>CM046868.1:18843410-19056613 GCA_025617745.1 Heliocidaris erythrogramma | reverse complement strand
CGTTACTAAAATCACGTATTATGAAAAATATTGCTACGAGGAATTGATATCCCAACTCAAAATTAACAAAAAAATAAAGAAAAAAAATCTCGAGGCAATTTCTAAGCCCGTATCCGACAACTACCCCCCTACAACTAATCTCCAGGAGAACTACCCCCTAAACAATCCCACTTGAGAATTGGAACTTGAGATAAAGGCTAAGGATTAGGGTCTCCCACAAAGTAAGAAACGGGAGAATCTGGAATCTGCGTGTGTGTGTGGTTGTGTGTTGTGTGTGTGGGGGGGGGGGGGTCTTCTCCTCCCACGTAGATATATGGACTAGACATCGTTTTTAATTATAAAGGCATTGGCAAAGCGGCTTTCAAAGTGTTGGGAGCATTGATAAATATAGTTCAATTTAAAAAAAATATTTCTTAAATGCAGTACCGTTGGGTTGTTCTCCATCCATTTCCCTTTCTTATTTAATTTAAATGACGACCCTCTTCTTTGATTATGAATAGCGACCCTATTCTTCGATTATGAGTAGCGCCACCTATGATTAACGACCCCGGTTTGGTATTATGAATAGCGACCTCTATCTGTATTATGTATAGCGACCCTTATGACTTATAATGAGTAGCGGTCCTTATAAGTAATGACCATTTTCTTCAATTATGAATAGCAACCCTCTTCTCCGATTATGAATAGCATCCTTATGAATAATAGTCCTTATGATTTTATGAATAGTGACCCCCTTTTCGCTTTATGAATAGCGACCCTACAGGTATAGGAAATTACACGTTATGAATAGCGGTCCTTATGAGCCACTGGTCCTTATGACTAGCGGTCCTTATGACTAGCGAGGTTATTCCGCCTAAGAAAGTGCTAAAACGTCAGAGCTTTTGCGGAGGAAGTGAGAATCCCCCCCCCCACCCCCACCTCCCTGCACCCACCTTGTTACATAAGTGAAATGTTGCTTCCAAATAATTGAAAAGCAGTCCGGGCGTCGAAATATAACTCTCAATCTAAACAAATTTTTTTTGCTCCTAGCCGTTTATCTTTCTCTTAAATTTGCTAAAACGTCAGTAACTCCCTCCCTGCACCCACCCCTGTTACATACAGTGCAGTATTGCGTCGTAAATAAGTGAAACCCCTAGCTTTCCACTATCTTCGCTCCTTCGCAGGTCATCACCCCCCCCCCCCCACCCCCCAACATGAACACGGATCGACACCCCTGGTTCTTTCCAATTTTTATTATTATACATGTCAATCACTTTGCGCTACAATCTGTCCGGAGTTGAGAGAAATTATTTTTCTTTCTTTTTTTTTTTTTTTTTTTGAGGGGGGGGGGGGGGGTGGAATGCAATTATGAGCTCGTAATATTATGTTGGTTTTCTTGATTTTTATTGTGTAAGATTAATTATGAGTTATTAAGCTCTAGGTCAACATGGACTCAGCTAGCAATATTTTAATCAATTTAGAGCATTCAATCTATCGAATCTTTTAAATGCACAATTATGAGAATAAATGTTTTAAAATGCGGTGCTTGAATGTAAAGATACGTCTGTATGTATAAATAATTTGCACATTAGAAATATTTAGGTATTTTACCTAAACTTAAATTTTGCCACTTACGCACGCGATTTAAGTCTTAATAACGCAAACTTTCAATTTGATAGTATATGTTAAGTAAAAAATTTAAGTAAAATTAAATACAAAAGAAAATTTAAGCAATTTCCACTTGTATTAATTTCGTATTGTTACATCAAAGTAAGAAATTATATACGTATTACTCAAACAACTCATGCTTGTTTGTTTGTTTGTTTGTATATATTTCCGTATTAAGAAAACCACATACATTTCATAAAACACAACGTATACATGAGCTTAAAAAACGGAGGATGACCCAAATTCAGCAGTATTTACAAAAATGCTGCTGTTCTTCCTTGGGGTCCCACAAGGTCCCATGGTGATTGTACTTATTTCCTTAAGTAAAGACTGATGTAGTGCGTAGTATAAGTATTAACATAATTCATGAATATTCATTAAGACCAAATTAAACTATTTTTTAAAATAGAATTAATCTCTTTTTGCGGTTGAATAAGAATACAAGTTTTAAAATAATTCATAATTGATTTGAGCAAAGTTAAGAAGATAAGACAATTTGTAATTGTCACTCGATTCAAAGCCAATCAAATATGATATTTCAGGAAAATTGTCAACCGTGTTTCTTTTCACGATGCTACTTCGGAGCCCTTTCAGCAGTTATCAAACTAAAACTGATGTAATAGTGTTTGTTGGTGATGGTGGTTAATAATTGATTAAATGCTTAATTGTGTGTCAATGAATGACCGGAGAATATAGCTTTACAATTCACCTATTGGTGACTAGTGAAATAAAATTTTGCCACTTACGAGTACATTTTTATTTTTCTCACGCTCGCTTTGCTCGCTCGCAAAATCTGGAACCCTACACAGTGGTAGTATATGTCCGGGCTTCATATTTGACCCACACCTGTCAAATAATCTGACAGTATATATATATATATATATATATATACGCTAGTGCCCATACCCTTTGAGGGCCACGCTCCCTGACCCCGCCACCCGCCACCCCTAATCGGTCGCTTCGCTCAGAAAGGTCCATTTTTCCAATGCTGACCCCCCCCCCCCCACAAAAATCCTAGTTACGGGCCTGTAGTGTGCCAGTGCCATCACATATGTGCTCATAATCAAGTTGCCAATTTGTCTAGTGATTTTCGATCTCAAGCATTCATGGTTTGGTGCAGCTATGGGAGTATGCAATAAAAGAAGATAAATCGATAACGTGGGACAAATGTTCCAGTTCGAATTCACTTCCCCAATTGACCCCCCCCCCCCCCCCCCCCCCCTCTCTCTCTCTCTCTCTCTCTCTCTTCCACTCTGGCTCTCCCTCTCCGTCTTGTGTCTTCTTCTGCTTCTCGTTTTCCTTCAGCCTTTTCTTCAACTTTTTGTATTTCTTCAATCATAATATACTAAAACTATAAGACATTATCCTTTCATTTCTTTTTTGTTTTGTTTTGTTTTCTTATTGTATTTCCTCCCTATCACTTTAATATGTCAAGTGATGCTTTTTGTCACTTCAATTTTTCCTTGTATTTTTGTAATCGTTTGTAATCGAATAAGAAAATGACCAATGTAGTGTGTGTGTCTCTCTCTTTCTATCCCTCTCTCTCTTTCTACCACCTCTCTTTCTTTGTCTCTCTCGCGTCTGTACTGTATACATATTTATGCACATAATATTCTTTGAGCACCTGGTGACGAGCTATTCCATTAACCTGCTTTTTATTAATGAGCCTCAATGCTTGGAATCCAGTTTGCACACATTATTTCTTGCTATGTGCGGCAATCCTCCGGCAAGCTTTCAGGGGGCGGTTTAAGTGCCCTCGCTAACTCAGATCTTGTTTAAATTTCTGTTAATTTCACAGGAATGATCTTTGATAGATAACTCATCGAATTAGGGGTGCACATTGATGCACAGAAATGGATAAAGGGGTCTATGGAGCCCCCAAACTGATAAAAATATTCTCCGATATGCCACTTTTGAGGAGGCGGAATTTCCCAATTATTCGACATGGGGGCGGTTTAAGTGCCCCCGCTAACTCAGATCTTCTTTAAATTTCTTTTAATTTCACAGGAATGGTCTTTGATAGATAACTGATCGATTTAGGGGTGCACATTGATGCACAGAAAATGATAAAGGGGTCTATGGAGCCCCAAACTGATAAAAATATTCTCCGATATGCCACTTTTGAGGAGGCGGAATTTCCCAATTATTCGACATGGGGGCGGTTTAAGTGCCCCCGCTAACTCAGATCTTCTTTAAATTTCTTTTAATTTCACAGGAATGGTCTTTGATAGATAACTCATCGAATTAGGGGTGCACATTGATGCACAGAAAATGATAAAGGGGTCTATGGAGCCCCCAAACTGATAAAAATATTCTCCGATTTGTCACTTTTGAGGAGGGAATTTCCCAATTATTCGACATGGGGGCGGTTTAAGTGCCCCCGCTAACTCAGATCTTCTTTAAATTTCTTTTAATTTCACAGGAATGGTCTTTGATAGATAACTCATCGAATTAGGGGTGCACATTGATGCACAGAAAATGATAAAGGGGTCTATGGAGCCCCCAAACTGATAAAAACATTCTCCGATTTGTCACTTTTGAGGAGGCGGAATTTCCCAATTATTCGACATGGGGGCGGTTTAAGTGCCCCCGCTAACTCAGATCTTCTTTAAATTTCTTTTAATTTCACAGGAATGGTCTTTGATAGATAACTCATCGAATTAGGGGTGCACATTGATGCACAGAAAATGATAAAGGGGTCTATGGAGCCCCCAAACTGATAAAAATATTCTCCGATATGCCACTTTTGAGGAGGCGGAATTTCCCAATTATTCGACATGGGGGCGGTTTAAGTGCCCCCGCTAACTCAGATCTTCTTTAAATTTCTTTTAATTTCACAGGAATGGTCTTTGATAGATAACTCATCGAATTAGGGGTGCACATTGATGCACAGAAAATGATAAAGGGGTCTATGGAGCCCCCAAACTGATAAAAATATTCTCCGATATGCCACTTTTGAGGAGGCGAAATTTCCCAATTATTCGACATGGGGGCGGTTTAAGTGCCCCCGCTAACTCAGATCTTCTTTAAATTTCTTTTAATTTCACAGGAATGGTCTTTGATAGATAACTCATCGAATTAGGGGTGCACATTGATGCACAGAAAATGATAAAGGGGTCTATGGAGCCCCCAAACTGATAAAAATATTCTCCGATATGCCACTTTTGAGGAGGCGGAATTTCCCAATTATTCGACATGGGGGCGGTTTAAGTGCCCCCGCTAACTCAGATCTTCTTTAAATTTCTTTTAATTTCACAGGAATGGTCTTTGATAGATAACTCATCGAATTAGGGGTGCACATTGATGCACAGAAAATGATAAAGGGGTCTATGGAGCCCCCAAACTGATAAAAATATTCTCCGATTTGTCACTTTTGAGGAGGCGAAATTTCCCAATTATTCGACATGGGGGCGGTTTAAGTGCCCCCGCTAACTCAGATCTTCTTTAAATTTCTTTTAATTTCACAGGAATGGTCTTTGATAGATAACTCATCGAATTAGGGGTGCACATTGATGCACAGAAAATGATAAAGGGGTCTATGGAGCCCCCAAACTGATAAAAACATTCTCCGATTTGTCACTTTTGAGGAGGCGGAATTTCCCAATTATTCGACATGGGGGCGGTTTAAGTGCCCCCGCTAACTCAGATCTTCTTTAAATTTCTTTTAATTTCACAGGAATGGTCTTTGATAGATAACTCATCGAATTAGGGGTGCACATTGATGCACAGAAAATGATAAAGGGGTCTATGGAGCCCCCAAACTGATAAAAATATTCTCCGATATGCCACTTTTGAGGAGGCGGAATTTCCCAATTATTCGACATGGGGGCGGTTTAAGTGCCCCCCGCTAACTCAGATCTTCTTTAAATTTCTTTTAATTTCACAGGAATGGTCTTTGATAGATAACTCATCGAATTAGGGGTGCACATTGATGCACAGAAAATGATAAAGGGGTCTATGGAGCCCCCAAACTGATAAAAATATTCTCCGATATGCCACTTTTGAGGAGGCGGAATTTCCCAATTATTCGACATGGGGGCGGTTTTGTAAGTGCCCCCGCTAACTCAGATCTTCTTTAAATTTCTTTTAATTTCACAGGAATGGTCTTTGATAGATAACTCATCGAATTAGGGGTGCACATTGATGCACAGAAAATGATAAAGGGGTCTATGGAGCCCCCAAACTGATAAAAATATTCTCCGATTTGTCACTTTTGAGGAGGCGAAATTTCCCAATTATTCGACATGGGGGCGGTTTAAGTGCCCCCGCTAACTCAGATCTTCTTTAAATTTCTTTTAATTTCACAGGAATGGTCTTTGATAGATAACTCATCGAATTAGGGGTGCACATTGATGCACAGAAAATGATAAAGGGGTCTATGGAGCCCCCAAACTGATAAAAACATTCTCCGATTTGTCACTTTTGAGGAGGCGGAATTTCCCAATTATTCGACATGGGGGCGGTTTAAGTGCCCCCGCTAACTCAGATCTTCTTTAAATTTCTTTTAATTTCACAGGAATGGTCTTTGATAGATAACTGATCGAATTAGGGGTGCACATTGATGCACAGAAAATGATAAAGGGGTCTATGAAGCCCCCAAACTGATAAAAATATTCTCCGATATGCCACTTTTGAGGAGGCGGAATTTCCCAATTATTCGACATGGGGGCGGTTTAAGTGCCCCCGCTAACTCAGATCTTCTTTAAATTTCTTTTAATTTCACAGGAATGGTCTTTGATAGATAACTCATCGAATTAGGGGTGCACATTGATGCACAGAAAATGATAAAGGGGTCTATGGAGCCCCCAAACTGATAAAAATATTCTCCGATATGCCACTTTTGAGGAGGCGAAATTTCCCAATTATTCGACATGGGGGCGGTTTAAGTGCCCCCGCTAACTCAGATCTTCTTTAAATTTCTTTTAATTTCACAGGAATGGTCTTTGATAGATAACTCATCGAATTAGGGGTGCACATTGATGCACAGAAAATGATAAAGGGGTCTATGGAGCCCCCAAACTGAGAAAAATATTCTCCGATATGCCACTTTTGAGGAGGCGGAATTTCCCAATTATTCGACATGGGGGCGGTTTAAGTGCCCCCGCTAACTCAGATCTTCTTTAAATTTCTTTTAATTTCACAGGAATGGTCTTTGATAGATAACTCATCGAATTAGGGGTGCACATTGATGCACAGAAAATGATAAAGGGGTCTATGGAGCCCCCAAACTGATAAAAACATTCTCCGATTTGTCACTTTTGAGGAGGCGGAATTTCCCAATTATTCGACATGGGGGCGGTTTAAGTGCCCCCGCTAACTCAGATCTTCTTTAAATTTCTTTTAATTTCACAGGAATGGTCTTTGATAGATAACTCATCGAATTAGGGGTGCACATTGATGCACAGAAAATGATAAAGGGGTCTATGGAGCCCCAAACTGATAAAAATATTCTCCGATATGCCACTTTTGAGGAGGAGGAATTTCCCAATTATTCGACATGGGGGCGGTTTAAGTGCCCCCGCTAACTCAGATCTTCTTTAAATTTCTTTTAATTTCACAGGAATGGTCTTTGATAGATAACTCATCGAATTAGGGGTGCACATTGATGCACAGAAAATGATAAAGGGGTCTATGGAGCCCCCAAACTGATAAAAATATTCTCCGATATGCCACTTTTGAGGAGGCGGAATTTCCCAATTATTCGACATGGGGGCGGTTTAAGTGCCCCCGCTAACTCAGATCTTCTTTAAATTTCTTTTAATTTCACAGGAATGGTCTTTGATAGATAACTCATCGAATTAGGGGTGCACATTGATGCACAGAAAATGATAAAGGGGTCTATGGAGCCCCCAAACTGATAAAAATATTCTCCGATATGCCACTTTTGAGGAGGCGGAATTTCCCAATTATTCGACATGGGGGCGGTTTAAGTGCCCCCGCTAACTCAGATCTTCTTTAAATTTCTTTTAATTTCACAGGAATGGTCTTTGATAGATAACTCATCGAATTAGGGGTGCACATTGATGCACAGAAAATGATAAAGGGGTCTATGGAGCCCCCAAACTGATAAAAATATTCTCCGATATGCCACTTTTGAGGAGGCGGAATTTCCCAATTATTCGACATGGGGGCGGTTTAAGTGCCCCCGCTAACTCAGATCTTCTTTAAATTTCTTTTAATTTCACAGGAATGGTCTTTGATAGATAACTCATCGAATTAGGGGTGCACATTGATGCACAGAAAATGATAAAGGGGTCTATGGAGCCCCCAAACTGATAAAAACATTCTCCGATTTGTCACTTTTGAGGAGGCGGAATTTCCCAATTATTCGACATGGGGGCGGTTTAAGTGCCCCCGCTAACTCAGATCTTCTTTAAATTTCTTTTAATTTCACAGGAATGGTCTTTGATAGATAACTCATCGAATTAGGGGTGCACATTGATGCACAGAAAATGATAAAGGGGTCTATGGAGCCCCCAAACTGATAAAAATATTCTCCGATATGCCACTTTTGAGGAGGCGGAATTTCCCAATTATTCGACATGGGGGCGGTTTAAGTGCCCCCGCTAACTCAGATCTTCTTTAAATTTCTTTTAATTTCACAGGAATGGTCTTTGATAGATAACTCATCGAATTAGGGGTGCACATTGATGCACAGAAAATGATAAAGGGGTCTATGGAGCCCCCAAACTGAGAAAAATATTCTCCGATATGCCACTTTTGAGGAGGCGGAATTTCCCAATTATTCGACATGGGGGCGGTTTAAGTGCCCCCGCTAACTCAGATCTTCTTTAAATTTCTTTTAATTTCACAGGAATGGTCTTTGATAGATAACTCATCGAATTAGGGGTGCACATTGATGCACAGAAAATGATAAAGGGGTCTATGGAGCCCCCAAACTGATAAAAATATTCTCCGATTTGTCACTTTTGAGGAGGCGAATTTCCCAATTATTCGACATGGGGGCGGTTTAAGTGCCCCCGCTAACTCAGATCTTCTTTAAATTTCTTTTAATTTCACAGGAATGGTCTTTGATAGATAACTCATCGAATTAGGGGTGCACATTGATGCACAGAAAATGATAAAGGGGTCTATGGAGCCCCCAAACTGATAAAAACATTCTCCGATTTGTCACTTTTGAGGAGGCGGAATTTCCCAATTATTCGACATGGGGGCGGTTTAAGTGCCCCCGCTAACTCAGATCTTCTTTAAATTTCTTTTAATTTCACAGGAATGGTCTTTGATAGATAACTCATCGAATTAGGGGTGCACATTGATGCACAGAAAATGATAAAGGGGTCTATGGAGCCCCCAAACTGATAAAAATATTCTCCGATATGCCACTTTTGAGGAGGCGGAATTTCCCAATTATTCGACATGGGGGCGGTTTAAGTGCCCCCGCTAACTCAGATCTTCTTTAAATTTCTTTTAATTTCACAGGAATGGTCTTTGATAGATAACTCATCGAATTAGGGGTGCACATTGATGCACAGAAAATGATAAAGGGGTCTATGGAGCCCCCAAACTGAGAAAAATATTCTCCGATATGCCACTTTTGAGGAGGCGGAATTTCCCAATTATTCGACATGGGGGCGGTTTAAGTGCCCCCGCTAACTCAGATCTTCTTTAAATTTCTTTTAATTTCACAGGAATGGTCTTTGATAGATAACTCATCGAATTAGGGGTGCACATTGATGCACAGAAAATGATAAAGGGGTCTATGGAGCCCCCAAACTGATAAAAATATTCTCCGATATGCCACTTTTGAGGAGGCGGAATTTCCCAATTATTCGACATGGGGGCGGTTTAAGTGCCCCCGCTAACTCAGATCTTCTTTAAATTTCTTTTAATTTCACAGGAATGGTCTTTGATAGATAACTCATCGAATTAGGGGTGCACATTGATGCACAGAAAATGATAAAGGGGTCTATGGAGCCCCCAAACTGATAAAAATATTCTCCGATTTGTCACTTTTGAGGAGGCGAAATTTCCCAATTATTCGACATGGGGGCGGTTTAAGTGCCCCCGCTAACTCAGATCTTCTTTAAATTTCTTTTAATTTCACAGGAATGGTCTTTGATAGATAACTCATCGAATTAGGGGTGCACATTGATGCACAGAAAATGATAAAGGGGTCTATGGAGCCCCCAAACTGATAAAAACATTCTCCGATTTGTCACTTTTGAGGAGGCGGAATTTCCCAATTATTCGACATGGGGGCGGTTTAAGTGCCCCCGCTAACTCAGATCTTCTTTAAATTTCTTTTAATTTCACAGGAATGGTCTTTGATAGATAACTCATCGAATTAGGGGTGCACATTGATGCACAGAAAATGATAAAGGGGTCTATGGAGCCCCCAAACTGATAAAAATATTCTCCGATATGCCACTTTTGAGGAGGCGGAATTTCCCAATTATTCGACATGGGGGCGGTTTAAGTGCCCCCGCTAACTCAGATCTTCTTTAAATTTCTTTTAATTTCACAGGAATGGTCTTTGATAGATAACTCATCGAATTAGGGGTGCACATTGATGCACAGAAAATGATAAAGGGGTCTATGGAGCCCCCAAACTGATAAAAATATTCTCCGATATGCCACTTTTGAGGAGGCGGAATTTCCCAATTATTCGACATGGGGGCGGTTTAAGTGCCCCCGCTAACTCAGATCTTCTTTAAATTTCTTTTAATTTCACAGGAATGGTCTTTGATAGATAACTCATCGAATTAGGGGTGCACATTGATGCACAGAAAATGATAAAGGGGTCTATGGAGCCCCAAACTGATAAAACATTCTCCGATTTGTCACTTTTGAGGAGGCGGAATTTCCCAATTATTCGACATGGGGGCGGTTTAAGTGCCCCCGCTAACTCAGATCTTCTTTAAATTTCTTTTAATTTCACAGGAATGGTCTTTGATAGATAACTCATCGAATTAGGGGTGCACATTGATGCACAGAAAATGATAAAGGGGTCTATGGAGCCCCCAAACTGATAAAAATATTCTCCGATATGCCACTTTTGAGGAGGCGGAATTTCCCAATTATTCGACATGGGGGCGGTTTAAGTGCCCCGCTAACTCAGATCTTCTTTAAATTTCTTTTAATTTCACAGGAATGGTCTTTGATAGATACCTCATCGAATTAGGGGTGCACATTGATGCACAGAAAATGATAAAGGGGTCTATGGAGCCCCCAAACTGAGAAAAATATTCTCCGATATGCCACTTTTGAGGAGGCGAAATTTCCCAATTATTCGACATGGGGGCGGTTTAAGTGCCCCCGCTAACTCAGATCTTCTTTAAATTTCTTTTAATTTCACAGGAATGGTCTTTGATAGATAACTCATCGAATTAGGGGTGCACATTGATGCACAGAAAATGATAAAGGGGTCTATGGAGCCCCCAAACTGATAAAAATATTCTCCGATATGCCACTTTTGAGGAGGCGGAATTTCCCAATTATTCGACATGGGGGCGGTTTAAGTGCCCCCCGCTAACTCAGATCTTCTTTAAATTTCTTTTAATTTCACAGGAATGGTCTTTGATAGATAACTCATCGAATTAGGGGTGCACATTGATGCACAGAAAATGATAAAGGGGTCTATGGAGCCCCCAAACTGATAAAAATATTCTCCGATTTGTCACTTTTGAGGAGGCGAAATTTCCCAATTATTCGACATGGGGGCGGTTTAAGTGCCCCCGCTAACTCAGATCTTCTTTAAATTTCTTTTAATTTCACAGGAATGGTCTTTGATAGATAACTCATCGAATTAGGGGTGCACATTGATGCACAGAAAATGATAAAGGGGTCTATGGAGCCCCCAAACTGATAAAAACATTCTCCGATTTGTCACTTTTGAGGAGGCGGAATTTCCCAATTATTCGACATGGGGGCGGTTTAAGTGCCCCCGCTAACTCAGATCTTCTTTAAATTTCTTTTAATTTCACAGGAATGGTCTTTGATAGATAACTCATCGAATTAGGGGTGCACATTGATGCACAGAAAATGATAAAGGGGTCTATGGAGCCCCCAAACTGATAAAAATATTCTCCGATATGCCACTTTTGAGGAGGCGGAATTTCCCAATTATTCGACATGGGGGCGGTTTAAGTGCCCCCGCTAACTCAGATCTTCTTTAAATTTCTTTTAATTTCACAGGAATGGTCTTTGATAGATAACTCATCGAATTAGGGGTGCACATTGATGCACAGAAAATGATAAAGGGGTCTATGGAGCCCCCAAACTGATAAAAATATTCTCCGATATGCCACTTTTGAGGAGGCGGAATTTCCCAATTATTCGACATGGGGGCGGTGTAAGTGCCCCCGCTAACTCAGATCTTCTTTAAATTTCTTTTAATTTCACAGGAATGGTCTTTGATAGATAACTCATCGAATTAGGGGTGCACATTGATGCACAGAAAATGATAAAGGGGTCTATGGAGCCCCAAACTGATAAAAATATTCTCCGATTTGTCACTTTTGAGGAGGCGAAATTTCCCAATTATTCGACATGGGGGCGGTTTAAGTGCCCCCGCTAACTCAGATCTTCTTTAAATTTCTTTTAATTTCACAGGAATGGTCTTTGATAGATAACTCATCGAATTAGGGGTGCACATTGATGCACAGAAAATGATAAAGGGGTCTATGGAGCCCCCAAACTGATAAAAACATTCTCCGATTTGTCACTTTTGAGGAGGCGGAATTTCCCAATTATTCGACATGGGGGCGGTTTAAGTGCCCCCGCTAACTCAGATCTTCTTTAAATTTCTTTTAATTTCACAGGAATGGTCTTTGATAGATAACTCATCGAATTAGGGGTGCACATTGATGCACAGAAAATGATAAAGGGGTCTATGGAGCCCCCAAACTGATAAAAATATTCTCCGATATGCCACTTTTGAGGAGGCGGAATTTCCCAATTATTCGACATGGGGGCGGTTTAAGTGCCCCCGCTAACTCAGATCTTCTTTTAATTTCTTTTAATTTCACAGGAATGGTCTTTGATAGATAACTCATCGAATTAGGGGTGCACATTGATGCACAGAAAATGATAAAGGGGTCTATGGAGCCCCCAAACTGATAAAAACATTCTCCGATTTGTCACTTTTGAGGAGGCGGAATTTCCCAATTATTCGACATGGGGGCGGTTTAAGTGCCCCCGCTAACTCAGATCTTCTTTAAATTTCTTTTAATTTCACAGGAATGGTCTTTGATAGATAACTCATCGAATTAGGGGTGCACATTGATGCACAGAAAATGATAAAGGGGTCTATGGAGCCCCCAAACTGATAAAAATATTCTCCGATATGCCACTTTTGAGGAGGCGGAATTTCCCAATTATTCGACATGGGGGCGGTTTAAGTGCCCCCGCTAACTCAGATCTTCTTTTAATTTCTTTTAATTTCACAGGAATGGTCTTTGATAGATAACTCATCGAATTAGGGGTGCACATTGATGCACAGAAAATGATAAAGGGGTCTATGAAGCCCCCAAACTGATAAAAATATTCTCCGATATGCCACTTTTGAGGAGGCGGAATTTCCCAATTATTCGACATGGGGGCGGTTTAAGTGCCCCCGCTAACTCAGATCTTCTTTAAATTTCTTTTAATTTCACAGGAATGGTCTTTGATAGATAACTCATCGAATTAGGGGTGCACATTGATGCACAGAAAATGATAAAGGGGTCTATGGAGCCCCCAAACTGATAAAAATATTCTCCGATATGCCACTTTTGAGGAGGCGGAATTTCCCAATTATTCGACATGGGGGCGGTTTAAGTGCCCCCGCTAACTCAGATCTTCTTTAAATTTCTTTTAATTTCACAGGAATGGTCTTTGATAGATAACTCATCGAATTAGGGGTGCACATTGATGCACAGAAAATGATAAAGTGGTCTATGTTTCTACATAAAACGGTAGCAATTTTTATTGAAATTAGGGTCTGCGAATACTAGACTATCAATCTTTTTCAATGCCGCCGACCCGCACTGATACAGGCGTGTTTATATTGGCTAAAAAGGGGGATATTTGGCGATCGCGATATCTCACTGTGCGCTGGGGCTGTGCGCTCACTTCAGGTTGGTGAGTTCTGTGGTCCTGACCATGGTCCTGACTCGAAGCCCCGGCGCTCCGTCAAGCTAATCTCATGTCTCTGCACTATCTATGAACACGGTGACAAAGAGAGCGGACAATTTATGCAGCTCCTCATTGTACTCTCCATTGTTTGTGTGTATCCATGCCTCCTCTTGTCATGCAGATATGGCATGACAATGGATACACACAAACACTGGCGAGTTTTCGGAAATTTCTTATGATCCTTTTTTTATTTTTTGGTAAAAATACGTACGATCAAAAAGACATTCGAATTCTAAACATTTTCCTAGGAGGAAACGCTGTGGTGAAGGAGCTGTCGGTCGCGGGAGTTATCAGAAAAGTGTTATTTCAGGGCATTTTCCAGTCCTGCTAACCCGTGCGCAATTAGATTGCTGGGTAAGAACGCCTGGCTTCGTGATGTAGAAGGCTTCGTGATGTAGAAGGCGTAGAGCCAATTTTTTTTTTTTTACATTCACGAAGCCAATCCTGGCTAGTGGTGGTCTGGTGGACAGGTGGTGGTGATGGTGGTGGCGGGCGGGGAGGGGTTCAACGGGGAGAGGTTCAACGGGGAGGGGATATCCCAGGGTGTTCTCTCTGTACAGTAGGTGTAACACAGGACTGTACCAGGGTTTCAAAATTACTCCCAATTTTGCATGTGCGGTGCGTATCTGCCGCGGAAAAGATCCCCATTTTTACACTCACTCCAAACAGCATTCAATTTTTTTTTCTCTGAGAAAAAGAAGAGAGAAAACCATTCCAGTGCACCGCTTTTTTCGTTCTGCCGTGATCCGGCCGTTCTGGTCCCGGCCCGTTTCGAAGAATATTATTTTTGGTGAAAAGCTGAAAACGAGTTTCATTCCAGGTGCGTAATCCTCCGAGTTTTCCCCCACTATGAACATGACGAACAAAGAAGCGGACAATTTATGCTGCTCCTCATTGTACCCTTCACAATTGCACTGGTTAACAAAAGAACATCCATTCATTGCTATCCTGTAAAAAATATGTAGAACAGGTGTCACATAATAGCAGTGAATGGATGTCCTTTTGTTTACTAGAGCTATTGTGGAGGGTACAATGAGGAGCTGCATAAATTGTCCGCTCTCTTTGTCACCGTGTTCATAGTGCCCATTGCTTCAAATCTGGTTCCAATCCACCCCAGATATATTCAAATTGTATGCATACTTTTAAAACAAAGGTTGTTCTTGACAACCTGAAAGCTTGTCAGAGGCTTGTCAGACATAGCAACAAGCAATGTATGCTAACTGGATTCCAAGTATTGTAGCTAGTTCATTCATTAATAACAGGTAAATGGAATACCTCGTTGATAACACTAGGTTCCCAGGAAAGAAACATTCATAAATTTGAATAACTCTGTGAATGGGTCTATTCAGTTTTCATTCATGCTGAGCGCATGCATGCGAATTAACCCCTCCCCCTTATATGAATACACACCATAAAAACACAGCGTATTTAGCTTATGGGAGCTTGTGGGAACCAGTTCTGTAGCATCATATTAATATATTTATATTGTAATCCAGTTCCAAAGACCCCCTTTTCCCAAAATGTTAGTAATAATAATAATAATATTCCGCATATTCCGATAGCGCATATCACATTATGATACGTCTCTATGTGTTTCCAAAGGACTTGCTATTATTACCCTGGCTTTAGCTCTGGCAACCGTAGCGCTCAGTGCATTCAAGGAATAAATCCTACCAGGTACCCACTTACTACACCTGGGTCGAGTGTGCCAAATGTAGTCTTAATTAATGTCTTGCCAAAGGACGTTGGTGCTGCGGCAGGGGTTCGAACCCCGTACCTTGTGGTTCATAGTCCGGAGACTTATACACTAGACCACAACACCTCTATTCATGATACGCTAGTTCTGAAGCCCCCTTTTTTCGTCCTGCCAGTGGCACATACCTACCGCTTTTGGGGTCGAGTGCCCCCCCCCCCCCCCCCCGGCTGCTAATATCTAACATGAAATCAAGGAAAATGCGGGGGGAAATGTAGCTTATGAATCACCCGTTTTTGCCATTTCAAGGAGGCTATATTGTAAACCTACATGTATTTACGGCATTAGTGCAGAGCCTGAAACATGATTATTTTGATTTCGCGGATGTTTCAGCCACAAGTTCCCTTCTAGTACTGACCTATCGCCGCGAAATGTTGCACGGACCTAGCGGATAATCGCGTAAAGAACACAAATCTATCGTAATTTTATGATCTTTATTGTTTTCATTTAATATTCATAAAAATATATATTTTGATCGAAAATCAAGTAAAGAAAGGCCTTGGAGATAAAATCTTAATCCAAGTAGTTCTTTCTAAACCTTATAAACATGATTATTAAAAAAAATGAAAATGATTAAAAATCTTATGTAGGCCTATTCTATTGTTTTATGAATATCTTTCTTTCCGGTGTTTCAACTTTATTGTCTGCTGTGTCAGAGTATTATCTGAGCCGATTTTCAGTTTGAATAGATGATAATTATAAATTATAGGTGGTAAAAGGAAAGAGGGAAATGAAGAAATGCAGTTTCCCATTCGTTTTGTACATAAAACCCAGACTCCGTTTTCGGGCTGAGGTACCAACAGGCCCAGTGACCTGGCAACGGTATGACCGATTTATGTAAACTTGGTGTCAAAATATGCGTGAGACTTGAAAGAAAAAAAATCAGGCGTGAAATGCAGCGGTTCGAAATGCGCGGCAAAATTTGTCGGGAGGAATGAGGGCGCGCGAGGCCCCCTCTCTCAGTACAATAAGGGTTAATCTATCGCCGTCTGTGAAAAAACAAAAACTCGGAGAATAACTAAATAAAATGAAAGACCTTTCTCTGCGGAATTTGGAAAAGTCTTGCGTATACATTGATGATGAATTAGCACGGGGGTGTGGTGTGGGATGGGGATAATGCCCAACTTGTATTTTCAAATTCCGAAGTCCCAAAAGTTTTGAAACGGATAATCAAGATAATTAAGATAAATCACAGTGGTCACATAGCTGCGGGGTTCTGGTGAAGTTAGAAAGGAGTCAGAACTATGAAAAGAAAGAAAGAGAGGGGGAGAGAGAGAGAGAGAGAGAGAGAACTCGTAAAGAGAAGATAAGGGGGAAAGAAAATGTGATAAGAAGATGCTATATACGACACACCTCCACACCAACTACTGTTTGTTCGCATTTCAGCCACCGATTAAAACTGATGCCCCATGGCGCCCCTTCAATATTTGGACTAACGCTACGCCACAGTTAAATGAAAGAACCGATTTTTCTGATTTCTATATTTCACTGAAATAATCATTGCATGAGCAGGCGTATTCAGCTTATAGAATAGAACGGGCGTACGCCTAACCTTTTTCACTGAAGGGGAAAAGGTTGAAAGAATGAGACACACTATACCTGCAAGATCTCTTGTCGACAAATGACTTACTGTATTGGGGGATCAAGTCCACCCCACCTCATACCCGTTTGTCAATTTCTGGTGTGAGAGGGGGATGGGGGTATCTTCTTTTCACGTTGCCTCTCCGTCTCACTTTTATTCCATCTCTAATCTGTCCTTTTCCCCTTATTTTTCTGGGGGATTTCGCCACTCGAAAAGGGTCATGTGCCCCAAGTGCCTTATTGTTTCTAAGCCAGTGCTGTTCCTCTTCAATTTATTTTCCATCTGTTCTGTTCACTCAAAACATCGACAAAACAAACAAAGAAGAAGAAGAAAGAGAAGGAAAAAAAAGAGAAGAAGAAAAAGAAAAATGAGGATGAAACTTCAGAACGGCGTACAGCACCATTGTCATTTCTCATTCTATCATCCGCAAAAACTAACGAAATCTTTGTTTATCATGTTTATCGTCGCATAAAGTGGCGACGCCGAAGGTCCGTGTAAGACGATGTTTGCTGTTGGATTGCATGTGCCTGTCCTCATCAGGACAATGAAAGTTTGAGAAAATGACCCAAAATGACTGTATTGGATTGCTGAAACGTGAGACATCCTCCTAAAATCATTGACCCAGCGGGCATACCATGCTAGAAATAGATACTAATGGTGTAAGGTGGACTGTACAAATATTGGGAGAGATTTGAGAGTATAAACTGTCAAGTTTGTGAATGTTACGCTAGTGTGCCTTTGTGCTATGAGAATGTTAACCTAATTACACAGGGAATCGAAACGCAAGGTCATCACTGGTCATTGATCGTGGTCATATTGACCTCTTTTAAAAACGATTTTGTTGCATCAGTTAGTTAAACGTTACCAAAAAAACTTTATGGAAAAACAACATATTCTGTAAACTTATCATTATTGTATTAGTTGGTGAAACATCACAAAAACTTGAATAAAAAACAACACATAAATAATGAAAGCAATCCATGCCGTATACGTATAGCTGGGGGGGGGGGGGGGGGGGGGGGGAGGGGGGGGACTCGTTTTTTCCAAGGTTCGTTTTTCCCCAAGGTTCATAATTCCGAAGGTTCGTAATTCCGAAACGCAAATTTTCCACAGCGGGGGTTCATAATTTGATGCATTATTCCCACAAAATTCAAATTCATTTATTTATTGATTCAAAATCAGAACATACAGGATTATTCTTCATTTTTCATTTTCATTTTACAAAGCATAACAGACATACAAAGAAACTTTTGAGAGAAAGATAACGGCTCGTAGCATCTTTTTTTTTAGGCGGAACGTTAGTTCCACGCCATGATTGCTTTTCAATTATTTGGACACAATACTGCGCGGGGAGGGGCTGGAGGAGGGGGCACGTGCCCCCCCCCCACAAATTTCCTGTGTCCTGTGTCCCAATAAAAACCCAGACCCATCAGCAATGTAGTAAGCTGCCCCATTTACTGCCCCATTATGCCTCCAGTGACAAAAAGATGTAAATTACTTCCCGCCCAAGAACTACGATGACGATGTCGCAATATCCACCCCTCCACCTCATGCAGCAAAACGGTCCAAACAACCGCCTCATGTGCCCTCCTACAGAAAGGCGATGCCCCCGCCCCAGCGACCCCCTACTGAACGAATCTTGGCTACGCCGCTGGGTAGTCCCCCCCCCCCTTCCGGAAGAAGCGCGAAAGCTTTGACGTTTCATCAAATTTTGAGAGAAAGAAAACGGCTTGTAGCACCTTTTTAGGCGGAAAGTTTGACGCCCTGACTACTTTCAATTATTTGGACGCAATGTTGCACTGTACGGTGTGTCCCAGAAAAAAAAACCGCCTGGCTAAGCGCCTGATTACTTCGAAGGTTCGTAATTCCGAAAATGAAATAAAGTTCGTAATTCAAAAATACCATAGAGCCCTGCATAACTTTTCGGAATTACGAACCTTCGGAAATATGAACCCTATTTCATTTTCGGAATTACGAACCGTCGGAATAACGAATCTTCGAGAGATACAAAACTTCAGAATTATGAACCTTCGGAAACGGGAAAGAGAGGGAAAGGTATGTAGAAAGAGGAACCTAAAATAGAAGATAAACGCCCCTGCTATACTTGGGTCGCTTGTATCCTCATCTTTATATTCAAAGTTAATTGGTCTGGTCATCAAAAATAAAAGTACATTTAGCATAAAATGATTCAGTGACTGAAGCGTTGGCTTTATGGAACTTGCATTTTTGAAGAATCACATGCTAAATTTCTAAAACGATTTATTCGTCATCGTCGTCGTCGATGAATTGTGTCTTGGCAGTTTCACTCAATTGACTGGAAAGAATTTTACTGTTCACAGATTTGGCTTTTTATTCTTGTTGCTAAAAGTCAAAATAACGAAGTGGAAATCCAAAAGGGAAAATGTGACGGTGTCTAAAAGAGAAAACAGTTTTATTCCGTTTGATTTAACTTCTAAAGCTATTTCAAGAAACTGATTAGGTGCACCTAACTGCAGCAAGTAAAACACATTTTTAGCAATCAATGACCATGACCCACACTTTACATTACCATTAACTATAGGTTTCCAGTAAAAATTAAAAAAATATATACCTTATTCTTCAGAGTTATCTACTTAGGAATGTTCCCCATTTCTCTCTCTCTCTCTCTCTCTCCCTCTCTTTTTTTCTCTCTATATACGGTGCAATTAAGTTATTAAGCCTAAAAGGATACAGATTACATGATACATCACAATGATAAAACCATACTCCAGAAGAGATTAGATGATTGGTAAGAATATATCTGAAAATGAAGATGCGAAGATGCAAAATAATGCGACTTTCCAGAATAAAGATTTCATGGATATCAATGTTTCCATTCAAATATAGAACATATTGTCTAATCTTAATCCCTATTGTGATAAATTTGTTTTCGGAATAAGATTTTCCCTAGGCTAGTTGATCATCATGGGGTCGTTCATAAATTTAGCTCGCTACACTAGCTGCTAATTACCTAAAGACAGAATTGTTTGAATGGACATGATGAGAGAGGGGAGATAAAACGTTTCTTTCGGTGTGGTTTGCATCAACAAAATTAGCGCGATAAAAGAGTCAAACAAATTGGCCGTTGTTGTCTAAACATGTAATTAGTGGAGATAATTAAGCGACAGGGATGATACTAATGTCCTGGATAATGACACTTAATGGGGATACATCTTAAAACGAGTTCAAACGAGGATTAAAAGTTGAATATGGATGCGACAAGTTTAAAACCTGTCTTCAAAATTGTCAATAATGATAATATAATGATAATAATAATAATAATAATAATAATAATAATAATAATAATAATAATAATAATATTAATAATAGTAATAATAATAATAAGTATAATTATAATAATAATAATAATAATAATTATTATTATTATAATAATAATAATAATAATAAAATATATACATTATTAGTGCGGAAGATGTTGATCATCGTGGTAGTACAAAAAGAGTAACAGTTGATCTGTTGTCACACGGCGGCAGTCCCGGCACCCTCGGAACGCAGCTTACGCTATAATAGGCGCTTGCAGCGGCGATTGTCCACATTGCCTGACGAAGACTAGCAGTTAGCGGTCGAAACGTCGCAACCCTCGTTTGCTCCTTCGTGTGACAACAGATCAACTTTTACTATTTTTAAATATATACATGTTCACAGTATTGTCCAAAATGATCTGTCTGTGTTTTCGTTTAAATATTTTAATGAAATAATCATCTTGTCTTTCATTTACCTTTCTATTAATCTCTTCATCACGAGCAGCATCACGCAAATAGTCAAAGGCACGTTTCTATGAGGTTACTTTTATGGATTTTCTCTCTCGTCATATTCACCATCTTAAACCACCGTCATCTTTGATTAAAAAAAACCTTCGCTGATAGAGATTTATTATCCAACAGGCTCTGTTTGACGGAGGAGGCGTAGCACCGACCTTAATAAATCGAGAGAACAAGGCCATTGAGTATAATCCTCTTCTTCTTTTGCGTTGCCCCCTCCCATTCATTCTCCCTCCTTATCGTTTTTCACTTTCCCCTAAGTTTCGCCCTTTGATTGGGGCACCACGAGCCTCAAGTCAAGTAGCTTCCTTGACTTGGACAAAATGTTAAGTGCATTAAAAACATTGCAACTCAGATCTAGACTGGAGACTAGCCGGGTCCCCGGGGAGTCGCGGGAAATTCAAACATGTTCGATTTTTTTGGAGACTTTTTCCAGTCGCCAGCAGGTATCGGAGACGTCTCAGCGACGTCTCCATCAGTTGCGGCGACGTCGCGGAGACTAATTTTGTCCGCGACTTGAGAGACGTCTCTGTCATGTCTCCGCGACGTCTCCGAGACTTGCTGGAGACCAAGGAGACTGAGGATACGTTGTGGCGACGTTGCGGCGACGATGCGGTGACGTCGCGGAGACGTCTCCGAGACCTGCTGGAGACTGGAAAAAGTCTCAAAAAAAAAAAAAAAAATTCCCGCGACTCCCCGGAGACCCGGTTAGTCTCCAGGAGATGTCGCAAAGACGTCGCGGAGACGTCTTCGCAACCAGCGGAGACGCGAGTCGCCACCAGGTCGCCACCTAGTCTCCAGGCCAATTAGATACCCCCTTAAGTTTTTGAGTTTTTTGGCCTCCCGACTGATCAGTCGCGGTAGTCGCGGCGGCGTCTCCGCCAAGGAGATAGGCCCTTAATGGCGAGCAAACCATACAAATTACCTCGCTATTCATAAGGACCTCCATTCATAAAGACCACTATTCATAACTATTCATAAGGACCGCTATTTATGTGTGAAATGAATAGCAGTTTTTCTATGAATAGCGGTCCTTATGAATAGCGGCATCCACGGTTCCGGCATGGACATGATGGACGATCCTTCTTCTAAGAGGAGGTCGAAAGACTGATAAAGGATGACAGAGAGAGGGCCGAACGTCAGAAAAGAAAAAAAAAAGGGGGGGGGGGGTGTGAAAGAAGTATAAATGGATTTTTCTATACAACTCGAATAAAAAAAAACCCTCCTGGCTCCACCGTCATAATTAATAATGGACATCTAAATACAATTTATAAAATGCGATGCACACATTATGTAAACAGATCTGATAAATCCCTTTTTCTTAGGGGTAGGGCCCGGGAACAGATTAAAATAATCGGATGTATCTCAGACGTGTTTATGACAACTGGGGAAACAGGAACAATTAGCCAGCAATCAGCAAATATAATTTGCGATTACAAATATCACTGATTCCCAGCGTCCGGTGTATACATCATCGTGCACTTAATGCTGTTTGCTAAAATTGTCGAAAATCTCTCAGCTTCGTATTTTTTCACATTCAATATGGGAAGAGATAAATAAGCAAGATGTAAATAGAGGGGCAGAAAAGGGACAGAGAGAGAGAGAGAGAGAGAAACAGAGTTAGCAAGGAGAAGAAATTAGGAAATGTAGTGTTACTTTTGAAAAAAAGCAACAAAACTTTGACTAGAGAATAACTGACTACAGATAATTATGATCTTATATTAACAAGAAGATTGAACCTAAAACTCACAAGTAATCAGCTTAAACTAAATTAGATGAAGCACATTTGAGCTATGAAGGAACTACCATTTCAAAAATTGTTTTTGCACTAAGGACATACCCCCAATGTTTGGCCAATTTACACCCTTTGGTTTTGCTCAATTGGGATTTGCTCCCAATATCGATCCATGGCGTTTTTTGAGGAAAATGACCCTACTTTTAGGGTCAGAAAATGTTATGTCACTTTTATTATAGTTTGTAATGCATAACATACATGACATAATCACTTCCTCTTGACAGAGTTTGGTCCATGGGCTAAATAGGGGTCCCCGACTGGGGGACCTTTTAAAGGGAAAATGAGGGGGGGGGGGGTGCTAAAGCCGACGGCATGAGTAGACGTGACAACCAGGGACCGGCGTTTATACAAGCTCTGCTTCTTTGATCATGTTGATAGTCTCTGTTTTCAGTCTCATTTTCATATAATTACTTTAATGTATTCTTCTCTGTTGTTATTATTTTCTTTTATACAACTCAAATGTTAATGCTCTTTATTTTGCTTTCAGTGGTTGGAAATGTTTCTGCACTTAGTTTCGTTGTCAATTATTTTTACACTGTTTACTGCACAATTATTACTTTAAAAATGAAAATGAAATGAAGTAAAATCTAGATCTAAAAAGCAAAACAAAACAAAAACTATATTGGATGACAATTCGGGGAATGCTCTTGGTTTAGTAGAGGTTAAAGTAAGGCTGTACATACGAAGGATCGTCTACATGTAGAACATCTTCTCCCTTTTTTTTTGGGGGGGGGGGGCGGGGGTATCTCACCAAATTTGATGACAAGTGAAAACCTAACATGCAGAAAACAAAAGACAAAATAAAACATAAACATAAACAACCCACCCCAAATCTCCCTCCAAATGACGAAAAATTCACGCAGCGTTATCGGGCAGCCTTGGAAATAGAAACATCAAAATCTCTTCAGGAATGTTACTTTTAAGAGGAGATTTGATAGAATGTGTCTCTGACGTCATACGATTGGATGATTAATTAATATAATTGGGTGTTGCAAGAAAGTTGCAATCAAATTGCAAATTGTAAAGCAAATTAGAACAACCATTCTGAATGGTTCAGGGTCTGCCCGTGAGATGCGAGTTGGTCTAGTGGTAAGTTCTCTCGTCTTCTTGTTTATACAACTACTCCTGTTAGAATCCGAGTAGGGCCCTTTCTGATGGTCCCCAGACCTCAATAATTATCAATAATTAGCGGGGGGGGGGGGGTAGGGGTGAGTATTCGCTTTCATAACATTCGATTTTTCTAAGATTCGTGATTCCGAAAATAAATAGATTCTATATAATATTCGGAATTATAGACCCGTTTCATTTAATAAACCTTCGGATCAACTAACCATCGGAATTACAAATCTTCTAAAAACGACCAATAATTAGAATCAAATCATAGTGTAAAAATAAAAGTACACCACCCATGACACCACACATGCACATTGATCTTATAGTTACCCTAGTAAAGGAATAAAGAATGAAAGATTGCAAGTTATGGGAATATTATATAGAGAGAAAGGATACCTCATCCTTTGAGTAGAAATTTTGTTCATCTATTATTATCTACATTATCTATTGTTATAAATACACCTGACCAGCAGCACAGGCTGAAAGG
Source organism: Heliocidaris erythrogramma (assembly GCA_025617745.1). Lineage (NCBI taxonomy): Eukaryota > Metazoa > Echinodermata > Echinoidea > Camarodonta > Echinometridae > Heliocidaris > Heliocidaris erythrogramma. The sequence goes on along the minus strand of CM046868.1, from coordinate 19,032,301 downwards.
GACAGTTTAAAAGAAGTAACAATATATTCACAAAGGCTTTTTACTTTAACATTACCAATAATATCAGAAAGGTAACACATTATGTTGCAATGTACATGTATAAACAAAATAATGTGATTTATAAGAGGAAAGAAGTGGAGACATAAAGGTAACTAGGAAGATAACTGAGGTGGAGAGAAGGGAGGGAAGGAGAGAATGAGAGAGGGAGAGAGGGAGAGAGCGAGAGAGAGGGGGAGAAGGGGAAAGAGACAGATAGAGAGAGAGAGATCGGGGAAGAAAAGTATAGAGAGAAAGAGAGAGAGAGAGAGGTTGAGAGAAAGAGAGAGAGAGAGAGAGAGGGAGCGAGCGAGCAGTAGTCATTATACCTCTCATCATTCGGAAGTCAACACAGCGGTCTTTCTGATGTATTATTTACTTGTTGTTGAGGCTTAGACCCCCGATCTTAACCAAGCTTAATTAGTATAAGAACATCAGAAAAAACCACATTCGCTTTTTCTTGAAAATTCATCTAGACAAAAAAACTAGAAGATAAATATTTATCGGATGACAAGAGGAAGTGAAAGAACACTGGCATTTGGAACTGATGACAAATAAAAAACGATTAAAAAAAAAGAAAACAAAATAATGAAAGAAAAAAAACCCACAAAGGGATGAGTAATTCTTTCAATCCCAAACACATCGCGGTGAGCGCCGATATATTTTTTTCTAGCCCGCATTATAGATTCGTCTCCGAACACTGTTTTTTGCGGTATAATTGTTCGATTAAACACGAATTTCGTCTTGTCGTTCTTACTTTGCAAAGGTCTGTATGAAAATTACAAATCATCCAAATGAATGACCTGATCATAACCTTTCAATATGCTTTCAGACTGACAATGCCTTTTTCGAACGCAACGTAACACGGGTCGCTCATCCATGGTTTATGATTGTGGGTATAATAATTTTCTCGTACATGTATTTTTAATCAACGCAAGCTTCAAATTTTCTCGCGTCCATTTGTTCATCAAATAAAGCTCCAGCTCTTGATGTTAGCCGACATTACGTCTGACACAATCAGATGATTGAGATCGTTGTTCGGTATATCAGGCCGATGAAGGAAGACATATTTTATTGGATTTTGCCGCCTAATTGCGACGTTTATGTAGTTCTCGTTAATCTTGTACTTTTTTTCATGAGGTTGGGGTTAAGTTTAAGTTGGCATTTTGAATTTTAAAAATATATGTATGCGGATAATCAACATCAAGGCAAAAGTAGAATTATACTATAGATAAATACAGTAATGGATTAAGTGTCACGGAATAAAAAGGAGTATAGGGGTCAGAGGCGGAGCCAAGATTATGTAGAAAAGGGGGCACAATTCCCACAGATTTCTTCCACCCCCCCCAAAAAAAAAAAGATAAAAGAAAGATGCCAGATTGGGTTTAAAGGGGAAGTTGTGCCCCTTAAAACCGTCAGTAATAAGGCAAATCATCAGTAACAAGGGAATGGGGGGGGGGGGAGGGGTGTAATATATGAATTGTGGTCTAGTGGATACGTCACAGGACTGTAGATCACAAGGTACGGGATTCGAATCCCAGCCTGACACTAACGTCCTTTGGCGAGACATTCATCTAAATTTGCACCCAGGTGTAAATAGGTACCTGATAATATTATGCTTGAGCGCTAGTATCTTTGGCGGCTCGGCTAGAACCATGCAAATAATATTTAAGCGCCACATGAGCGCTTTATAAATGATCATTATTAATATCTGACAAACCTGACGCTGACGTGCTGCTTACCCGTGGCAAATCAAATCAAATTAAATCAAATCAAGTTAGTGAATTAAAGGACTCCACAAGTTTGGATTATAATAAAAATACAGATAGAGAGGAAGATTCAAAATAGGTTACAGATGATCAAACGAACATTGAAAAATAACAAAGCAAATCATAACAAAACTAGGGGATACAACGGCTAAAGTAAGCTGGTTATACCGACGATTATCATAAAGAAGCATGCTGACCGCCTTTCATCTTTTGATTAGAGATACGAAAAATAACTCACCAGTCGTATATGAAAATGTTGCTTAATGTGTCTAACCTATAACCATTATTATAGGGATCGAAAAAATCAAACTTTAACTTTATAAATCAGAAAAATTATGAGGTAAGAATTACCCACACAAATTATTATTTTTGTTACGTTTCTTCTGAGAAGTCTGCATGCGCAGATTGACAGCCGTGAAAATTGTGAAGAACAAAGATATTTTGAGATTTTTTAAACTTAACATTCCGTCAGCAAAATGTTACCTTTATTGATTTAATAAAGGGTAATTATGATATAGTTTAGTAATTGTCACATTCGGTGATTTCGGATGCCTCGCAAAAACATGAAAGCTGGATCCAAACGCTTTTAGCAAGGGGGCGGGGGCGGTAAAGGAACATATCTAAAGGTGAACTGCACTCTTGAAATCTGAAATTAATTTCTCAATCCTGCTTGAGGAAAGTAATAAAACCGACTGGATACAAATATATGTAACATACGTCATATAAAGTAATAGACGCATGCTAGACGATAAAAAGGCTATTGCGACGGCGTAAAAATCTAACAGTCGTCTTGTTTATACCCGAAACAAATTCGTCGTAAAAATCGACGGGATACGAATTGTGGCAGCGAACCAACACTCGTAAAACCATGTTATGGGTTCGCACCAACATCAACTTGCACCTGCATTGTTACTGTGCAACTCATATAATCATATGTACGGTCTCTAATCAGAAAGAACTACAAAGGATGCCGCGGGATCATAAAACTGAAGGAGGTTTGCTCTTTAATTCATATTCTTATCCTTTTCAAGGACAATCCCTTGAGATCTTTTTTCATTTTCTTGTTCTCTTCTGATCGCTTATTTTTCAATTCCCCATCCATTTTCGCTCAATGTTGGGCGATTCATCAAATTTGATAGGGTCCATGATTAGCCTTCCTCTTATACATCATTACATGCTTGTAAAAGTTTTGTTACTTCCGCAGATTATATGAAATTGATTTTTCTGTTGTGACGGGATAGTGAAGTTCTGGCGAGCATTTCATCAAGCGTTTTGTCAGTGATTTTTACTGGCAAATTTGCTCTCAGCCAATCAGATGCAAGGATTTCAGTAGCTTATAACAGTTGTCGGTAAAAATCACTGACAAAACGCTTGATGAAACGCTCCCCTGATGGGATATGAGGCTGCACTTTCAGTACGACCTTACTACCTGACATTGCTTTAAGAAGTGATCACAGCGATTGGGGATGTGTAATTGTAGAAGGATCGCGAAGGGGGCGAAAGTGTCGCCCTTCGGAAAACAAAAAGCTTCTGTCCCCGATTCCTTCGATAAGTGAAAATCATAATGGGGCGGGGGGGGGGGGGGCAGATGCAGCGATCCCCTTTCCCTATTTAATGGATAAATGAAAGGGAGGCAGTATACGCCGTTACACCCTCAATTTAAGACTTTAGTGACCCATTTGATGATAAGTCGTGCAAAGTTTTTTCCTTCTTATCATTAATCTACATCCCAAAGAGAGACCGAAAAATGTAAGTAACAAGACAAAAGACTATCAGTGCGATCAGTTTTTGTTGTCTTAACCAAGAGTTATTTAAATCTCGAATCTTTATCAGCGGTTCTTGACATACAATATTTCATTTCACTCCACATATTACTTTCAATACAGAGACAAAACTTGTTTGACTTATAACAAAGGGTATGACGACCTCTGGGTTCAAATTCAGGGTCACTAATGGTCAATTAGAAATCGATCGCCAGAAACCACTCATGAGTGACCGAGGCCGATCAAAAACTGCTTCTAACTTTCGCAAACTCCTTTCTTAAATAGGTAATAGGAGGAAGAAAATTGGCCACTGTTTTGTGAAAAGCAAGGGCCAGGATCTTGAGTGTGCGTATGGTAGCCGACATGATACATTTTTGGGTCGGATTTCGTGTTTACCTTGTTGAAGCTAGCAACAAAAACACAGTTATACAAACAGAGAAGTCGGAGGCGGTATAAAGTTGTCTGCCTTATTGGTGCTTTGCTTACAAGACAAATAAAACATCAATTCAAGACCGGGGACAGCTTGTTATCAAATTATTGAGCATGGCTCTTTTTGTGGGTGTAGAGATTCGATTTACGTCATCTAATCGTAAAGTTATCTTAGGGCTGTGAGTGGCTAGTTGGTGGTTTTATGATATTGTTTTGTCACACGCGGGATGGTGGATGGTTCCTCTCTTTTTCCGGCCCCGGGAACCTCTATACCACTCATTTCATATATTTGATCCTGATACAGGAGGATGTGTGTCACATTGATTCTGCAAGAGAAATGACTTGGTTAGTTTTGATAAAGTTGATCGTTTATTTCACTACATCTTTGGAATCGTTTAATCTGCAACTACCAAACGAGAACAAAACATTATCTGAACGGGACATATTTATGACTGTGATTCTGGTTCTTCTTGAATTCGAGAAAAAAACAATCTTGATTCGTTTTAATATTTGAAATATTTCTGAAGTCCGAATTTGAACTGAAAATGCAGGAAGACAGTGTTTATCAGTCGGGCAGCTTCCAGTCGGCACCCTCCGTAGTACGCCATCTCAGCCCTGTCTCTCGCCTTGAGTATCCGTCTCAGGTCTGCCAATCGGCGCTTTGGTGGAATGCAGCCGCCGCGGCAACTGCAAATGGAGAGATACCGGCATCCCATCTCGCTTCCAACGGTCTGACTCATGCTAGCAACCTCACAGCTCTGAGGTACTTTTCTCATACTCTGCCTCCTTGCGGGTTAACGCATCCGTTCTCTCACCTCGCCTCAACAAACCCATACTTCCCGGCCACTGTCGACGGCCTGAGCTGGCTCAGTCTCGCCGCTCATCACGACTTCTACAAGCTAGTCCGACCTCCGTACTCCTACTCGGCCCTCATCGCGATGGCAATCCAGAGCTCCCCCGATCACAAGATTACTCTAAGCGGCATTTACCGATATGTGGCCGATAACTTTCCCTTTTACAAGCGGAGCAAGGCAGGCTGGCAGAATTCCATTCGTCATAATCTCTCTCTCAACGACTGCTTCATCAAAGTACCTCGCGCCGACAACGACCCGGGAAAGGGCCACTACTGGACACTAGATCCCAACTGCGAGAAGATGTTCGACAACGGAAATTTTCGTCGAAAAAGAAAACGACGCGGAGATTCGCTTGATAGCCCATCATCAACCATGCCTTCGTCACCCATCTCGTCAAACTCTTCAATAATCGTCGAAGATCATGCCACATCGACGACTGCGAGACCTGTGAAGCAAATCATGGTCGACCAACACGACGTAGTCGAACCCAAAGACGATGGCAAGTTCAACATTTACACCACTCGTCAACAACAAAGACATTTTCCGCAAGAGTATTTAATCAGCGGCCCCAACTCCTCTGTTTCCAAGGAGATCCATCTCCGGCATCCTCCCAAAGCGGTTAGTCTTCCAAGATTATCATCAGCAGAGCAGTATGATCAGAACAAAAGTAAATCTATCCTTAAGTCGAGTTTTAGTGTCAGGAGTCTTCTCGGGCAAGACATCGATGACGAGAAAATACCAGGTAAACACTCCTGATTTTGAAGAAAAAAACCCGATTATATAATTTTTGTAACAGCTTCGTCATGCTGGTAAATTGAAATCGTATTAAGAAACATTTCAAAATTGTGGTAGTAACAGGAGTTTTAATATTTCTTATCAAACATTGTACATGCACTGATGCACAATCATTGAAAATAATAAGAGAGAAAAAGAGTTTTTGATTTGATATACAAAATGCAATGATCACAATAATCTAGATTTTTATCAGTGCTGAATGAACCCATGTGACTGTCATTAGGTTAACTTTATCCACGCCAGCTTGTAAATAAGACAGAAATGTTGCTTCAAAATTATGATATTACTACATTTTTTACCATGCGATTGCATTTATGTGTGAATAAAACTCTATCTCCTCTACGTGACCAAATCTTTAAGATCAATTTGTAATCAAATTAGGTAGTAAACCAGAAGTTTATTGTTATTATATAGCATTATTACGAGAGAATAATAATAGTAATGAAAAACAGAGGTAAATATTTGTCAGTCATAATTTTGTATAAAATATAATAAATATGTATGATAAAATCTTAGAGATGGAGAGTACATAATAAAAGAATGATCGATTCTCGATAATCTAAAAGATTCTGGCATAATGTAGCTTCATTAAAAAGAAAATAATGTTTTATTTACATCAATCTATATTTGCACATAATGAAAATTTGTGGGGACCGTGAATTTGATTTTGGCTATAATGGGTCTCAAAATCGTTCTTATATGAAAATCTCAATAGTGTTGTGATTTATCAAGTCGTATCTCGTATTCGTAAAGCTAAATATCTGAGATATTTTTTAAGTAATCATGGTAATATTCGTCGTCAAACATAAAGTTTTTTTTCGAAATGGGCATGAAATGTCAAAACACTGGATGCGACTCAAGTATGCAAAATTATTATGCGTTGGTATTATCGAGACAAGGCCCTTGTTTCATAAAACTTATGATCTGCAACTGTACAAATGTCACTTTCTATTACTAATTTGCTGACATTCAATCAAATGCAGTTATTCCAGTAGCCCATATCAATTAATGTAACTTATCATTAATGTAAGTTTTATGAAACAGAATCAAGTTGTATTAATTCCATCGTCAGCCTCGATGCTTTTTTTTTGGTTTTATTTCTCTTTTTTTACAGAGAGTAGTTGTAAGAGTTCTTCTCCGATCGGTCGGGGTTTGTACAGTGTTATGTTAGGTTAGGTTTATTATAGATATACATATACAGATATGACACGGGACATGATTTGTAAATCACGAAGATTTACCAGACACACTTGCAAATAAGAAGAAAGAAGGAGAACAGACAACATGATACATATTATTGTGTTTGTGTTTTGCCAATAGTTCACTTATTGAAGTTTACACAATCAATTTATAAATTTGGGTGATGATGTTTTGTCACAAGTTACATTTTAACTTAATATAAACCAATTCACTGAATTCATTTGTGTTTGAGTGTTTTTATTATTTGTACGTATTTCATAGCACGATTTTGAAAATTATTTTAGCACGATCTGATGTTGTATACGTTGTTTCCCCCTCATATTTCTTTGATTAATATTGCATATAATCTACATATTCTTTTATTTCCGTTGCCCTTTCATTGACGTTTGTGAATTAGGCTTAGTGAGTAGATCAGAGAAGGAGGAGAAGAGAATGAGAAAATGAGGCAATATGCGGAGAATTTGGGAGGTGGGAAGAGACACAGAACAAAGTTAAAGTGAGAAGAGAGAGAGAGAGAAACTAATGATGTAATGAAATGATAGAAATATAGGCAGAGAAAAGAGAGATGCATAACGGAGACATAATGATAGAAAGGAAAACAGAAATGAATTCAGAGAAAAATGAGGCAACGTGTTCATACATGAATCTGAGATGAATCGGAGAGGGAGATCGTTATGGTTAGAATATACCTAGAGAAAAGGAGAGGGGAGAAAGGTAGAGAGAGAGAGTAACATGAGAAAGATATTTACATGAATAAAGTCGGGAGAAAGGAAGAAAGAAAGAGGGAGGGGGGGGGGGCAGCGGGAGAGGGAGGGAGGGTGTCTAGAACATCAAAACAAAGTTGTGGATATCCTGTTGAAATTAATCATTGAAAAACTACAAATAAACAAACACACACATACCCAACATAAACAAAATGTGAATTATTGTTTAGATAACGTGAATGAATTAAACAAAATTAGGATGAATAGACTACACACAATCACTATGAACACGACGGACAAGGAGAGTGGACAAAATAAACAATCCCTCATTTTAACCTTCACAATGGTTCTGGTAGTCAAACGAACATACTTTCACTGCTATAATAATAATAATAATAATAGCGCACAGGTCCACCTTACGGTGCTCATGGCGCTTAGTGAAAAATACATACGGGATTCTCCTAAACATAGTAAATTAAAATATTGCAATAATTACAGCGAAGAGAACAAATACGTTTTCAGTTGTGATTAGAATGTTTCTGTTGACGACAGTTGACGTAATTGTAGAGGGAGTTCAGTGCAGAGTTTCGGACCCATCGCCCCAAGCATGTTTTGTTCTAGGTGAATGAAGCAACAGTTTGTCTGATGACGAACAAAGACTTCGTGTGGGATTGAATTTGGAAATAGAGTTGCGCAGGTATGTGGGGTAAAGAAAGTAAACTGAATGAAGTACTAATAACATAATCTTAAAGATAATCCTTTTGTCAACTGGCAGCCAATGAAGAGAACAGAAAATTGGTGATATGGAATCAGATTTTTTAGTGAATGTTAAAAGGCGGGCTGCAGAATTTTGAAGTCGTTTAAGTTTGATGGCATCTTTTTTTGGAAGGTTACAGAACAACGCATTTGCAAAATCTAAACGAGAAGAAATTAAAGTAAAACGTAGAACAGGGCCCCGTTTCATAAAACTTGTCATCAATAACAAGTTTCAATAACTGTTATAAGCTACTGAAATCATTGCATCTGATTGGGTGAGAGCAAATTTGTCATAGAAATGAGGCAGTTGTTATTGATAACAAGTTTTATGAAACAGGGCCCAGGGGTTTTTCATAAAGCTGTTCGTAAGTTATGCACGACTTTACGCACGACTGGTGATCAGTTCTTGTGCTAAATGACTGAGAATCTGATTAGTATAGCAGTGGCGGATCTGGGGGGGGGGGGGGGGTTAGGGGGTTTAACCTCCCCCCCTTGGGCTGCCAAGTAAAAATTTAATGTGCATAGAAAAACGCCATTGCGTTAGTAGATGCCAGGAAAACATCACTTACGGGGGTTCAAAATAGCAAAAAAAAATAATATGAAAATAAATATATAAATTTGAGGCTTTGAAAAAGCTTAGTGAAGGCTCAAAAAAATTGAAAAGCCACCCCCCCCCCATAAATCCCCAGGAATATACATACTTTTGAAAAAAAAGTCTCGCCTGCCATAGGTTTACATGCGAAAACAAGGAATTTTGGGATAATAATTCCCTTTGTCTTTATTTGAAAATGTAAAACATGTGATTTACATGAAATTTAAAGCTCTGAAAAGGTATAATTAAGACTTGATAAATCCAGTAACGCCTGCATAAATCCCTGGGAATATCCATGCTTTTGGCCTTCCAGCTCCCATAGGTTAACACATGAAAAGAGGGATTTTGAAATGATTTAAATTCCCCTAGTATTTATTTGAAATTATGAAAAATGTAATTTACATGAAATTTAAAGCTCTGAAATGGTATAATCAAGGCTCAATCACGTGAGATCGACGACATCCAATGGGATCGTGCACTAGCAGACGTACGTCCGCCCGAAGGCAAGCCCAGCATAGCCGGTATTAGAGGAAACTCTAATTAAATTTCAGTTCACTAGTATACTTCTAATGTACCAGAGGCAAAATTCAATGGGTTAAATTCATAAATTCATATAATCAATTTTCTATCACCGCATTAGGCCTAGCCAAATGGCTGATGTTAGATCATGCAAGTAGCGTGGAATAGCTGAGCTGAATAGGTGTCTAGCACTAGCTAGGCTAGGTCTACCCCTCTGTGATCCCGATCGAGGTGGTGGCGTTGCCGATGGAACTATGTCAGTTTGCCAAAGGTGTATGTTCTCCTCAAACTTGGCTCATCAAAGTTTTTTGCTTGCTGATCGTCGTTTAGTTTCGCTTTAGCCAACGAGACCGACAGCCCCGAGAGACCGACAATGTAGTGGGAGGGGGCTTCTGAACCCTATAGTCTGACACTGACATTCCATGACAGGGGCGAATGCAGGATGTAGTAAAAGGATGGGGGCACAAATGCAGGGCTGTCAACTTTGGGGAACAGCTTGAAGGGAGATTTGTATTTTTTCTGCTCGCCAGCCCTCCCAAGTCAGTTTTTTTTTTTTTTTTTTTTTTTTTTTTTTTTGGGGGGGGGGATTTTTTCACCAGCCCTCCAAAAGTTGCTCAGTGGTGGGAGGTGGGGGAGGGGGAGGGGTGGCAAGATTTTTTTTCTTCTCGCCAGCCCTCCAAAAGTCGCTCAGTGGAGATGTGGGGTATCAGATTTTATGGGGTCTAGTTTTCCTCCATAATTCTCTGAGAAATTAAAAAAAAAGTTATCAGTTCTAAAAGGGGGCACAATAAAAAAGGGCCCCTAAATCCGCCACTGGTCCATGCCTGGACTGTCACGTCAGTCTTGCGGGATGAGCCTTTTTACAAGTTTTCTCGGAGGGTTAATAGACCGACATTGTTAGCCTCGTGGTCGTGGGCTCCCAAAGTAATGTTGCTCGATCCGGTTTTATTCACATTTTAGGCAAAAATCCCGCGTATACCTGTAGTTTGTAGTTCAAAAAATGTAATGCCTATTCCAGGGGGCGGATCCAGGATTTTGTAGAGGAGGGGGCACAGAGCCGGAAAAGTACACAATTAAAGAGGCATTTTTATTTATTGTGTACTTAAGGCATTGGCGGATCCGGGGGGGGGGGGGGCACAGCCGGCCCGTGCCCCCCCCCTTTTGGAAGAGAAGTATGAATTTTTACCATAGACGATCCGCCATTTTCTCGATTGTGCCCCCCCCCCCCCTTTCAGAGTGAAGACCTTTTTTTTTTTTTTTTGTCATGAATATGAAGAATGGGATTGCATAGTGTTGGTGGTCAATCTCATTAAATTGAACGATTGAAGAAAAAAATAAACAATAAGAGATCATTATTTTGTCCTCATTTCTACAAATCGGTTATAAGAGAGATTAAGAGAATAAGAGAGTAATGAGCCTGTGAGAGGGGGAGGGAAGGGAGAGAGAGAGAGAGTGAGAGAGAGAACTGGGGGCAACAGGAATGGGATATTCGTACTAAGATAGAATAGGACTGGTAATAAATATATTATATCAACAGCTGCTATTGTTAGTTATTAGTTAATTCCATTCAAAATCCAGTGGCCATTTTTTCGTAAAATTGTTAGCCATTAGGCACTATTGAGCAGGTGAGGGCTTCGGAGCAAGCCCCTATAATGTTTTTTTCCCCTGTCGTCTCAAAATGCTACAGCAGAATATTACAAATAACTTACCGCAAGTTATTTATATTGGTGGCGTATCCAGGCATGCAGGGGGGGGGGGGGGGAGGCTCACGCCTGACGAACAAAAAAAAATCATCAGATGCCTTCTATTCTGAATTTTCGGACAAGCAAGGAAAAAAAGTTATCACATTTTTCATGTTCCTTCTGTGCCGGGACGGGAGTGGGGCCACACATTTCCTTTCATTCGATGTGTAACTATAAGATAATGTCAGATTTGGTTTTGGCTGGCACGTAGGGGCACGTGCATTCCTGGATACGCTACCAATAAAAATAAGAGATTATTGGATACGCCACTCTAAATTAATTTGTATATTTATATAAGGAATTACTCGCACGCAATCTCATTTTATTAAAGCCTTTTCTGTCTTGACTATTAGCAGAATAAGGCCAATAAATGTACATTATAGGTCTATAATCCTTACTATAATTTGGCTAATGTGTGTCTGTCTGTTTGTCCGTTTGTTTGAAAGCACCTTTCTCCGTGATTTTCCACTCAATCGAGCTGGGTTTTTTTTAAACATGGTTAAATTGTTCCCAGATTGTCATGAGGGGGTTGTTTGTGGTATATTAGTCGTATTATTTAAATGTTTTTTACAATTCGTAACTTCCTATGTCAGGCCCGGGTAAAGCTTCGAAGTTCCCAGTCCTTTCGACCTTTTTCGGGTCAGCGACATTACATAGGCATAAATTTCACCTACGTTACGCTTCCACACCTTGCACCGTCTATTTGAAGCTGCTTATAGGCTATGCTGAATAAACCGTCGCGCTACATAGATCATGAAGCTACAAACCAAGCTTCATGCACACACCCGGCCTTCAGTCAGTGTGTTTCCGTCCAGTGCATACATGGCAGATCATGAAGCTACAAATTGGTTTGAAGCTTCATGGTTAGATCTAATCTGAACTGCAAGTACATCTAGCACCTGAATTTCAGTCACATCGGATATCGGGAACGGCTCTATTTCGGCTTCGATGTCGAGTGGGGTGTGGGGGATATGGGGGTCTAGTCCAGTTTCCCTCCATAATTATCTGACAAGCAAAAAAAAAGAAAGAAAGAAAGACAAATCAAAAGGTTTTCGTTCTAAAAAAAGGGGGGGGGGTACAATGCATACTTTTCTTCAAGGGGGAGGGGGGGGGGGCACTGGCCGGATATGCTCTAACAGACACATGTCAATATTGTTTGTTATTTATTTTAATGGAAACTTAATATTGTATTCTATATAGCTACCCCCCTCTCTCTCTCCCCGGTATTCTTTATAATTTCTATCTATCCCCTGCATGTCTATTTCTTTTCTCTCTTGCTCTCATTTTTCCCACTGTCTATATCCCTCTCTATTATTTTGTCACTGTCTATGAGTCTCTCTCTCTCTCTCATTTTTCCCACTGGCTATTTTTCACTCTCATATTTCCACTGTTTCTCTCTTTCTCTCTCATTCTCCCCTCTGCCTCTCTCTCACTCATTTTCCCACCACTGTTTCCCACTGTATCATTATTTCTCTCTCTCTCTCGCTTCTTTCAACATATCACTCCATATGATTGAGCAACCTTTAATTGGAGAACTACAAACAAATGCAATCTGTTGTACATTGTAGGGTATGTACTTACACATTTATTTTCGACTTAAAACATGTAATGATAACATTTTTATATTACAATAATTTCCTCTTGACTGTGTTACAATACACTTTCTATTCTATAGTTAGATTTTGATTTCATTCCGCAATAATATTCAAGTTCTGCCCCCAGTTTAAACCCTGATGCTAACTGAATTAAACCTCCTATCTATATTTAAGGAGAAGTCTGTTATGAAGCATTTGTTCAGATATGTTTCACCAATAAACTACTTGCCTTTCAGTGTGAATGGGTACTTGGGCTGTACATAGGAGAAGACCACCGCCCCCACCCCATCGTGCCACGGGTAATTTTTGCTAGTCCCTATAATTTGCACAAATCATGATATTAAATGAAATATTCTATTTAGAATATTAAAGATAACATTTTATTTTTTTTTCGACATTCCCGTCAGATATCGCAGTGTTTGCTCATATATATCGAGATTTTGGACCACCTCCCCCGCCCCCCATCACATAAATATTAATAGAAATTTCACAGCAAATAACTTTAACAAAAATACAAACATCTCTCCTAAGCCCCCTCCCAACTCTCTCCCTCTCCTCCCATTCTAGATCCTATCTGTTTTGGGAAATAAGTTTGTATTTGAAGGGACAATATCGAGATTATGCCCTTTACGGCTTTACCAAAAGCGATGTACCAAAAGCGTCATTTTGTATTGTATCATGCCTACTCATGCGTCTTTTAAAATTTTTCCATTTTGTTGTTTGAAATTGCGCACGAACTTTTCCTTCCTTTGTAGGGTCACTCCCTAGCGCTTACATCATGCGTCGAGCTTACTTTTATCATTGTTATTATTTGTATCTTGGCAACTTATGCGCCTTCTTAATTTTTTGCATCTGATTGTTTATTTTCAGTCTTAATTTGATAAAGGTCTTTGACCGAAACGTCATTCCAAATTATTTGGCGTTTGGCACGCACAATCACGCACGATCACCTAAGATGAATTTGACCTCCCCCCCCCCCCCCCCCATTTTTTAGTTCGATTAATATTCACATTTTCCGAATCAGTCAAACTAATATGTATCTTTAAGTAAAAAAAAAGAACAAGGTAGTTTTATATTTCTCTCAGTTCCTTTCATACAAACAAAGATTTAAGGGATTGCAAATGTGATATATTATGTAAAATTATTGTGAATAATTTTTACTAGATTGCACGGGGCTGTACTCTATACCTTACCTAACTCAACCAGTGGTGGTGGTGGTGGTGGTGGGGGGGGGGGGGGGGAGGGAGGGGATTGGGGAGCGTCTGGCGTCCCACAGACGGGGGTGGGGGGGGGGGGGCTTGAAGGGGTGAGGTATTGTTTTGGGATGTGCGGGTGTGCCTATCTCTTACTTTTTTTTCTCTCTCTCTTTTTCTCTCTCTTTTCCCTTATTTTTTCTTTTCTCCTTTTTATCTTTTTGAATATTTTCTTTCAGTGAAAAAAGTCACATAACAAGGAACAGTTATATTTGAGGTATATTTTCAGTTGTATAAATTATTAGTTCTTCCATGAATGTATACATTGTTCCATAGATTTCCTTGTAAATTGTAAAATTTTCTGTTTAAACTGTTTTCATGATTGTAATATTTTTATTTTTGTAATAGCAATGGATAAAAGAATATTAAAATAAAATACACGACTTGAAATATCTTGCACCGGTCATTCATAATACATTCATGATAGAGGGAATTGTGTTGGAGATTTTTCACTAGTTTATAAATTCAGTTAATTTTTATCGATTCTAACTCAATTTTTTTACATTCTATGACGTCGCGCAGGCATAGTGGCCATTCATGATAGAGGGAGTTTTAATATTGCTTAAAGGGCAATCCAAAGTTGGTAATAAAATAATTTGTGTTTTGTTTGTTTTATTTCCGAAAATCATATAAAAGATAAACAGTATCACAATATAACAAGATCATAGAGTTACAACAATAATAGAATGATTAAACGGATGGAGCCCATTTCAGAGCCATTAACCTAATGGCTCTGTTCTTCCATCATGTCCATGGGGTGAAAGCAGAAAAATAAGAAAAACAGGATGGTGAGAGTTTGAAAGAAATTTGACAACGAATAGAAAGATATAGATGTTTGGAAAATAAGATTGCTAAATCTATGCGAATTTGGTCAGTCGATTGTAACATACTGGCGGTAAACTCTCCGTCTGCCCTACTAAAAATATTCATTTGGGGTTTTCTCATTAGCGCCTTTCCTTTCTAAGCAGTACTCAACATATATTTGTAGATAGCATATTGTTATAGGTCCTTTTAAAAGAAAAAATATAATACTGATTAATACATTTCGAAAAAATGACATCTTAGTCATTTTGTGTGTAAAGAAAAATATAATACAGAGTAGTACATTTTGAAAAAAAAATACATTTTAGTCATTTGTGTGTTGGAGCAAATGGGGTAGTTGTGCGCTACTACCATAATACGTCATGGTGACATTACCAAGTCGGCAAATTTTAAATTCCCATAATTATGTATAGTGATTACAACTTTCCCAAATTCATAACTTCTTACTGCTTGTCCGATTTCGTTCAAACTATCACCAAACTGCTTCTCAAATTTTTCCCTTTTCTTTCAGAAAAAACAACTTGCCATTAAGGTTGTACTTTCCGTTACCTTTTCTCGCTATTATCTAGCTCATCTTGGTTATAGTATATTTCCCTGGTCAAATGTTATACCCACCACACTGTACCTAGCAGACGTCCATTTCCTAACATGATTTGACCAAGGATTATTCTTTCTCTTTCTCTCTGTCTCACTTTGTCTGTCTCACAAAAAGGCATGAGATTAACGAAGTGCTACCATAATGATACACCTGAATAAGCTGATTTTCTTGTATAAAAGGGGCCTTCCACGGAGCTTACCATTAATCCATGTGCAGAGAGCATACATGCTTGACGCGTTGTCGTGAAAGCCTCCGTCATAATGGTCCAAACTGAATTTGATTTGAGACGGTAATGTGGTAGTTTGAGGGAGCTGAGATATTTGTTATTTGCGAAGAAATATCGGCAGTGCTAGCAAGACAGGCAAGAAGGCAAGGCGATATTTGTGATATAGCCTGTTCGAGGTAAGTGTATAATTCTAGAGAACCTAATTCAGGGTACGCTTCAATTCAATAAGGTTGAGACGGAGAGTGTTATCTATAATGGTATTCCAGTGACATTCTAGTTTTCAAATTAATATTTTTTTGTTTACTTTTACTCGCCCCCTTGCATATCCATCTATCCCTTTCTCTCTTTCTTTCTTTTCATCTCATTTTCTGTCTATTCATTGTATCGGACTCTTCTCTGCCTTTCCATATTCTATCTGTATATCTCTGTCCGTTTGTCTGTCTTGGTTTGTCTAACCTCTGTGGCTTTGTCTTTTTTCTGCTAGCTTTGAAAGTAAATCAAGTAGCTTGCTTTAAAAACACAACTAATTCACGGAAGATTAATCTTCTTATGTTTGAAAGTTTGCCAGGAGGCATGTTTATGAACTTCGCAGTTTTGTAATACAACGGTAGCATTTACATGTATAAACTTGGACAACGTACATCAATTGTATTATCATGAAAAAGCAGTAGCTCCTACCTGGAATTTCTCAATATTAAAGGAAAAACCTCAAAAAAGTACAAAAAGTAAATAGACAATAAGCACTCATGGAACCATCACTATCTGGGGCTGTGTCATTTTCGGCGACAGTCACGACCTGTAAGTTGAAGAGGTAAAACACCAATATAATAAGACAAATTTGAGAAAATACTTACTTCTACATTTTAGGATGATAGAATAATGTGATTTCATGCCAGATCCTTTAATAGGATATATTTGTCATCTTGATCTAGTGAAATTTTCAAGCTGTTTTGGCCGGCGATCTTGCTCTTTTCCAGCACACATTATGTGCCAGAAATCACAAACTTGCTATTGGAGGCAATTCTTCACGGTACGAAGGTACGAAGTGCGAGGTTATCTACAATAACCTCGCATAAGTGTGAGTGGACAATTGGGTACATTCGAGAAGGCCTGTCCATGTTTTACATTGTAAACAAAACTTCAGTGTTTGGAAAAAAAATTCTGTGTATTTTAAACGAGAAAAATATGAAATTTGCGCAATTTCAGTTGTTTCCTTTTTTAAAAGTAGGGTAGCACTGCGTTGCGTATTTAAGTTACACCTGAAAGGCAGTGGCGTTTCCAGCATGAGCGGAGCAATGATACACCCACTGACCTCTACCACCTGGACGGATCATCGCCCATTCCCGAGCGTGCGAGCACTTGAAGTGGGCGCGGCCATGTTACTCTTCCGAGAGCGATGTGGTTTATTACACGTTACGCACTGAACATCTGTGCGTTTTGACCATGGGCGTCCGCATGGGCGTCCGCATGATTGTACACAAATCTGTATTCCAGCTTTCTCGCGCGTTGATTTTTCAGAAGTGCAACATAGCGGACCACGACTTCACTTCTCTGAGCCAATGAAAACGTCCAGGTGGTAGAGGTCAGTGGATACACCCCAAGGCTCATTTTAAAATGCTTTTTTTTTAAAATAAAAGTAGCAGTGGAGATATCAGATTGCATAAAATGGCATGAACAGTAGTATTTCATTTTCACAGGCCCTGGAGCATATCTCAGGCTGCATTCGTCAACCCAAGTATATTTCACCCACTCATAATATTTGTCATTAATATCTAGTTGCGCCACTACAAGATGAGAAATGTCATGTGAGATTTGTTTTCTTTATTTGTTTGCTCTTCCCCTCAAATTCCATCGCAGGGTTTTCGTGTGATTCTGGGGATGATTAATCAAGGATTAAGCGATCAGGATAATGTGCTTTTTCTACTGAGGAGTAACATTAATTCGTGGAATTCTACTTCTGACATGGACAACAATTTATAAGTTATTCCAGATACTCTTTGTGCTGCGAAGTAAAACGGAGAAGATGACGATTAACAGGGGTACTTCAGCGTTGGGCGTTGGGCGTGTCGCCGTGGCAACCGTGTCGATGGTGGTGGTGGTGGTGGTGATAGTGATGATGATGAACTATCGGGAAGGTACGATGATGAGAGAGCCTAGTAAACGAGACTTCCTCGCTACCTATCCAAACAGGTATGTCAAAAATGACTTGTCCTTCTTTCAGAACCAATTTTAAGACTACAATACTGATATGAATTTACATCCGTCAGTGAGGATGGGCCAGTAGGATACGAGGCGTTATTTACCTGACCTAGAAATGAGTTAGCGAATGGGGCCTTTGACCCGTTATGTGAGGGCGATATCGCACACAACGTGAATGAAAAATGAACAGTGCAAACGGAGCTTACAATTACTGGCGTATGTACTTATTGTCTTCGTTGGCTTTATTAGCGCAAGTAATGGCGCAATCGAAAAGACGCCCCTTGTTCAACGGGTATTATTCAGGGGCCGCAGAGCATTTTTGAAAGTGGTGGGGGGCCTGTTTTGATTTCACTCCTTAATGACAATTTTAGAACCCTTTTTCCAAGATTTTATGAAACGTGCCTACTCAAAAAAAAAAAAGGGGGGGGGGGCTGCAGCCCCCAGCCCCGCGGTTCCGTGGCCCATGTTATTGATTCATCTGAAGTATCCGGATCGGTCTTTTCAAAAGCCGAAAGACTTAACAAAATGTCTAATATATCATTTTGATTATACAATATATATTTGTTATCCGACTTTCTTTCTCGAAAAGAACCCTGTTAGGATTATAGACTAAAGTAATTCCCCTAGACAATCGTCCCACATCAAGTTTTTGAATTTTAAAATTATATATTTGTTTCTTTAAAGGAGAATGAAACCCCGGGAGGGGGAGTCAATTTTAATGAAAAGAGAGGATAGAGAGAAGCAATTTTAAAAAAGTTCCATCAAAATCGGTTACGAAATGAGAAAGTTATGAAAGTTTGAAGTCTCAATATACTTTCTATGGCGATCCTCAATTTGGCAATGTTGCTTTAAAGTGACAGGTTTAGTGGCACAACAAATTTTCATATTTTCCCCATTATCTCTCAAGGTGCAGCTTGTCTCCTTCTTAGCTCAAGATATATCATGGGGAAATGTTTTTGACACAACATAATTATGTTGAGGTCACAAAAAGACAAGTAGCATCTTTAGAGACAGTGGAGAAAATATTAAATTTCGTGTATAAAACATATTGAGAGTTGTACTACTAAACCTGCCATTTTGAAGCAACATTTCCAATTTGAGGATCGCCATAGAAAGTAAATGGAGACTTTTCAAACTTTCATAACTTTTTCATTTCGTAACCGATTTTGATGGAACTTTTTATTAAATTGCTTCTTTCTATCCTCTCTTTTTATTAAAATTGATATTTCCCCAGGGTTTCATTCTCCTTGGATATGAAATTTCGCAATTTTATTTGTTATTTCAAAACGCATGTTTATCTTTCAGTTTATTATCCGCTAATTAAAATATTATTTCTTTAAGCGGCTGCAGGGTTTCTAGAACTGAGGGGTGTTTCATAAAGCGGTTCGTAAAGTTACGCACGACTTTACGAACGACTTGAATATGAAGTGCCAGATAGGATGCCCAAAGCGTTTCCTGAATTTTTAACAAAGTGTGACTCAATTAAATCATGGCAAAAAATAAACTTTGCATTTAAAATGTTTGTTATAATAAGAATGCTAATCTACATCTGCACAGTTCAACTTTAGTTGATGCAGTTAAAAATGAAAGAGCATCCCATTTGGTTTGTCATGTTTAAAGTAGAACGTTAATGATTTTAAATATTGGCTTAATACTTATTATTGCATAGATGGCATAAATTAAACAAGGTTATCCAAATTCAACGCTTGGAAACATTTGAAGTAATGATTATTATCAATTATAAAACGGTAAAATACAGCCCCCGATATAGCAGCTGAAGAGCTCCTCGAACGCTGCTGAGATATGTGACGACACACCCTGGACCGGCTTGTCTCGAATGGGTGGGGTGCGGGAGCGGGATGGGAGCGGGAACGGGCACACCCTTTCGAGACAAGCCCCCCGGTTATCTCGAATGGACGCGTTCCCAGCGAGAAGTTCAATGAACGCGCCACTTCGAGACAACCGGGGGGGGGGGGGGGGGGGCTTTCCTCGAATGAGTGTGTTGAGTAGACTTTTGTAACAGACGTTTTAGAATTTTTTTTTGAAAAATGTACTCTTGCTGGTTTTTTCGTTTTTCTTTTGTCTAAGATGTAGAAAATATAAAAAAACGGTATCTAAAAATGCTTTTGACAAGGAAATCATTATTTGTGCAAAATAAATCGGAGAATTGAATAATTATGCATTAAAACACACGGGGAAGAAAGGGCAAGTGGCGTAGCTAGGATTGTTAATTTATTTTTATTTTTTTGGCGTGACCTGTTAAATATTGTGAAATTGTGTTACAGACATGTGCTGACATAAGCCAAGGTGTGTTTATCATCTTTCCAAAGTTAGAAACACCTTTTAATGCCACTATCATTCTATCAATACCCACTATCAAAAGTCAAAACTCATATCAAAAGGTCGTTTGTACCCGGCCCCCAACTCCCCATACCAGGGGTAGGCCTATGCTCGTAACTCCTTTTCAAAAGTGACCCCCTATTCCGGAGAAGTTGGAATTTGTTTTACCCCCTATCCCGGGAAATTTTCTGAGATATTGGACCCCCTATCCAGGCAATTTAGGAAATTAACCCCCCCCCCCCACCTATCCCCGGGGAGGAAACCACCAGAGTCTGCGAAAATTGACCCCTATTTACATTTTCCCGGGAATATTTTTTCATCTTCCTCATTCATCTTCCTATTTTCTTACTCACCCACCAATAAGGGGTGGGGCATGGCCATCTTGTGCCTCCCCCCCCCCCCCGTAAAAAATACGCCGCAGTGAATTAACATTCTATTCTGGACTGTCTGCCCGACCAGACCTTTGACTTTTAAATGAACATTCCATTATGAATTCATGCAACCTCATACATTCATTTGACAACCCCCGGTTATCAGTGACGGCACCGGGGGGCATGGTGCTTTGCCCCCCAGTTGCCCCCAATAATTTTCGGAGTGAAAAAAATAAAAGGGTGGAAAATTTTGTTTGTCCGCCCTTGCCCCCAACAATTTCTTTTGCCCCCCCACCCCCACCCCACTTTAAAAATCCTGGTGCCGCTTATATTTTCTACATCTTAGACAAAAGAAAAACGAAAAAACCAGCAAGAGTACATTTTTCAAAAAAAATTCTAAAACGTCTATTACAAAAGTCTACTCAACACACTCATTCGAGGAAAGCCCCCCCCCCCCCGGTTGTCTCGAAGTGGCGCGTTCATTGAACTTCTCGCTGGGAACGCGTCCATTCGAGATAACCGGGGGGGCTTGTCTCGAAAGGGTGTGCCCGTTCCCGCTCCCATCCCGCTCCCGCACCCCACCCATTCGAGACAAGCCCCCTGGACCAGTCCTGTCTAAGCAGACGATGTCCCATAACATCTTACACATTTTTCAGAGCCTATTTTGTCATCTCCACTTCACTTATTTTTCTTCCTTCACTAGCGTCAGTCTTAATGTTAGTCTGTTGCCTCACTCTTAACTTCCCGCTCCCATCCCGCTCCCGCACCCCACCCATTCGAGACAAGCCGGTCCAGGGTGTGTCGTCACATATCTCAGCAGCGTTCGAGGAGCTCTTCAGCTGCTATATCGGGGGCTGACAAAAGAAAAACGAAAAAACCAGCAAGAGTACATTTTTCAAAAAAAATTCTAAAACGTCTATTACAAAAGTCTACTCAACACACTCATTCGAGGAAAGCCCCCCCCCCCCCCCCCCGGTTGTCTCGAAGTGGCGCGTTCATTGAACTTCTCGCTGGGAACGCGTCCATTCGAGATAACCGGGGGGGCTTGTCTCGAAAGGGTGTGCCCGTTCCCGCTCCCATCCCGCTCCCGCACCCCACCCATTCGAGACAAGCCCCCTGGACCAGTCCTGTCTAAGCAGACGATGTCCCATAACATCTTACACATTTTTCAGAGCCTATTTTGTCATCTCCTCTTCACTTATTTTTCTTCCTTCACTAGCGTCAGTCTTAATGTTAGTCTGTTGCCTCACTCTTAACTTCGTGTATGGTATTATTTTGATGAAAAATGCAGCGTTAAAAAAATAAAGGAATCAGTCACTTGTAAACAAAATAAGACGCCATTGTATTTTCAGCTGCTTGCACCGGGCCATGTTCGGCGTTTCAAGAGGGAACGAATACCGTCCTGCTATTATTCGGAGGGCTTTTCAATTTGAAAGTGGGGTTTATTTCATTGATCATTGACCCTTCTCCTATGTATTTACAATCAAACGGTTTTAGCTATCAGAATCAGTTTCACTTTCCCTTTATAATGGTGTGAAATAAGGTCATGTTTAAATACACCAAACTCTTTATAATTTGATAAATAATTGCATTGCAATTACGTTCATTCATTATAGGACGTCGTCTGCTTAAGCAGGATCGATCCCGAGTGTGACGACATCAAAACATCGCTATATTTCTGGCGAATCCTCGGATATTCCAGATGCTGAGAAGAGCTTTTATTTGTGTTGTTTTTATAATCACCAGATACGCAGTTGATATAAAACTTATACGATTGCCATCTGTAAGCTTCCCAGTTTCTAGTGATACATTAATTGCCATATTTGTGATTTTCTTTGAATATCTACTTTAAGTCATTCCTAAAGTCATGCGCAACTTTACGAACAGCTTTATGAACCCCCCCCCCCCCCCCGGTCCGCTAGCATTATATTCAAGTGAGATTGCCGTCGCGACTTCAGGCCTCTTCTCTCCATTGGTTCCCCATAAGAGAAAGGATACATTTGAGACACCCTTGAAAACTTTCCTAGACAGTTAACCCCCTTCTTATTACATTTATAATTTATGAATCTAATTCGTATCATACATTATATTTGTTAAATTCCGTGATTTAAAATTTTACTATGGAGATCTTACTAAATGCTAATTATTAAGGTCACGTGAGATGCATGCTGATGAAGGACCCCCGTCTGTCATGCTAACAGTAAATACGATGACTTCAGTGACAACAGTCGACGAGCGATTCTTGTCGGTTGGTGCGACCATGGGGTTCGCTGGACGATCACTGGGACAAACATTTAAGTAAGTTTGTACATGATCAGGGTGTCATTCTTGGGGGGGGGGGGGGGGGTGCACCCCTACGCTCGAGAGGAAGGGGACATGATCTCATATGGCCCCATATGGACAATTATGCTTCCAAATAATCAAAACATTTTTTTTTTTGTGTGTGTGCTTGTTTATGTGTGTGTTCATATATCACTACTCTCTCCAGAAGAAAAAAAAATCCAAAAAAAATCGAGACATCACTGACGTCACTCCCTGGGGTGGGGGATGTGGGGGTGGGGTTATGAAAGTTTTTTTTTTGGGGGGGGGGGGGGGCTTTCTTTCAATTTTTTTCAGCTAACTTGTCAGCAAATGTGGTCCGATACCCTCTTCCCCGACTTTAAATGGTCCAACGACGCTCCTGTGAATGACCAACAAATTAATAATCTAGGGATTAACGAATTTTGAACATGATTAAATTAAAATATTTCACAATCGCATTTATCCTACCATAATTATGTGAATTTATTTGACGATATTTTACTTTTTTTACAGTTCAACCCGTTTTTGGACCGTCGCTCGCGGGTTATCTCCCGCCATTTATCGTCTGGGTGGCGCGGAGGCTGATTTTACAATCTTCAAAGAGAACACCAACCCTGAAAACTGCACCACGGACTCTGACTTCGAAAGCGAAAGGCAACCAGGAAATTACGGAAAGCTTACCTTTTTTAACATGACACTTTGTGGTAGGTGTTGAATTTGGCTTCTTCTAGTAAATCACACTGCAAAAACCAGGGTGTTAATTTAACACCATCTCGATATCTATATTGGGCTACACCAGATAAGTGTTAAAACAACACCAGTTTCGAATCAAACTGGCGTTGTTTTAACACTAACTGGTGTTGTTTTGACACTTATCTGGTGTAGACCAATATCAAACTGGTGTTGTTTTAACACTAACTGGTGTTGTTTTGACACTTATCTGGTGTAGCCCAATATGGATACCGAGATGGTGTTAAATTAACACCCTGGTTTTTGCAGTGCATGATTTTACCCGGCTTGTGTATTGTCCAACAAAACCATACCCCGTTCACTGTATATTTTACCATCCTTTGGCAGGTGTTGTGGGGGGGGGGGGGGGGGGGGGGCACTTCATACTGCCTCCCCAAAGCTGAGTACGAAGTTTACTGTGTGTCACTCGCAGTGCCTGTACAATGTGTATCACCTCATACCTTAGTTACGCCGACGATACCGACACGAAACCGACACGAAACCGACAACAGACCGACCAAAAAATTACATTTACAGTTTGGAATCGGTTTGGAGTTGGTGAGGCGATGTGACTGGGTTATAAGTAAAGTATCCATACACTTGATTCAGAATTGTGTTTTATCGCAGTCCGATAGTGAATTGTAAATGCTTGCTTATTCATTTGTTAAGTGCAAATTGTTATTATCTTCTGATGTTCTCTATTCCTTTTCATTTTTATTCCTTGCTCAGCACACGCGTGGAATAACATCAACGATTTTGCTCGGTCCGTCGGATGGGACGTCCTATTTACCCTCAATGCTCTGTATCGGAACGGGTCGTCTTGGGATCCCAGCGAGGCACTTCATCTTCTCAACTATACCAAACAGAGGGGCTATCCCGTTCTGTGGTCCTTGGGAAATGGTAAGGGATATCTGTTTAACAGTAGAGATTGCATTTTTGGATATGACACTGCATGGCTGCTCAAAGTCACAAGAAAAATGCCGGCTTTAAAGGGATGGAACCTCTGAAGTCATCAGAACACGATCGGATAGGCTTTCAGAAAATCAACATATTAAAAGTCTAAGTCACGCTAGAGTGGCGAAGCAGCAACCAGTTGGGTATCAGTGGTCGTAGAAAGGTTTTTGGCAGTCTTCTAAAGGTTGTCATTGCTTTGCAAATATTTGCTCGAGGGTTTTGGTCGACTGCAGGATTTCGATGTTGTATAGCAAACGTTTTGCCGATCAAAATGATTTTTTAAAAACTTTAATTCATAGTCCAAATGAAGGCAACTGGTCTCAGGGAGTGGTTGTCGGCGGTAGCCGAGCATTTCTCATGGTCGGTGACCAACTGACAACGGATCGCTGACAAGTCACAATGTCCTTTGCTTACTGATAAGTGGATCATGCGCAAAACACTTCTGCGAAGTCATCAATCACCACTGAGGCACTGTAAGCAGTCGGCGACCAGTCAGCGACTGTTTGCCAACTTTCCCACGAGCGGTTGCTCATTAATAATACCCCTTTCAAATCAAGCACTTACCCGGGGAAGTTCGCCGCGTAAGTTCAGAGTTACGCGGGGAAAGGTTTAGTCTGAAAAGGACAAGGGAAAAGTTACCCGCGTAAAGCCGAAGAACTTTCCCGAGTAACTTCTCCACCTACCGACGTGGAGAACTTACGCGAGGAAAGAGAGTTTAAGCGGGTAAGTGGTTGGTTTGAAAGGTCGGCGGAGAACTTCCCCGGTGAAATACATCAGCGATCAATTATCACTTCCGGTCGGTCACATTATGATCCCATGTCGTCGCATCGACTTTCATTAACCCCTCGCGAAAACACAAACACGCGCGCCTTGAATCGGACCTGACTTCCGGCCGAGCGAACGTGGAATTCGTAACCAATGGCAACTTCCCCGGGGAAGTGAGGTCGGTCTGAAAGGTTCTCCTGTTCTTCTCCCGGTAAAGTAAGGAGTACATGCTCGTAAAATTTGAAGGTTTTCACCGGGGAAGTTAAGCGGGGCAACAGGTTTAAAAGGGCAATTTTCCATTATTTTTTTTTTTTTTGGGGGGGGGGGGGTGGTTTAAGCCTAGGTCACAAAAGAGTTGGTGACCGGTTGCCGAGCAACACAAGCGCAAAAAAGTGCATAAACAAACACTGCCGACTGAACTCCGAAATTTGAAAAATTAATTTTTTACTTGGCGGCTTGTCGCCTATCAATTGCACACGAGGTACGCAATCGGATGCAGACAAGTCGCCTACCTCTACACGACCGCTTAACGGATAATAAAAAACCTTCCGCCGACCAGTTTGTTCTGGATGTTGCATTAAAAATCTTTTGCCAAAACTTACAAGCCTTACAGTCTTGTAGAAGTGACCGTTACAAGACTGCCTTGTAGCAATAATGGAATTAGCAACTCAATGGGAAAGTATTGCAACCATAAAGGCTTCTATGATCACAGATACTAAACTGATTGTGGTTGGTCGGCAATGAGCCACCACTATACAGTGCGCCCCCAAGAAAGTTAAAAGTTGGAAAAAGTCTCTCCAAATAAATATTTCAGAATATTTTCCATAAATTGTCATGTTGATAGCTTAGGTCTCTCCTATGTAATAACACCAACAAATTCTGACTAGTTATTACGCTTGAGTGATCAAAAACCACTTTTATGAAAGAGGGCAAATTTCAGACTTGACAAGAATTGGTATTTTGTTCTGCCTGGTATCAATGAATTTGAGAACCGTCTAAAATTGACAAGTGAAAAAAGTCTCCCAAATTAAATATTTCAAAATATTTTCAGGAAATTTTCGTATCTGTGGAAAGCTTAGGTCTCTTCTATCAGATGACACCAAAATATCTCACAATATTTTACGCTTGAGTGAGCAAAAACTTCTTTTGTGAAAGGGTACAAAATCCATACTTATCACCCCCACTCTGAAATCAGTTCACTGGTTGCAAGTCAGAGATTATTTTCAGAATTTTACCTCTTGTTTTCCACTGTCTTAAGGGTTCTGCTCCTCATTATAATGTAAGTCTAGTTCGGAAATACACTCCTGTTAGATCATTACGTTCATCCAACTCTGGTTCTCTCGTTGTTCAAAAATCTGCAAAAACATGGGGGAACGAGCTTTTGCCCACGCTGGTCCTGCGCTATGGAATAATCTACCTACAGTTATTAGAAGTTGCAATTCTCCAGATTCATTCAAAAGCAGTCTAAAAACTTACTTGTTCAATGCTTCCCATTGATTATTACATTCTTCTCTTGTCTTTCTACTCTCTTATGCCCTTCTTACACTGCGCCTAGAGCACTCTACAGAGTGGATTTGGGGCATTATAAATCATATGTATTTTTATTATTATTATACCACGACACCTCTACATACCACGTCACCTCTATAAACAAGATAATTGCCTTTGAGTTGATTTCTTGAAAGTTAGGTACTGTTAGTGCAGACATTGAGTATAGTTAGTAAGAATTCTGAAATAAAATGCTAACGAAAAAATAATAATTGAATTGAATATTGACTGTTCAATATTTTTCTCTATATTTGGCAGGTATGCTTTCTTTATCATTGGACTACTGTACAGCGATAATATCTCAGAGCTCAAAACCTGTATTTGATCCATATACATGTATATTACATCCGAATTATATTATCTTGAAGGAGGGTTTTTCCTTCAATACAATATCGATATCGGGATTTAGATATTCAGGGATGGATTTAGGAGCCCCCTCCCCCCTCATTTCATGAGAAAATTTAAAGAATGGCATTTGCTTTTGCCAGGAACGGGGCACTTGTATCGAAGGAAGGGCATTTGTTCACTTGGGAGGGGAAAGCATCAAACACTGACTTGGTTATAATACATGGACCACTTTACTGGTGAAATAAAGCACAAAACAACAGGTAGGCGTGCAAACAGGGCATCTGATTTTGTCATAAACTGATGAACTAAGGGCGCAACAGAAAAAGAAGGAACATTTTTACAGTTTACTTATCGCGGAAGAGGCATTCGTTCGCTTGGAAGGGGCAATTTTGTCGCAGGAGGGGCACTTTCATTGATTTTAGAAAATGTGTGTGTGTGGGGGGGGGGGGTTAGGAGGGCTCCTGCCCACTTCGGTTCCACCGCCACTTGGGGTATCACACCCTCATACCCCTTCTAGTGACGCCCATAACCTTTAAGGAAGCTGTATTATGCACAATTCAGCTTTTAGTTACAATCTTTCATATTCTACTTCTTCGAAACTTTTCCATGAGCACGGGGGGGGGGGGGGGCAAGGGGGGCCATGGCCCGCCTATTCAGCCACTAAAAAAAAAAAAAAGCGAGAGCGAAAGAAGGGGGGGGGGGGTGAAATAAAGAAGGCCTAAAAAGGCGCTAGAAGCCGTTATCTTTCTCTCAAAAGTGGCTAAAACGTCAAAGTTTTCGCGTTTCGCGCGGGAAGGGGAAAAATAACTCTCCTCTCCCTGCACCAACCCCTGTTACATACAGTGAAATGTTGCATCCAAATAACTGAAAAGCATTCGGGGAGTCGAACTTTAACTTTCCGCCCAAAAATTGCTTGGTACAAGCCGTTTATCTTTCTCTCAAATTTACTAAAACATCAGAGCTTTCGGGCTTCGCGCGGGAAGGGGACCTCCTCCCTGCACCAACCCCTGTCACATACAGTGCAGTATTGCGTCTAAGTAACTGAAAAGCAGTCAGGGCGTCGAACTATAACATTCCGCCTAAAAAAAATTGTTTGCTACGAGCCGTTTATCTTTCTCTCAAATTTGCTAAAACGTCAGAGCTTTCCCGCTTCGTGCGGGAAGGGGGAAACTCCCCCTCCGTGAACCCACCCCTGTTACATGCAGGGCAGCATTGCGCCAAAAATAACTGAAAAGCAGCCAGGGCGTCGAACTAACATTATTTTGGCCTTAAAAAAAGGGTGCTAAAATGTCAGAGCTTTCGTACTTCGTGCGGGAAGGGCGAACCCCCTCCCTGCACCCACCCCTGTTCACTACAGTGCAATATTGCCTCCGAGTAATTGAAGAGCAGTCGGGGCGTCGAACTTTAACTTTCTGCCTAAAAAATTGTTTGTTACTAGCCGTTATCTTTCTTTCAAATTTGCTAAAACATCAGAGTTTTGGTGCAGGGAGGGGGAAACTCCCCCTCCCTGCACCCATCCCTGTTACAGTGCAGTATAACGTCCAAATATCTGAAAAGCAGTCCGGGCGTCGAAATAACTTTCCGCCTAAAAAAAGGTGCTACGTACGAGCCGTTATCTTTCTCTCAAATTTGCTATAAAACGTCAGAGCTTTCGCGCTTCGCGCGGGAGGGGAAAACTTCCTCCTCCATGCTACCACCCCCTGGGGAGCACGCTTTGCGTGCTCATCACCAATTATTTCGCACTCTTCGTGCGCTCACAACTGCCCCCTTTATGAAATCTTGGCTATGCGGTTGGATCCTTTATTGAAAAATCCTGGCTATGCCTTTGACCATGAGATACAGACCTTTCGTATATTTTGCAGTCTAATACAAGTAGTGACAAATTCACTTATCATGCTTATGTTCTTTAAAAGTCATATTTGTGTTTTTGTTGTTGTGAGATATGAGAAAAAAAATGAATTGAACTCGACTTTGCAGAGCCCAATGGGTTCCCCAGAAAGGATAATGTCAACGTGACTGCGACTCAGATGGCCGATGCCTATCACACCCTCAGGAAGTCCGTGGCTCAATTACCCGAAATGACGGATATCTTCCTTGTGGGTCCGGAAACTTCAGCTCCTATAAAGAAGACAAAAATCTCATCAACAGAATCATATCTTAATGAGTAAGTTATCCTCTTCCACTTTATCATTTCAAAATATTATGTTTTCATTCATTACTTTCTTATTCTTTGTCCGATTTCTTGCTCCATCTTGTTTCTCTTATTTTCCCGCATTCACACAAATCGATTTACTACTAAGGATAGATGATTGCCCTTTAACTTCCCATACAACCATTTCAGAATGTTTAACATGTTTAAACTTCTCAAAAGTTCCATCAACATGATTGCGAAGACTTTCAAAAAATCAACTCAAGGGCAATTTCAATATACTGAAAAAACTCCTTGTAAAAATTTAAACAAAGCAGGCGCGATGGCTCAGTGGTAGAGCAGGGGTCTCGTAACTGGGAGGACCCGAGTTCAAAGCCAAGTGGATGCGCTAGTGCCCTTTGGTATAAATAAAGGCATTGAGACTCATTACCAGGTCCCTCGGAGACGACTGTAGGACGTCGCGTCGTTCCGTAGTTGCTTTCTTATAAGCATTCAAATGCTTTCGTAGCAGTCGGGTAAAGTAAACCTTCAACCTTTTCAACCAGTTTTCAAAAATGGTTAAACTTTACCAGAGTTCTGGGTTGACCGGCAGCCAACTCAAATGTTGGAATTTTTACCCCGTTGCCTGGTTATTTCAAGCGCATTTTCTCTTATCAAATTAACGAATTCCTGGAGAACTTATACGATTATACACGGACAATAATTTACACGGAATACTGTGTGCACCTTATTGCATTGTCGATAGAAATCATGATCGGATTACGTATAATACGTGATGGTTGAGTTCATTCATTTCAAAAGGTGACAATAAAATTGCCTTTGGTTGATTTCTTTTACAGTCTTTGTGAGGACGTTTGTTGTGTCCCTTCGACTTTAGACGGAACTTAGACCCAGTGTCGGGTTTCAATTTGAATAAATAAAACACGACTAGGCCTAATACCTTATAGTCACACCGCCAAACAGGCTCCATACCGACCACACCAACCAAATCTTAGCCGTTCGGGGCAATTGCTTGTTCGGTCTGTTGTCGGTGTGATATCGGTCTCGTTGAAGTGACACTGGTATGATTGTCTCTTTTCCCGTTTGCATCTAGGTTCCTCCAAGGAGTTGGGAATGCCACCAACATTACGTCGTTCCACTTCTACTACACCAGCGGCAGAACAGCTGGATTCAGAGAGCTTACAGATCCTCGCCTTTCTGACCTCCTGCGTCAGAATATACAGAACGTCAAAACATCTGTACAGAATTACGGTTCAGCGACAAATTCGAAGATATGGATGACAGAATCAGGTCTTTGTTTTGGTAGTGGACCACAGAATTTGAACAATGTCTACGTTGACGGAATGCTGTAAGAATCAATCCTTTCTCATTTGTGTTAGAAAACATAACAAAACACAAGCCAGTATTTTAATGAGCACGATTTTGTTCCCTCACAGATCGATGGCGGTTGATTTTTACAGGGAAGGTTTGAATCCTTATCATTTGTGAGGTTTCGCATACTTTTTATTTAAAATGTCAGTTTAGAAGTATATCCCGGGAAAAATGTTCTCTGAAAAGGATCGCTGCTCAGTAGCCCTCATGGTCCAAAAGCTTCGGACCAAACTTTCATTACACCTGTGTGTAATCCCATATATACCTATTTCTGTTTGCAATGCATGAGATTTTCAAGAAGATTGAGTAAATTTTTGATGATTCCAAAACCTCACAGCATTTACAAATACCGGTGCTACATAATCGACCTTTCCCAATTGCTTTGGTGTAGAGTCCGTTCTCCCAAATCTCTCTCTCCATCTCTCTCTCTTTTCTCATGAACTTATCTCCTCTTTACATTTCCATCCTTTGTTATTTCTTGCCCTTCATCTGAGCAACGGGTGATGTCGTGCGACATTGGCTCCAGCTACATTTTATCCGGGCTTTATTTTGTCAGAGATTTGTCAGACATTAATGCCCCCCTTCCACTGACCATCGGAGGCTCACCTGGGAAGTGTTTCATCAAGTGTTTTGCCAGTGATTTTTACTGACAAATTTGCTCTCAGCCAATCAGATGCAAGGATTTCAGTAGCTTATAAAAGTTGTCGGTAAAAATCACTGACTAAACACTTGATGAAACGCCTCCCTGATCCCTCAAATACGAAAATTTCAGCGTTCCGATGAGTTCCGATGAAATCTGAGCCCACAAGCATATTTTTGGGGCCCCTGTTTTCTAGCAATTCCGATATATATCCAACATTGATCGGAGTAATCGGATGAAAGACTGGCAGTCTCTCGATATCTGTCAGCCTTTTTCATCGGCGGCGTCTGACTCATCTGATTGCGGTTGGAGGGTAATTTGAGGGTGATCTGACACTAACCTGACACTTCCGATAATCGCCCGACACCAATCCGACTAATCGGTTAGTAATCGGAGGGTAATCGGACACTGACCCGATACTGCGCGGATTTTTCGCCCACATCGGGAATCGTGTATAAAAGCAGGTCAAGCGGACCCCGAAAAACAGTATACCTCCTGACGCTGTAGCACGGTTATTGTCCGATGAAAATCTGTAAAGCGCGAGTGCTGGCTGACCCTAGGATCACCCTCCTTTTATAGACCGTTGGCCGGCAGATGTCGCCACTTGTTATGGGATGAGTGTCAGTGACAGTTCAGTTTATGAGCTATCACCCTCCGATTTCACAACGGATAGTAATCGGACGATGCAAAACATCGTTTACCCTCCGATGAGTGTTGAATTTGTGCTGGGCGGCTATCGAACACGTCGGGCAGACCGCAGATGAGCGTCCGATGACTGTTAATCATCGGACACTCAACAGACGTCGGCTGGACACACCGGATGGTAATCGCTCATCAACTCAACTGCCATCCGACACATATCGCATAGCGAGCGGTGACATCTGATGGCCAACGGACTACAAAAGGAGAGTCAGCCGACACTCACTTCGCAGATTTACATCAGACACTACAGCACCAAGTTCCTGAAGATGGCTCCAAGAAAGAACAGAAATGTTCGAGGACAGAAGGCAAAGGAGAGACCTCCCAGCATCAATAACAACGTGGCCTTCTTTGCCTTTTTCTGAGCCTCCTCAGGACCTCAAGGGTTATTGCATCTTGTTGCATACATATAGTTTGTTGCTGGAGCAAAAAAGCACAGCCCATGTCTAGTTCTGTCAGGAGGTGTAGCCCTCTTTTATACTCGACTGCCGATTTGGGCGACAAATCTGACAAGTATTGGGTCAGTGTCCGATTACCCTAAGGATAGTAACGGATGTGTCGGATTGGTGTCGGGAGAGTGTTGGAAGTGTCAGATTACTGTCATGGCACCCTCGGATTACAATCCGACCGCAATTAGATCAATCGGACGCCGCCAATGAAAACGGCGGACAGACATTGGGCCGCTACCAGTCTTTCATTAGATTACCCCGATCAATGTTGGGTCAATGTTGGGCACAAAAAAAGCGGATGTCGGGTGATTTTTCATCGGAACTCATCGGATCGCTGTAATTTTTGCAAAATTGGGATCAGATGGGCTTCAGATTAGGTTCCGATGGTCAGTGGAATGGGGCTATTAGTCACACCGCCAACCCGACTCCAAACTGACGTAATATTGTTCAGTGGGGGCAGTGCCAATTTTTGTTCGGTCTGTTGTCGATCTTGTGCCGGTATCGTTGGTGTGACTGAGGTATTAGGTTAAAGGATGTGTAATACCACGGTCACACAGACGAGACCGACACCAGACCGATAATACACAGAACAAAAAAATCACATTACTCCGAATGGCTAATATTTTGTTGGTTATCGGTCTGTTTGCGGTCGATCACTCTGCCGGTATGACCAAGGTATAAACAAATTTACCGGGAGCAATTATCGTTGCGTGAGTCGTACAGTAATAATTATTGATTGTCGTTAATTTGGTCCGTCTATGAACAGTCTTCTTGATAAGCTGGGAATGTCTGCACGTCTTGGAATACACCTGATTGTCCAGCAAGGACTGGTAGGCAGAACTGGGGGGATATTCGACGAAAGTTTCTACCCTCATTTGGTAAGATCGGATCATTTGTTCATCTGTGTTGTTGTCTGTTTACATTATGTGCAGAACGGTCTGTTTGATCTAACTGCGGTCGGATTGTAATCCGAGGGTGCCATGACAGTAATCTGACACTTCCAACACTCTCCCGACACCAATCCGACACATCCGTTACTATCCTTAGGGTAATCGGACACTGACCCAATACTTGTCAGATTTGTCGCCCAAATCGGCAGTCGAGTATAAAAGAGGGCTACACCTCCTGACAGAACTAGACATGGGCTGTGCTTTTTTGCTCCAGCAACAAACTATATGTATGCAACAAGATGCAATAACCCTTGAGGTCCTGAGGAGGCTCAGAAAAAGGCAAAGAAGGCCACGTTGTTATTGATGCTGGGAGGTCTCTCCTTTGCCTTCTGTCCTCGAACATTTCTGTTCTTTCTTGGAGCCATCTTCAG
This sequence comes from Heliocidaris erythrogramma, assembly GCA_025617745.1. Classification (NCBI taxonomy): domain Eukaryota; kingdom Metazoa; phylum Echinodermata; class Echinoidea; order Camarodonta; family Echinometridae; genus Heliocidaris; species Heliocidaris erythrogramma. The sequence goes on along the minus strand of CM046868.1, from coordinate 18,998,464 downwards.
GAACTTGGTGCTGTAGTGTCTGATGTAAATCTGCGAAGTGAGTGTCGGCTGACTCTCCTTTTGTAGTCCGTTGGCCATCAGATGTCACCGCTCGCTATGCGATATGTGTCGGATGGCAGTTGAGTTGATGAGCGATTACCATCCGGTGTGTCCAGCCGACGTCTGTTGAGTGTCCGATGATTAACAGTCATCGGACGCTCATCTGCGGTCTGCCCGACGTGTTCGATAGCCGCCCAGCACAAATTCAACACTCATCGGAGGGTAAACGATGTTTTGCATCGTCCGATTACTATCCGTTGTGAAATCGGAGGGTGATAGCTCATAAACTGAACTGTCACTGACACTCATCCCATAACAAGTGGCGACATCTGCCGGCCAACGGTCTATAAAAGGAGGGTGATCCTAGGGTCAGCCAGCACTCGCGCTTTACAGATTTTCATCGGACAATAACCGTGCTACAGCGTCAGGAGGTATACTGTTTTTCGGGGTCCGCTTGACCTGCTTTTATACACGATTCCCGATGTGGGCGAAAAATCCGCGCAGTATCGGGTCAGTGTCCGATTACCCTCCGATTACTAACCGATTAGTCGGATTGGTGTCGGGCGATTATCGGAAGTGTCAGGTTAGTGTCAGATCACCCTCAAATTACCCTCCAACCGCAATCAGATGAGTCAGACGCCGCCGATGAAAAAGGCTGACAGATATCGAGAGACTGCCAGTCTTTCATCCGATTACTCCGATCAATGTTGGATATATATCGGAATTGCTAGAAAACAGGGGCCCCAAAAATATGCTTGTGGGCTCAGATTTCATCGGAACTCATCGGAACGCTGAAATTTTCGTATTTGAGGGATCAGGGAGGCGTTTCATCAAGTGTTTAGTCAGTGATTTTTACCGACAACTTTTATAAGCTACTGAAATCCTTGCATCTGATTGGCTGAGAGCAAATTTGTCAGTAAAAATCACTGGCAAAACACTTGATGAAACACTTCCCAGGTGAGCCTCCGATGGTCAGTGGAACTGGGCATTAATGTTGATCGGTCTGTTTGCGGTCGATCACTCTGCCGGTATGACCAAGGTATAAACAAATTTACCGGGAGCAATTATCGTTGCGTGAGTCGTACAGTAATAATTATTGATTGTCGTTAATTTGGTCCGTCTATGAACAGTCTTCTTGATAAGCTGGGAATGTCTGCACGTCTTGGAATACACCTGATTGTCCAGCAAGGACTGGTAGGCAGAACTGGGGGGATATTCGACGAAAGTTTCTACCCTCATTTGGTAAGATCGGATCATTTGTTCATCTGTGTTGTTGTCTGTTTACATTATGTGCAGAACGGCGATCCAGGGAGACGGGGAGGGGTGGGGGGGGGGGGGTGGCACACGATCCCAGTGTTAAAAACAACATTCAGGGGGCGTCTCCCTGAGGCTATTCTGTCAGGACTTGCGCCACCAACGTCAAGACAAGTCGACATGAATATTCATGAAAAAAAATTGTAGGGATATAATAAAAGGAGCGAACCTGACTTGCAGTTGCTTGTGTGGCGCATTTGGATAAACGATGCCATTGTCATGTAGGTGACTCTAGTTCGAGTCTCGTTAGGGTCAGATTGGATATTAAGGTATTGACAAAAATGTTCTTTTGCTGAAATAAATTAGGGTGAAGCTTTGGGAAAATACAAGTCTTTAAGTTGTAGTCTCTCTCAAAGTCTTCAAAACGGGCCTCTTGACCAGGGCTCTAATGGCGCAAGTCCTGACAGAAAAAAAGATACGCCGGACCCCGGGGGGGGGGGATGTTTTAGGTCTTCACCCCCTCCCCCCCCCCCTTTAGCAGTGTTTTAGATGTTTAGAAATAAAACAAAATTGTGTTGTTAACCCCAAAATGCTGATAACCTTTTTATTTCTCTCTCTCTCTCTCTATAAGAATAATCTTTTCCAAAAGTATTATCCGTAGGAACATTTTCTTTTTGGAAAACTTATGGCAATGACCTATCTATAACATATTTCGAATACTGCATCGAGGGGAATGGAAATTAATTAACGATCTATAGTTTACGACAAATGGGAGTGTTGACCGGTGTGGCGTGCTGAGATTGTACCAGCGCTGAAAATGTATACCGTTATTTTGCGCATGCGCGGGAAATGGACTACAACTTGAGAATGCCTGCAAGCGTGCCGAGTTTGTAGTGTTCTGAGATTGCCTGCGTCTGGGCACATTAGGGTCAATAGGCCCAATTCAATAGCGTTTTATTCCGTAAAATTCTTACCTATTTGCTGGGGCTATACAGCTTAAGTCTTTCCGAACAATTTTAGCACGCCGGATGTTTACGAAGTGCGCAAATCGTGTGTGCGCATGCGCATGCGCAAGTACAATTTCAGCACGGTACAATCTCAGTACGTCACACCTGGAATCACTGAAATCTACACGACGTAGTATAAAGTTCCGTGCTGGTAATTGCCAATTTGACATTTGCATAATTTAATGACCTCATTTTTCAAACTTTCACAACTTTATCTGTATCCAATTTCTTTGAAGTTTCCAGCATCCTGTTTCTCTTATTTTTCTGTTTTCACACAAATCTACTTAATATTACAAATGTTGGATTGCCCTTTAACATCAGACTTTGATTTGTCTGTGTGATCAAAAGTTTTGTTTATTAATGGTTACAAAAAAGTTAACATGTAAATCCAATGAATTTGCATTTCTGCAGAAATATTGGCTGTTGTTATATCACAAGAGACTCATGGGAACTCGGGTCTTAGACGTTTCCAAAGTCGTTTCTACAAAAAACAGGACATCGCGCCATGAAAACGCCAGTAAACAAGATTTTGACTTTTCAAATTTCATCCGAATATATGCTCATTGTACGAAAGCTAGGTAAGTCATTATTGGTCGGCTCTGTTGCCTGTGACTTCCAACTAACATGACTAATATACTTTTATTCAATCCTCGCATGGTATTGGCTCATAAATCTGTTAGGCATAATGGTTCTGATGTCTGGAATACTTTACCCAATGACACTCGTAATTTATATATTCCTTTAAAATGCGGTTAAGGGCATGCTTATCTCAAAGATGTGATTTATATACATGTATGTACAATCGTTTTTGTTTCGTTATCATGTGATTCTTTTTATCACTTGTACAAATACACTATTCCTACTTTCAGTATTATTCATTTTGATTTTGGTGTATTGCATCTACAAACTGAATTGTCAAGATATGTTTGGTTGAAATAGTATAAGAGTTACTTTCTCTTTTCTACCATCTTCTTTTCTTTCTTTTTTTTCTAATCATATACCTTTTGTATATGTTATTTTGTAAAAAGTTTAATGTTTCAACAGGTTTGCTGTTAGTGTCATGATTTGTCATTTGTTAGTTTTCTTTTATATGTATTATTTAAAAAATGAAAAGGTATTGCAATGATTCGAACTGAAAGCTTATATTGCCATATCTCTGCATGCTACTACATTATCCATATATTGTACCTGTGTTGTGATCATATTTGCCTTTTAAATCGTCAACTTATTTTTCTCTTTCGCTATACGATGTTCTAAATATTTACTGGTATATATAATATGCTTTAAAACCTTGTATTAGTGAAGGGATTGACTTTGAAATTTGTACAGGTAAATAAATATAACAAACGATTATGTTAGAAATTCATTTTGTACATGTACATAATCACATGTTTTTCTTCAAAACTTTGAAACGTTGATTACTTTGTTACTCCTAATAACCCACGGGCTTCCCTTCATTTTCACCTTCCTCTGAAGCCCAATGTACCAGCCAGGCTCAGTAACTCTGATGATTATCAATATGGTACCTATCAATGACATTCATGTTCACCTTGGGGGCGCTCTACTGAACTCCACTGTCCACGAATACCTCTTCCTTCCGATGGGCTTCCAAGGGCTCCTTTCAAAGTGAGTATAATTCGGTGGCGTATCTGGAACTTTTTTTTTTTTTTTTTTTTTTCTGTTTTTGGGGGGGGGGGGGGGAGGGTGTTCGAGCCAATGGTTATCTATGTATTTTAGCAAGAAAATCATATTTCTTGGACCTAATTTGCAGGAATGGGGGGGGGGGGGGGGGTGTAGGGCGATGGACATAATAAAAGCGGTATAGTAATGGGTGAACGAGAGGAGCGATTTTCAAAACTACCGCTGCACTCATCCAAAAATCTCATTGTGGATTAACTTATTTGTCTTTTTTTTAAACATTAGACAAATGAAGCTCAATGGACGCCGACTTCACATGGACGATGACCTGACACTTCCCTCCTACCCACCCCAGGAGCACCCCACTGGAAGCACCATCGTCGTACCGCAACAATCCTACGGCTTTTACGTGCTGCCACATGCTCAGGCACCAGTTTGCCTATGATGACGATGCTGTGTACCGCCAGAGATCTCAACTCCAAACTAGAATATTCTTCATTTACAAATCTGTTAATTGATAAAGCTAACAAGTAACTAGGCGAACTAGTTGTATAGAGCCTACTTAGATTACTGAAATTACGTTTTGGAGGTGGTATATAATATCAGGTGCGGATATTGGAGGGGGTGGGGATCATGGGGTATGGACCGCCCATTTTTGCTTGTCACAGATTTTTGTGAATTTGGACAGCCCCTTTTTTTCTAAATGCCTTTATATTTCTTCTTGTCAAAGACTCTTGGGGAATATAACTCCCCTTTTCTTTTCTGATACCCTTTTTTGTGATTTGGGGGAATAGCCGGACCCCCGTTTTACTTCTGTATAAAATGGAACAGTGGAGATGATGGATGATGCAGAACGGGGGGGGGGGGGGGGGGGACATCCCAGCTTAACGGAGGCCCATAAGACCACTATACCGTAATGAATGATAATAATCGTAAGTCGAAAGAGATTTGGTTGTACTAGTAAATGGTGAACATAAATTGTCAAATTGATTATATTATAGGTTTTCCCGCCCAATTTCATCACAGTTGCATTCGAATTCATGAATAGGCGTTCAAGTTCGAACAATTTTCGTCAACTCTCTACTCTCATGGTTCATTTTCATTCTTTGAGCATTCAGTTTCGTTTTATATCATTCCTTTTAAATTTTATTTCATTCAATTTAGAGAGAAATCCATTCAATTTAACGACGCGAATTTGTCATTCAATTTCGCGCCAGCTGGATAGACGTTCAATTTCGTCCCAAATACCAATTTCAATTTCATTTATCGGCACACACCTTCGCACTTTGAACTTTCGAATTCAATTAACATAAACAAGTTCTGTAGTTCTATGTAATTCTTACCTCATTTTTTACGTCATAATTATGCAACCCTTTTCACTGTTTTTTATTATATAGTTTCTTTCTCATTTTCAAACTTTCATTTTCAAAGTTTATTTTAATCATATTTCATGTCGGTCAGTTCTAGGGAGTCTTGCTGGTTGCCAATTGCTTCAGCCAACCTAATCCTGTCCGTATTCGAGATATTCATGTACTCTCCTCGAGCCGCCGCCATAGTCGTGTATAAATGAATTGTATACAGCCCCCTATATAGGAACCGGGTGTGCTGGGGGTGGTGCAGCACCCCCAGAATTTTTTGAGGAGGTGCACAGCACCCCTAGAAGGCTGAGGATGCGGGGTGCTGTAGGGGGTGATGTATAGCCAGCAAAATGCTGATGACTATTTTTTGTTTTGCTTGTAAGAGATTTTTGGAGTTAAAAAGAGACCCCAAAATCTTTTGAATATCACAAAATCCTGGATCCGCCGCTGGCTGTAGCACCCCCAGTTTTTATATGGGGACACTTGCCCTTGCACTTAAAGCACCTTCATCGGGCGCCATTCATAGATAAGCAACATGCATACCAAAAACATTTTTTTTTTTAATCTGCTCACAGCACTCCCAGTAACAAAATCGTTCACAGGGGCCTGGATTGTATGTATAAATTATGAAAGTGGAGTTATATGAGCTGTTGCTTCGATGGCGGTTTGTCAAAGGAATGAGAAAGTTCAATATAAGGCAAATGTCCCATTTCAAGGTGCATATAGTTTGCATAATTTATTCAAATAGATGCAGATTACAAAGAATATAAGCAGCAACGAAAAACACTGCCCAAATGCTAAAGTTGCTTGCCTATTCGTGAATTTGAATTCCTTAACGTTCATCAGGTCAGTGCTAGTGCGAATTTGAATGCACTTTACGTGCATTTTTAATTTGAACGCGCTTTTTACACGTTTATGTGAGAAAATCATGAAATCGCATGCTAATAAAATTAAATTGAATGAACTAGTTAGCTTTTTGAATGTTGATCTCGGTGATCATTCAAATTCGCTCGAAATTGAATGATCGCATCGTTAAATCGGATGCAATTTTGACGAAATTGGGCGGGAAAACCTGTATTTGTAGATTCAACTGCACTAAAATAATCCCTTTTGCGATGATAATCATTCTCCTGTTAGATTATTTTATTGATAATTCTATGGAACCTAGGCTTAATGTCAGTTGTACATGTCGATCCTAATAAAAAATTATATATATAAAAAAAAAATTGTACATGTCGACAAAAACAACTTGCTTGTTTAAGCATAAAATATGGTTAAAAAGAAAGTAAAAAACTTAAAAATGAAGGAAAGCTTGCACCCATACCCAAGTGGCCACGTTTTGGAAGGCAGAAAATAAATACGGATTTGCTCTTTTTTTTAATGCCATACTATTTTTCTCATTGGGTCCAGCCATCGAGGGGCACTGCAGTATGTTACAGATTCATCTGGTATCTTCTCACGATTCAGAAAATATGACTGAGTCACCCTTCACTATTTAGAATTACAATAAAATCTGGACCTCTTCATTTTTTTTTTAATTTCTTTTTTTTCGGGGGGGGGGGGGGTAAAAGTCAACGGGAGTAAACTAAACTTGGGGGAAACGTCAGGGAGGTCGGGGGGGGGGGGGGTAATCTTGGACCAGATGAATTATAGCTAGTTTGCCCTGTCCTTTAAAAGATGTTCATCAAAAGTACAAATTTTCCAGTATACAATTTTACGATAAGGTTCTTAATTCTATGTACGTTTATGCATCTAGAAATAAGGAACAACATGTCCTTAAAGGGCTTTAATTTCAATTATTGCTGTAATCATATTTTTTCAGTCTTTGTTTTTATCTATTTTTTCATAAAGCTAAATATTTTTTGTAAGATCAGTTGTTTAGGGACAATTTCTTTTCAGGCTGTTACCAATTTCATGCATTATCATTCATGTGACAATTTCGTTGTTCAGTTATGCAATATTTTAGTGTTTACTCGTGAATCAAATAAAGTTTACAGTTTACAAAAGTAAAAATCACATATTTTTTGTTCAGTGCGTTTCCAAATTAGATTATTTGACGGCGCATATTCATTTTAAATTGATGATGATAATCATGTAGTATATCAGTCTAATAGACCTAGAGTTTGTGGACCTGCCTAATTCTGGAATGAAATGACACCTTCCGTTTTGATTTATGTTTTCTACTTTCAGTAACGTATGGTACATAAATAAACGAATGGATCGGCCTTGTCCATATTATAAACTCTTGGTATGCCATTAGCTCATTTTAGGAGACACAACATTTTTTTTTTCAATCTGATCTAATGAAATAATTTTTCTTTCATCACGTAGCTAGAAGATTAACGAAATTAATGCGTAGGCCTATTCAAGACAATTCTGGAATAAATTCTATGCTATTGGCTGTGACCTAAATATTCATATTAATCTAACCAATAATAATTCATTTAGAATATTTCTCTTTACTTTTAAAGAAAAGACTGAATTATATCATAAGTTTAAGAGACAGAGGGAATATATCATACATGGAAAATACATTAGTAAAAATACATAAAGATGAAAACATTCCGTCTCTTTAAGAAATATTAAAAATTGTTTTGATTGACTTGGGCCAGTGGCCAGTTTTCCTCTCCTGTATCAAATTGTTATAGTGCTATGACTCGGATCAGTGGTTGTTATTTTGGTCCGGACCAGCGGATTGGGGGTGGGACAGCCAGGATTTGCCCCTTTTAAAAACCAACCTGGCATTCCATAATTTTTTACACAAATAAAGAAAAGGTGCCCCTTTAAAATTTAAACCCCAAAGGCACTAAAAAGGTCTGATGCAACTTCTCCACCTTTTCTGAATTGTGCCCCCCCCCCTTCAAACAGGTATGTAAAACCTGGATTGGTCTTACATACCTTCTGTCATATAGGCCTTAAATCGTTCTATCTTAGTATTTCTTTGGCAAACATGAAATTTGCGTCTCAAGATGGAACGGTGTGTCGGAAATTATTATAGCTTCCTAAGAGTATGGAAAGATCAAACAGAAAAAAAAACCTGTTTACTAAGTGTTATTGAATATTTTTTTAAATCCCGACGCGTGAATTAAGAAGATGACTAAATAAAGAGTTCGAGGAAATACCCTGAAACAGAGCTGTACGTTTTGCATGTATGTCTCTGTCTTGCAAAAATCTAACAGCGCCCTCTTGTCTTGAGTTTAGGGAAAGGATCTTCTTGTTCATTCCTCCGAACTAAAGAAACGAAATAACTCTCTGTATATTATATGTGTCTGAATAGTCTCCTTTAGTTCCTTTTTCTCTCCCTCTCCCTTCTTTTCCACTCTCTTTCATCATCGCAATTATCCATCCTTCACCTCATTCAAGCTCTATTTTCTGCATGATATATCATGAAGAACCATTTCAAATAAATTACCCTTCTAGCACTATATGTATAATATATAGTGCGAGAAAACATGAAATTATTGGAAACAATGACCTAGGCTAAATTCTTTTTCGAAGAAATGACGTGCAAAGGGTCATCATTACAACAAAGATATCCGAACAATGGGCATACGTCAGTATGGATAGAAGTCATACACCGTTTTATTCTCTAGAAATCGATGGCGCAAATCGATTGGTTGTTTTTGTGAAGCGAAGTTTATTTTTAGCCAGAGTCATAGAACGATGACACTATGCGTCCATATGTCTGCTTTGTATTCTATGACGTTAAGCCAATTATTCCAGCCAATAAATCTATATCAATTCTAATTGTGTTCCAGTGATAGTCAAGGACATTACATCTCAGTTGTGACATGAAAGTGTTGTCTAAAACCTGCGACTTACATATCCTAATATAGTATCTTATTTCGACGTCTCCCAAGACCACCTTCTACAACCAACACCACCTGCAGTTAAACTTCAACTAAAAATATTAAGAAGGATCAAGTACCAAGTACATGTACCTGTTAAAATGTCGTCTGAGTAGTTTTGTGGTGCGTATGGCAGGTTTCTTGCTTTGCTTTTATATAAAAATGAACCAAAACAAAATAAAAAACAATAGATTTTCTTCGAGATGGAATGCTGCATAAAAACGTATTGAATTAGTCAATAAAAAAGTCAGTATTCCAAAAATAGCTCAGAGAATGTGACATCTTTGGCCTAATTGCAAATTAATTCTACTGACTTGTAAGCACTCTGGCTAATGAAAAGTAATTGAAAAGTCGTGTTATGTTTTCTGTGATGAAGACATCTGTTGCACAAAAAAGATTCATAGGTAAAATGAACGCTTAAAATGCCTTTAAGATATTTCACATGTAAAATTTCCCAATCGTTTTCATTCACCTATAATGTTCTTACTCGGAATACTTGTAAGTGCCAGAGTTAAACCTTGGTGATGATGGTGCAGTTGAACTTGGAGAGCTTTATCAGAGAACCTTATTTCTTCTATTTCTTGGAAAAAGAGTTGAAGTTGGGTATCTCAAAGAATGGTAAAAAATGGCCCCCAAAAAAGTTGCAAAAAAGAAAAGACCCGCACCATCGTGCCTCAAAAATGGGGCAAGACCAAAAATAATCGCTGATTTGTATCTTCATATGGTGTAATGAATGGGTCCTCCTTTAATTCTCTCTGTCTCTCTCTCTCTCTCTCTCTCTCTCTGTCTCTGTCTGTCTCTGTCTGTCCCTCTCTCTACCCCTCTTTCTCTCCCCCTTTCTATCCCTCCCTCCCTCTCCTTCTTTCTCTCCCCCTCTTCCTACTTCCCTCTGGATTATGTAATCATGCATAAACCCATACCGTGTCGAAACGTACTATATACGTCACCCTTTCTTCGCATTGACAATAACGCTTATTTTAATCCTGTAATTAATTCTGGTGCGTGAAACGAGGCCCAATTTTTCCAAATCCGGTTCGATAATTCCTCTTCGGATCATAATATGCAAGACAAATTTAAAGGGAATAATGAGTTCTCGAAACGTTGTACGGAGTCTTTCTGAGATGCTTATCTTCCAGTAGATTACGTGTTTGCACCTGCAAAATGTAGAAGAAATAACACCATAAACAAGTAAACAAATAAAACAAACGAAAAGTATGTTACGAATAGGACATAATTTTGAAACAATTAAATATAATTCAAGTAGGCCTTCTGCTCTCCTTTTGAGACTCAAACATACGGAATCAATTTCTTTGCTTTTTTGCTTTATATATTTCTCTCAATTCACTAGGCGAATAAAATGTATTAAAATTATTAAGCTGGATCATATTTATAGAATATAACATTTATTCGACGATACGTAATAGGATAAATGTTATGTTAGATGTGATGATTTAGATATATTCATGTATTATGTTGAATAAACCATACTTGAACATTTTGTTGGATTCCAGTGTAAACTTTAAGGGTGGTATTTTGTGACAAATTCGCTTTAATGTCATGAGTCATGACCAGATATCAAGTTTGCCTTTAAGTAAAAGTTCAGAGTCCTCGATCTCATCACATCTATACATAGAATCAATGATTGGGTCATGACCTCTTGGGCATAATAGCACGATCGATTTGTAACAGCGATCGATATTAGGAGATTAGTGTCCTGTCTACTTTGCTGGTTCTACACGTTGATTGGGAGTGAATAGTAAAGACGAGAGAAGCGAAAAAGGGTGTGTATGGGGAGATGGTGAGAGGGACAGGGAGAGCACTGAGAGAAAGGGGGTGAGTGGGATATTAAGAGAGATAATGACAGACAAGGGATAGAGATGGACAGAACAAAATGCAGCAACCATACCCTGTCCAAAAAAGAATAAATCAAAACCAATTTGCAAAATGGATTTGATAGGGACAAAATGGACCCCAAAATATGATAGAATAAACCCAAATAAAACCATGACAAATAAACAAACACATAAATTCAAACAGACCCACATGTCAAAGAATTTCCGATATATTTTGAATGGCTTAAGGTAGATTTATGCATAGGCCTATACAACTTCTTTCATAATTTGAAATTTGAATGTTACTTCAAATAATTAACCCTCATATGCCACAAATGAATAATCTTCCAGGAGAATTTAAAAAAAATTACCGTTCAAGACTGAAAATAAATGAAATTTGCGAAATTAATTTGACAGAAAATATAATACAACGGAGTGATGGACAATGGAAGAAGTTATCCTATAAAGTCTACTACTACTACTACTACTATTACTGCTGCTGCTACTGCTGTGACTACTACTACTACTACTATTACTGCTGCTACTACTACTACTCTTACTACTACTACTACTACTACTACTACTACTACTACTACTACTACTACTACTACTATTACTACTACTACTATTACCACCACCCATGGGCGCAAATCCAGGGGGACAGGGGGACATGTCCCCCCACCTTTTTGAAGACCTTCCTTTTTTTTTTGCTTGTCAGAGAATATTTTGGAGAACTAGACCCCAAACATGTGATAAATTTTTTTTTTTTTTTTTTTTTTTTTGCTCGACAGAGAATTTGGGAGGAAAATTAGACCCCAAAATATGTGATAACCTTTTTTTCTTGCATGTCAGAAAATTTCAGATTTACGCCACTGCGGCACCACCACCAACACTACCACCACCACTACTACTACTACTACTACTACTACTACTACTCCCACTCCTACTACTACTACTGCTACTACTACTACTACTACTACTACTACTACTACTACTACTATTACTACTACTACTGCTACTGCTACTACTACTACTAGATGAGCTCGATGAAGTCTGGGATATATGAAACTTATAATAAGTTTGTTTGCGTCGGTCTGTATCGGTGCTTGTTCAGCCCGGCTCACACGAGGCGTCATTTGGATTGCATCAGTACCTGCTCTAATCGAGCCTGTACACTCTTAGAAATGTTGGGTAAATTCCACTGGGTAAATGAAGATTGGGCATAGGTTGGTTAAATCTTGCTCAACTTTTACATGCATTTACCCAACATTGGTCAAAAATAACAATGAAATTGGTAAAGTTTACCCAAAAGTTGGTCGGACTCATAAGGACCCTCATGTTGGGTAAAATTTGGGTAAAATTTTGCCCAATATTTCTAAGAGTGTAAAGGCAAAATGAATCTATACGCCAGTTATTAAAACTTTAAAAGTATTATCTGTACTTTTCATTTTGCATTCACTTTTTCAAAATTAATGACAATTCTCTCCAATGACGCGCGGAAGACCGTACACGTCATTGACGTCTGCAGATGACGCCTCGTGTGAGCCGGATTTTAGGGTGTGTAACAGTTCTCAGAATTTTTGTTGGCGTACGTTTGTTTACATGTTTCTGGTCAAAACAACCCATTCACCGGATTTTAAACCATTGCTATGACGTCAATCTATTCAATAAAGTGTAGATTATTTTTACGAATGTACGCAATGGTTTAAATCAGAGAATAGCCTTGGAAGTGCAGATTCGCCACTCTCAATCTACTCGGCTACGCCTCGTAGATTCGGAACTACGAATCTACACTTCCACGGCTATTCTCCTTCATATAAACAGTTCAGAACTAGTCGTTTTACTGTATAGGTATATCATATCAACTCAATCAAGTTAAAAAACAACTTTGGTCTAATTTTAAATTCATAGGATGAAATTGTAACATGGAGACTGTTGAGTGAGAAGAAGAGAAAAGTTGAGAGTAGAAGAAAAGGAAAGGGGAGATAGAAATTCAGAGAGTGCATGTAGATGTAATCTTTCTTGAAAGTGTGAAGTCCTGAAAAGGACTGTAAACCAGATGAGAAGGCTGAGAGTGGAGGAGACTCGACGTTTCGGATAGGTTGACTGTCCATCATCAGGAGTGAAGATGAAATTGATTTTAAAAATACAAAACAACTGAGTAATGAGCAAAGGAAGATGAGCTAGATGCAATCTAGGCTATCTGGCCGATAAATGGAGATAACATGATTATCTTTTAATAGGTGTCGGTGGTTATGCAGGGGATGTAAGTTTTTGCGGTACCTGTCTTTCTTTATATTCTGCTGGTTTAGAGAACTACTACAGTTCAGAACTACTTGAATCCATTTTCACTGTATCCTGGTATTTATCATTCCAATAGAAGATACTCAAGAACACCTTTAATATAATCTTGAAAGCTAGCGCGGAGCTCCCAAAACTAGAAAAAAAAGAAAGTTTCCGGAAGAATGCTCCCACCCGCTCCTGAGAATACAGACGCCAACATTACCATAAGTGGTCTTACATCATGCAGAAGAATGGTATTCAGCTCTCAGATGGAATGTAAAAGAGCTGTAATGGCCCATTTTGGGCTAGTTTTACGACAGTGAGTGTTTTCCTTTAATGGAATATTGATTTTAGGTACATCTATACACGCTGCAAATTTTAATCAAGGACAGATCAAGGATTATTTTTAAAAAAAGGAGTGAGCACGATTACAAAATATCTCCAACATCCCAAAATGTACATGTATAAATAATAGCAAAATGAAAATAAAATAAAAGGCTGTTACATTTTCAGGTACATCTTCTGTCAGTTTTTTTTTAAAGAAGATGGGGTAGAAGTTCACAATGCGGAAGGGGGCATTTTTGTGTACCTAAAGTATGCCAGGGATTTAAAAAGGGGGAAGGGGTGCGGGCATTTGTGCCTCTTTAAATCCAACACTTGTATCGATAATTGCCGGTCGTGATAGCCTGTACGCACATTGAACAGTGTTTCTGTACCCGTTTTCTTTTATGTTACCCTCGAAGCATTTCACTGAGAGTTGTCCGTAATTAAATTAATAATTCATGGAGTTTCACAATATTTTTGAAATTGTTTGGGTTGTAAAGAAGCTGCCTTGTAGATTGTAAAAACAGTTTTATATAAACATTAAACCATTTAAACATAATTATTGCAGAAAATTATCTGAATATATGCAATTATGCGTTCCCTTATATACCCAGACAGATAATATTAATTTCTGGAATAATTTCTTTCTTTTACAATCTTTTAGAAATGATTAATGTTTGGAGCAAAGCTAATAAAATGAGACCCCCACAAAGAGTACGGTAAATCCTTTTTCCGCTCTCTACTTGTAATTGTATAGTTTTGTTAGTACAACATTACAATTTTATCGATAGTAATAATAATAATAATAATAGTAATGATAATGATAATGATAATGATGATAATGATGATAATAATAATGATTGAATTAATCCGTCGGGTGATACACCACCGGAGTGCCCTGAGGGCACTCCGGTGGTCTAGTGGTTATGACACTGGTCTAGTAATCCAGAGGTCGCGGGTTCGAATCCCGCCCGGTTCCGCCTGTGATTTTTTTTCACAGCACCCGGGCAACCTATCACACAGCAGTAGCGTGTGTCACCCCCTTGTGGGCCGTTGGAGACAAATTGAATAAATTTATTTATGACATTATATCACCCGACGGATTAATTCAATACCTTTGACTTGATAGTCCCCATATTGGGATAGTTTGAACCTGATCACTCAGGGCACTCCGGTGGTCTAGTGGTTATGACACTGGTCTAGTAATCCAGAGGTCGCGGGTTCGAATCCCGCCGGTTCCGCCTGTGATTTTTTTTTCACAGCACCCGGGCAACCTATCACACAGCAGTAGCGTGTGTCACCCTTGTGGGCCGTTGGAGACAAATTGAATAAATTTATTTATGACAATAATAATGATGATGATAATAATAATACTACTACTACTAATAATACTAATAATAATAATGATAATAATAAAAAGATATAAGTAACTGATCACAGGGCGTTATAATGTGCAACAACCAATAATGCTTTGCAGCATTTGAATTTCATAATCCAATATCATATATTTCATTTTTTTGCTACAATAATGTGAAACATGGTTTGACTCCATATGGAACATGTAAAATCATCATTATTGTAACTTATTTTCATACAAGGAAGGGATTCTTTATTATCACATCTATAAAAATTGAAATATTTGAAATTTCATATAATGAAATACATAAGGAAAAGTGAGTGTGTCACATCATCGGTTCACTCATTTGTATACCGCCCATGCTATGCATATCACTGTTTCATGAAATAATGCAAAACTTCAAAATGCCATAACTTTCTTATTTTACATTCGATTTCAGTGAAATTTTTACTGTCATGCTTGTTTAATTGTACTCTGTTTATTCAAATCAACTTGATATTGAGGTGGACTTGGCATATAACCCTGGTTACGCGTGTAGGGTATCAACAACAGCAAATATCAAGAAAAGGGTATCGCATTCAGAGGTGATAAGAAGAAGATCAGCGGAAGGGGGGGATATAGTTCGGTAATGTGTTCCAAATTAGGTTAAATTTCTTTTACGGTTCCTTTTTGGTTGAAAAAAATAAGGATGTAAAATACCACGCAAGATATGACGTCGCCGTTAAGGGTATAAAAATCAGAGATGTTAAACGGGATTCCCTGTTTAGGGTACCAAACTCTGCTCCTACTGCAATCCCCGTTTAGGGTGCTTTTCATCACGGATGACGTACAGGTCTCAATGGGTCATCACGATCTATTCGGATCGATTGGTTACCATAAACATTTCTGCCTTTTATTTCTGAAAACTCGGCGTTTTATTTGTGAAAAAGTTTAAGAGGGGGTGGGGGGGGGGGGGGGGGAACTATATCTTAATTGAAGTTACTTATTTCTGTGCTATAATTGTTTTTCGGGGGGGGGGGGGGGTGATGTTCTATGAGACAGGGTGAAGGGGAAGAACATGTAACTCTTAGCTAAAAAAAAAGGAGGATTTCGTCCACTTCATATTTTAGGACTCTTTTATTTCAATTTAATATATTTCTACTTTTTACTCATATCATGGAAGCATTACTATATAGGGTAGACTCCCTTATGTGCCAGCCACCAAAAATGGAGAAAAAAAATGTATAGCGTTATAACGCTATAGGGTTGGGTTAGGGTTTATAGTTTAGGGTTAGGGGTAGGGTTATAGTGTTTAGGGTTTAGGGTAAAGGTTTATTTGGGTGGCTGTCGCATAAGGAAGTTATTCCTATTATCAACAACTAAATTGACATGAAAGGGAAAATGGCCCTCATACCGTTGGAAACATGTTATTGTATATCGCCTCAAATAATTATTTATTCCCTTAAACCGATCTGTAGACATCATTCGGGATGGGGGGGGGGGGGGGTGAAGAAGAGGAATATCGGGAATCACGCCGCGCCGCTCTTCTTGGGGTGAGGTGTAAAGAAGGAGCTCCCCCCCCCCCCCCTCCAACCAAAATTTCCTTCGAAAATATTTCCACTATGATATGAATATGTATAGGATATCAATCCCATCTCCCCTCGCGCTGGGGGTGACGGGAGGGGGTAGGGATTGAAGAAAGAAGTCAATCCGTCGGTCCTCCCAAGACCCTATTATAAGGGGGCCGTAATCCCCCTGAAAAGAAAAGAAAATGACAATATATTTTTTTTCTTCTCATTTTTGCATCCTTTATATAAGGGCCGCTAATTATGCATGCTATGTTTTCATAGCATTAATTTCTCTGAGTATTAAACCACAGAAATGCATGGATATACTACTCGAACGTAATTATATCCATGCTTTATCATGTCTATGTGCGAGAATGCCGCCCGGGTGTAAAGGAGATCGTGTGTCATCCACAGGCTACAGGGGCGACGTAACGTAAATAAATATCATTATTAAGTCATTCGTAATTCAGTACTAAAACAATCGTCATTTAGTCTTCAATATGAAAATGTATTTTCAGATTGAAGATAAAGAATACATACTCACATGATGTAAATACTTCTTGGTAAAAAAATAACACTTTTTTTGATATATTCACTTGATTATTGTGACAAATATACGGTACGCGGTCTATATAGGATAAACTGCTATAACGTATTGTGAAAGCCAGATAAAACTATTTATCAGTTTTATTCTGTGTGTAGTGGTCATGGTTAATGCTGTTTGTCTTCATTATCGTGATGGAGGTAACAAAAGCTGAGCTTTTATTCCCTTATTGCTTCTGATCATTACATTAAAAGTAAATTATGGGAGAAATCAGAGGAACACTACACCTGTTATGAATATATTTATGGGCGACTTGACAGGAATAATGCAATTTACCCGGTAATATTCATGTATCCATAACTTAAGCTGTCATATCACGGCCAACAAAATCCTATGGTTATCGATGTCATGGGCGTAGCGCCGATGGGGGGGGGGGGCACTTGATACCTGATACCCCAGTCGAATACATAAGAAATATAGGAATGATATAGTAGAAAGAGAGAGAGAGAGAGAGAGACAGAGAGAGAAGGATAAAGGAATATAAACATGACATGGGATTTCACGTTCAAAATATACGTATTGTTGATAAGAGAAGTGGCGCCGAGGAAGGGGGGGGGGGGGGGGCACGGGGCACGAGCTACCCCAATTAAGTTTTCTTAAGGAGATTTAAAAAGGACGAAGATGTGAAGGGAATGAGAGAGAGAGAGAGAGAGAGAGAGGGGGGATGGATGGAGGGGCAGAGAGAGAGAGAAAGAGAAAGGAGGAGAGAATGAAGGGGAGAAAGAAAGATAGAGAAAGAGAGAGAGAGAGACACACACACACACACACAAAACAAATATGATAAATCCCTCTCTATGAATACATCTATGAAGTACCTTGATAATGTTTCCATGTTTTCCTTTATTGATGTATATGTGTTACCTTTAATTGTTTCTTATATTTATGTATTTTCTTCCTTTATACCAGTGGAAACCAAATTTCTTTGTAATTATGTTGCGAAGACAAAATAAAATATCTTGTATCTTGTATCTTGTATCTTGTATCTCATCTCTGATTCTGGTATTTAAATCACTGAGTCATGCCAAAGCTGCCCCCGACATTTGACTGGTCAGGACCTATGCTACGCCACTGAATAGTGTCATTAATGATACAAAGACGCCAGCTGTTACACGTACTAGCCTACTCTAAACACGAATAATGAGCTTTTTAGATACAATGTTGGAGGGGGGAGGGGGCTATTAGATGCATTCATGGTGTAAATTTCAGATAAAAGAGAAGGCTGAGTTCTGGGAAAAGTGAAAAATAAGTGAGTTTTCCCATTCTTTATATGTCAGCCAGGAAGAAAATCATAGGAGAAATATCCCTTAATTAAATTGTCCTCATATTCAAAATATGACGAAAATAGTTTGGACCAAACTTACGTGCCACATAATTATGTGCATTTCCAAATAACCATTTCTGTCTGCGCTGCTTGTGATTTTCAGTGAGATTTAGTTAGTTTCTTATCATTTGATGATTCCAAAACCTCCCAGTGTACATCATTTCTTATGTACTACTTCATCAACCTTTCCCAATTAATTTGAGACATTTTTTCATATTGTAATTGCATGACCATAACTCAACTTTACCTTTCATAATTCTCTGTAAAGTCAACGAGTTAACTTTAATGTGGGAAAAAACAGAACTGCGGAAAATATTACAACTGAATATTGAGGTTCAGTCTTGTTTATCCACAAGTACCACACTCCTTGTATTGCCCTCTCAGTGAGAAAAGCGTAGGAAATTTATGATATATTTATAGATTCAATGAAATAAAACTACTCACCTGCCTATACTAGAATGTTCTTTTCTAAAGAAAAAATACATCATTATGAAACTTACGCAGCCATACGTTGGCTAAAATAAGGATATGCAAGTGCATTCGTACTTGGATAAAATATTAGCTTATTTTAAAGATAGTTCTTTCGTTGACATTTCATGTGCCCAAGTAGTTTTTCCTCCTCGTGAATATTCGGTAATAATGTAGAATGATTGTCAGACTCCCCACCGACCAGTCGGTTGATACAATAGTATACCTTTTCCACATAGACTGATTTTATATTTATAATTTTCATTATCATTATCAGTGATGTGTGACAGGATCTTTGACAATGAGAGGTTGAAGAAGAAGAAATCTTGATGAGATTGGAGTTGGAATATAGTCAAGAACATCTACTCTACATGGAATATGCATCGCCCCCTCAATCCCCAAACAAAAAAACAAGTACCAAATGGTACAGAACACGGCGTGAGGGCAAAGAAGTAAAAGGAAGCTTTTTAGGATGTGAGGAATGGGAGTAAAGACTACACTATCCATCCATCCTATAAAAAAAAGAATCATCGATCATGTTGCATGGTAGTCAAGCCCTTTAAACTTGGCCATTATCCTTGACATCATTTTGAACCCGATTTGACTGGCCCGAAAATGTCACCTCGCTCTCTCTCTTTCACTCACTGTCTCTAGCTCTCTCTTGCTCTCGCTTACTTCCCCCTCTCTCTCTCACACAAACACACACACCCTCACACCCCTGTGTGTCACACACACATATACCTCCTGTTCATTTCATGATTTTTTCTTTGTTACATTTCATTACAATCACGTGTATAAAATAATTACCAAATGTGAGAGGAAAATAATGTGATCATAAATTAATTTTGAAATTTATGTATTATTCTCATAAGACATCAGAACATTATTAGGTATGGTTACATCATTAAAAAGAAATAACTTGCTACATATACATATACATACATGCACTCAGTGTAAAACAAAAATTTCAACATTTGTACAATTATTGAAATACTTGGTTTTGTGGTATGAACAAAAAGACTTTCTTGTTTTGTGTAATGATTAGCTCTTCATTGGGCCATGCCTGACAAGTGGTGTCAAAAACATATATTTTTAATGTGTTTGGCTGTATATGTTTCCATTTTGTACGATTTCCATCATAAACATATCAAATCATAAACTGCAGGTTATGTTTATTTGAGTCTGCTCATTCATGTCATATGTATTATTGTCTAGGCTGGATGAACAAAACATAATCTCCAATAAACCGAGTATTACGGTCTTTTCATTAAGAAAAGCAAATTGAAAATTTTTTAATCAAAATGGTGAGACACTGACTCAATCTTGCTGCAAATCACATGCACTACACACAGAAATGCGGGTATATGGGACTACGCACACATGTGGCATGAAAGTTTGGTCCAAACATTTCAGCTATTTCTGGTCATATTTCGAATATGAGGGCAACTGGAGAGCTATCATTTTCAAGGGACATTTTTATCTAAGATATTCTTTCAAACTGACATAAAAGAATAAGAAAGCTCACAAATATGTTTCACCTTGTACTGCGGTATGGTATGTAATCCCGTAAGATTTTTTTGCCAAAATTGATTTTTTTTTTTTTTTTTTTTTTTTTTTTTTTTTTTTGGGGGGGGGGGCTGTTTTGGCCTCAGAAGGGTCCCAATGGGCCAAAACTGATGGGGTTCAAAGTTTCAGACCCCTCCTTCACTTCCTTGGGGGGGGGGGGGGGGTTCTTTTGGGGCGCCATATGGGCTTGTATAAAGCCCAATAGGTAAATTTGGTGTCTTCCACCCTAATTTACGTATTTTTTTCGCCAATTACACTGTAAAGTTGTCTGAGGTGTATAAGAATTAATTTTCAATGATATTGCGTTATAAACCTTTTTTTCACTGTTACCGTATGGGGGCGCAATTGCGAAAAATGTAGAAAAAATAGTCGAGGAACATATCACGTGTCATTAACATGGTTATTTTTAGGCTGTTAATGTATCATTTGGGAGCATTTTCCAGTTATAAACATAAAATAAAATAAAATCGAGAACAGGAGAAACCACCTACTTCGTGGTTACCATGACAACATGAAAGATTCATCAGACTGCCAGTAAAAGTCAATCGCTGTCACTATCTGGAGCATCCTTTCTTGATCGGTTTTCACAGTCTCCACCATAGCGTTTTCAGCGAGGAGTGCAGGGCAAATCGTTTTTGGAGCAGCTACATCGACCCTTACAAACTGTTTTGCAGCCACATTTGATGAGTTCAAGTACTGCCCGTGGTACAGGGAGCGAAAGACACTTGAATGGAAGACCTCCATTCTCTGAATACTACCCATTCTCTTCGATAAGAGGAAGCACTGGGCAGTTAGTCTTGTATGATTTATCTCGCATCGTGATGTAATTGGCAAGGAGGATGTGAGCTAGTAATGCGGCACGAGTTGGAGGTAACATCTAACCTTCCAGGTTCTCTTATAGGAACAGTTCCCATCTGAATGATGACAGGGTTGTTGGACCTGATGAACAGTAAACACGACATATGAAATGCTCTAGTGCCTGCATATGTGTTGGAAGCTCTTTACTGATGAGCTCAGTTGCAATGGAACCCTCGCCCAGTTCTTTGAAGCAAATAATTGCAGGATCATCATCATCAAGCTTTAAGTAGGCATTGATCCATGTCTTCTTGGATATCCCAACAAAATTTCCTCCCCAGTCGGCACCAGAAAAATTATGAAGTCCAAGGAGGCATTGACATTTTTGATGTCCAATGATTTGAACCCGCTCCAAACATCTTGTTTCTTTGTACCCTTGTAGAAAATCATAGGGAAGTGGGCACTGCATTGTTTCCACAAGATGCTAGATGAATTAAGAGAAGGAGGACATCAGTGTCACGTGACCAGACAGGTTAATATCTCGCAAAGGCACCACTAGCGGTAGAGGCAAGGACTTGATTAGGAATCAGGGTATCAGCCTCTTCATGTGAGTGCGCCTCCTCAAAACCATGTCCCTCGCTGAAGGTATCATACACAACAACTAGCTTTGGAAGCGCATAGAGACGTTATATCATAATGTGATATGAGCTATACAAGAACGGATTATTATTATTATTATTATTATTGATCAAGCAGCCCCTGGCCTTACAAGCACGTCAGCTACTTCTTGGTTGACGATGAAGATAGGAGCTCCCTGATGGACATTTTGAGCTTCATTTCTGGATGTATCTCATATTCTACAGATGCAGTTGCCCTCTTTCGTCGAGTCTTGTTCTTAAATGTCTCTTCCATATATCGATCAAACACAAGTTGACCTTCATAATTCCTTCGATGCGCCTGTTGAACGCATTATGCAGGTCTGACATCGTATGCATGTCAGGTGTCTTTTTCATGCCTTGATGTACACCCATGGCAACAATTATCAGCACCTTGACAGGAAGATCATGCAAGAGGTTAGGTTGCTGGGCAGCTGCAGAAGGGTCCTGCGTTATCTCATATTCTACGGTAACCGGAACCTCTTCCTGCATTATTTCAACCTGTGAGGAAGTTGGATGATTGTCCTCCACAACGTCAGGCTGTTTCACAGCATCGGGAGGTTCTACCTTTGCACCAACTGCATGCACCAGACTTGATTGTCTGTTGGGATGTACAAAATACCATCGACAGCATATAGTGAACGGGGAACCATTGACATTTCACATTCGAGAATTGCCAAAGCTGTTGTATATGTTATTTCCTTACAATTGTTTATATATACATGTATATACACTCTAAAAACTCAAGTGCTATTTTTAGCACCTCAAGATTTGGAGGCATCACCTGTAAGGGCACGCATAGGGACTGCACAAATTGTGCTAAAGTAGCACTTGTACAAGTATTATAGTTCAGCACCAGTCCAAGTGCTACTTTAAACACTTTAAGTGTAAGCCTTTTTACACTTCTGGTGCTATTAGACACATGCAGCTCGCAAAAACCACACTTCTAGTGCATTAAATAACCCATTTTAGAGCCCCCAAAACGGCACTACTAGTGCTAACACTTTTGAACCCAATATAGTAAAGTCGTAACGAAAACGAAAGCACACACACCGCCTTCCAAACTTCCCGGCCCCGGCCGGCGCGATCGATCGCGCCCCATGCCTGGCTGACCCCGCATGATCAACAATTTTCATGTCAACGACGTACAACGCGTACCGTAGACGTTTGGCCACACCACACATGCTGAAACATGGCATTTCCACTTCATTGCTTTTCATCATGTTTCATATCCATCACCACAAAGATTAATGTAAATATAATATTATTTGATATACCTTTATTCGCATAAAATTACAGAAGTTCTAAATTTAATGTCTTAAATTTTTACTTACCACGCCATGCCTGTGCAGACGATGATGGCTCTTGCACTACAGTGCGATTTCGTAATTGGCCCATGAGCAACTTTTCGCAAATGACCTTTCCCTTTTTTCGTTTGGATAGGAATCTTTTCAAAGAAAGATAATACGTAAGCTTGCCCGACATAGCAACCTGCAGAATTCAATTCTATGAAAGAAAGATATCGTAGACCAGGTGACTAGAATAGCACGTCAATGAACACTTGGGGAAAGCGCATTGTTTGCAAGTTGGCTATCATTTGGCAGACTGTCAAATACCAACTAAGTCCATCAATGAACACTTTGTTGCTTTTCAGTGGATTTAATGAAAAGTATAATTAAGTGAATATATGAATAATCATTAAATTGTCGATTCTTATCGCAGTGAATTTGAAACGAACATGCCAGTTTATGTCAAATGACTTTTATCTGCTCATGCGCAAATCCTAATTATTAGCACAGAATTGTGCAGGTGCTATCACGGGACGTTGGTCAGCACTTGAAGTGTAAAAACGAGCGTCCTAACATTCAACACTTACTTTTAGCACTCAATTTTCTGCACCTTATCATCTCCCAGACGCAAATGGCACGTGAGGTGTTAGAAAAAGCATGTCAAGTGCAAACTTCGAATTAGCACTCGTTTTTCAGCACTTCACTTTTTAGAGTGTAGTACATGCATATATTTCACTTTAGAACAGCTGGTCGAACAAAGACAAAGGTATGCAAATTGGGTGAAGGGGAGGGGTCCGTAGGGGATGGGGTGGGTTGGTAGGAGGGTTTATCCAAGTGAAAGTCTTCAAATTACCTTTCTGGCTGTTGAGGGATAATCACAGCTCTAGAAAACAACCCAAGTTTTGTGATAGAAACCAGTCATTAAATGAATAAACACCCAATTTAAGGGGGTTCCATGTTAGGTGACTACCCCCCCCCCCCCCTCCCTGCATTTTCACTGTTATAGAAAGATCATTTCTCTTTAATACAATGTGGTATAAGATATTGAGCGATATGCCTATCGTCGTGGTTAACATTTAAGAAATCATCCATTGCTAAAATTGCTTGAAAAATCTGGAATAAAAGGAGATTTAAAAAACCCATATATCAAGTAGCCATCTATTACATAAAACATAAATTGAATACAAATATTTGGTGTAAATAGGCATACCGAAAACTAGAACATAAATTTATTTCCATTATTTCAGAGGGCCGTAGGGAACCTCGGCAATGTTATACAATGGGATGTAACTGTTGTTGTTTGTGTAGTATTTTTGTTATAGTGGTCAACTAGACTTACAAGAATGTTATTAAGTTTTTAGGGTGAAATAAGCTTAAAGATATCAGCCTATGTTATTTTGAAATTCAGTATTATCTTTAAGAAATAGATATAAGGTGGTTCGTAACTTCCTTATTAGTTTCTTATCATTTCCTCAACCTTCTTTTGATCTGTCTGTCTGATTTGTTCTGCTTGTATTGAAAGTTGGACCAGACTTGTCCATTAAATCTGGCCCGTACAGTTATATGCACCGTGCCATGAACGTGATATAACGCGGTATAATGGGATTCGACTTGGTATTAAGTTATAATGAATCAGAGAGAAGTCATAATTAGAAAGACATCAGTCTGTTTATTACGGGCGCCACATTGTTTACCCTGCACCATAAAACAGAATACAAGACTTTACAAGATAAAAGAAGAATACGCCATCCTTTGAATGAGGGTCTCTAACGGAGGCTATTAATCTCTTATATCTCTACATCCCTTTTGTCTTTTTGTTAATGGTTTTATACAATTATCATCCTGCAAGACTTTGAAACAATTCTATTTTTGTTACGAGATGAGGACGGGTGCGAGAGCACATTCCCTCCCTCTCTCACTAGATAAGTTTGAGATTAGTGAAAACGGGTTTGGTAATATTTTTCTACTAGTTACACCCTGTAAAATTAGTGAACATATAGTTTGGTCATATTTTTTCACTACCACCTCTAGAAAAAGATTATCCCCGACTTAACAAGTTTGAAACTAGTGAAAATTCGATCAGAATTTTGTTCACTATACCCCATTCTTTTTTTCCAAAAAAGATCAATTAAACATTTGCCCCCGCCTCTGCCCACCCCTCCCTATAAAATTTCGAAAACTTTGTATCCTGCACTAAGTGTGAGGATAAAACTTGTCGAGTTCCACATCTCGTAAAGTTTGCAATCTTTCAGACTCTCCTTTAAAATTAAAACTAAATCAGAAACAAAATACATTCAACCTTTACCATCTAATGGCTTCGTATAATCTCCTTTAAATGTAATTTCGTTGAGTCCTTTTTCTTAGAAAATTGTTGAGGAGAAGTTGTTCATTCCTAATGAAGGAGCTACGAGGTTTAACAAAGAGCGGATTAGTCCAACGCAGAGCAACAAATCTATGAGATGAAAAGGGCACTTCTACCTCCTCGATTGGGAAGACATGTGTTGTTGTCTGCATTCAGTTATTCAAATCAACAATAATGCTGTAGACCTTTGGGTCCTGTCAGAAATAGCACGAGGCAGGGAACGTGAGCAAAGCCGAGATGCTTTGGGTTGAGTATTCTAGGGTTGAAGGTTTTGTTTGGCAAGCCGGAGACATTAGAATCACACGAAGCACTTTCTCCTCTTGTATTATTTGTGTTTACTGTAGCGAAACTCGCCCCGTAAGAAGATATCAATTATGGATGGCCAACTTAAAAATTTCACCCACAGAGCTTGCTCTGTCGACCACGGAGAAAGATATACTGACCATTCGTAATGCAGAGCGGACGGCGTACGCGTAGCGGAATTTAGTCGGGATTTTATCTTTGTCGCGTAGATTGCGGCAGATTATGAGAGGACGGCAGTGTAACGTTCGACAATCGATCCCATCCCTCTTGGAGTCTTCAATTGAGTTCCGTTTGGTCAAATCTAGTGTGAATTACGTCAGTATTACGGTGGACATGGATATCCCTTGAAGACGGCTCTGACCCGAGACGAGGGGTGACCGAAAGCAATGGTGTTAACATGAAATATGAACTGCTATGGCTTCTGAACGAATAACGAGCGAACCAATATCTACGGCTTCCGTGGTTGGTGTACCTAATTATGTTAGTGCTAGCAACCAACCAAAAACTGATTCATTATCATGGGAATATTGGACGAACTCCAGTGGAAATGCTACGGAATCAAATGGAATTTATATTATATTCGACCCACTGGCTACCGTGGGCATAATCACTGTTTATTCCATAATCATAATGGCAACCATTCTGGGCAATCTGCTTGTGTTAACGTCGGTGTGTATTGAGAAGAAGCTTCGAAGCCCTCCGAATATCCTGATCATTAATCTCGCCGTCGCCGATATCGCGGTCGCTGTCCTTGTCATGCCACTAGCAGCATCGTATGATCTCAGCGGACAGTGGATATTTAGCCAACCTCTTTGTGATATGTTTATATGTTTCGATGTCATGTGCTGCACCGCGTCGATTGTTGATCTCTGTGTGATTTCTGTGGACCGTTATCTTGCCATTTCAAGACCTTTCCGTTATGCCAGGCATCGGACAACCAGACTTATGTTAGGCCTGGTCATTGGTGTATGGGCTATCAGTGCTTTCATCTCTTTCTCGCCTCTTCTGATTTTTAAAAACGAACACACGGCGAACCATTGTCTGCTTTCACAAGATCCTATCTACACTATCTATTCAACTTTAACAGCTTTCTATGTACCTCTGCTGATCATGGTTGTGGTATATTATAAGATTTATCGTGCAGCTGGTGAGATAGAAAAGAGAGAATTCCAGAGGCGGCCAAGCACGCCCGGATTATTACCCAGAGGATCGGTTGTTGCTAGATCAGGCAGTCTTTCAAGCGACAGCGACTCCACGAGCGATCCTCCGAAAGAACTCCGACGGAAATCTTCGCTCGTTCGCTTCACGGATTACGTGCGGAGTGCATCGAGGAATTCCCTGGCTTCTGTTCAAGGCGGCAGGAATAAGATCTCGGTCAAGTTGGAGCGCAAAGCGTCGAAAACTCTGGGTATCATCATGGGCGCGTTTGTCGTCTGCTGGCTCCCGTTCTTCGTGCTTGCCATCGCGCGTGTCTTCTGCAATTGTATCATTCCTCAGGCCTTGCACGGGACCCTCGTCTGGTTAGGATACGTAAACTGCATGCTAAATCCTATCATTTATCCTTTCTTCAACAAAGACTTTGGGCCAGCGTATCGTAAAATGCTTTCCTACTGCTGTTGTAGGCTTTGCCCTGGTCGTAGAGATTATTATTCAACTAATCTTCCGTTCACGCCTGCAAGACGGTATTCATTTAATCCTCATCAAACGCTACATCCCGCCATTCCACCGGAGCTTCACGTCATTGCCGAAGATAGCCATGACGAAGATCCGCAGGAAAATGGGGACAAAAAGCAAGAGAATTGTAGAAAAGACATGGACGGAATCAAATACAATCCATTAAACCTTGACAAATTTAACGGCAACAGCAAAGACAGAGACAACCTTAATGAAACAACTGCAACGCATGTGTGATTTCTAAACTCAGCGACAGCTAACTTTTGCGTAATATCTCTGTAACCGAAAAGTGACATAAGTTTCAGTTGAGAGATCTGGAAACATATATCTCTTCGTATTATTCCCTGTATTGGCAGATATAAAACGTATTCTCTGAAATTTTCGATTTTCTTCTTTGCCTCATGGAAAAGCATTCCTATAAACTATTCACGAGAGGTTTTAAACAAACATAATGACAGATATTGAGTGGCCTCTATCCCATTCTGAAGAAGACCTCGTCTTCGGAAGCACTACTAATTGTATAGGTCTGTCTGCAAATGGGAAGGTCTGTTTATTTTTTCCCGACAGAGTAAACAAAAAGGGTGTACGTATGTTGCTTCCATGGTAATTAATACATTCAATAGACTACCAACATACCAATCTAATCAAGCTTAATAAACCCGTCAATAAAGATATACTAAACGACTGAAAACTGCTTTTACATTATGGTTGCCATCTATAGCCGCTCCTCAGAGTTGCTTAAGGCTTTCCCTACATATGCACAGATATAGCTCAGAAGATGTGAATAAAGTGGCAATACTCCCACACACTTATCGTTATCGTTTGAAGGTCGTAATGATCAAAATTAAGTAGTTAATTAAATTCTTCCTTTATGTTCTTTCCCGATGAGGCAACATGTGAAAAGTAAATTGCTAACCATGTTAACCAAATTGACTAATCTCTTGGGTTATGGATGGCTCCTAATTGTTATTTTCTAGTTACAGGAGTCATATAGCAGGAATTAATATAGTCATTACATCTACGATACGTATAATCTGGACAATTATGTCAAGTATTCTGTTAACACGATGCACAAATGACTAATTCATGGTGCTACAGATAATAATTGTTTTACAATTGTTTAAAAGGACAAACGATTTATTTGTATTTGAAAAAGAAGTAAACACAATTAAATGTTTTGCGAACGCAGTTGTACCAATGTGAGCAATTATTATACTATACATTTGACCATTAGGGTATTTCTAGCCAGTGTGAAAATAATTTCCTTGCATTTTAAAGAAATGTACTTTGTCACAATCGTGTAGAATCAAAGAAAATAATGAATGCAAATATAACGATTCCCTTAGCACCAATAAACTGTTTATTAATTTAGTTAATTATTTAGATAGGTTTTACGACTTACTCAATAATTGAGATGATACAAAATGATATTTCATCACTATTCCAATATTTTGCATGGTCAACTATAATTGTATTTCATTCTGTATTGGAAATTGAATTCAGCCATTCTTCTGAGATTGTGTTAATTTTGGTATATGACATGTATTTGTGGGTATTATATTGGTTGTCTTTAGTGAATACGACGAAAGTCTCATAAATCCAGCGGATTTATGCATTGAACGATTTCTCAGGTTAGGTTATATATAGACGCAATGGCCTAGTCATGGGTGATATAAAGTGGGGCAGAATTTCACTTGAAGCTTATTTGAAATTTTCACTGTATATAAAATGAAAATAATTTTACACTCAAAGGAACCGTGGAAATCATGACGAAATCACTGAATATTGATCAATGATAT
Organism: Heliocidaris erythrogramma; assembly: GCA_025617745.1. NCBI lineage: Eukaryota > Metazoa > Echinodermata > Echinoidea > Camarodonta > Echinometridae > Heliocidaris > Heliocidaris erythrogramma. The sequence continues at coordinate 18,969,140 of CM046868.1, read as the reverse complement.
GTATATATATATATATTTATAAAATAGTGCGCATAGACATTGGGATATGGTAATACACACACATGGGGTGAAAAACTCTTGGTCCAAGTCCGTTTATGGGATGAATTATCAGGTCTCCTCATGTTATGGATGTATGTATATATACAAACGACTAATGGGTACATTAGGAGGACAGTTTTTGTTCTTTTTCTTTGTTCAACTGTCGACCTAATGTATCAACTGTCTACCTAATGTAGGGGTCGCTATTATGACGGAATAAACTGCATTGTTAGGTGTCGACTTAATGTACCCGTTAGTCAAATATATATATATATATATTTATATATATATATATATATATATATATATATATTTGTATATATCCAAGTATAGGTAAAACCATCCAGTGGTAAAGTGCTTGACTGGAAACAGGAGCTTAGATAACTATATTGGACTATGCACTACATAGAGTTTTACAGTTCTGTTTCGTAAGAGCCCAGTGTAGTTGGCCCTCACTCTTCGTAAACTAAAATAATGTTGAATGAGTCAGCCTTGGTTATTCAACGAGCATATTCATTTAATGGAGAAGTTGGATAATAGGTATTTTGTTTTGTGTCTGCATGAGCTGGCCAGTTCGTTTCTTTTGTTAAGGGTTGACAAAAGCGGCTTGTGGATAATGAAGCACTTTTCCTCAAGACAAATTAGGTTGCATCTCCTACTGGTTGGGGTGTAAGCTCTGGCTTTTCCGATGATTTTCCATTGTATGGTGTGCTCGACATTGTAAGGTGTACTCAACAATGTCGAGCACACCATACAATGGAAAATCATCGGAAAAGCCAGAGCTTACACCCCAACCAGTAGGAGAAAAAATACCTATTATCCAACTTCCCCATTAAATGAATATGTTGGTTGAATAACCAAGGCTGACTAATTCTACATTTAGTTTCCGAAGAGTGAGGGCCTACTACACTGGGCTCTTACGAACAGAACTGTAAAACTCTATGTAGTGCATAGTCCAATATATAGTTATCTAAGCTCCTGTTTCCAGTCAAGCACTTGACCACTGGATGGTTTTACCTATACTTGGAGATATATATATATATATATATATATCATAATAATAATAATAATAATAATAATAATAATAATAATAATGGAGACTTATATAGCGCACATATCCACTCTTAGAATGCTCAAGGCGCAGAATATAAACAATCATATTATTACCCCGGTCATTGGATTCTGGCACGCCCGCACACAGTGTATGCACATTCTCCACTCTCTGGGGAGCATTCCAGCCAGTCGCCTGTTAAGCGTACACATGCTAAGCAAAGGACATTAACTTTCGCCATCCTACCGGGTACCCATTTAACACCTGGGTGGAGAGTGGCAAATGTAGATTAACGTCTTGCTAACGTTTTTGCGCTTACCTCAACACGACACTCCCTTTCAGCACAAAAAATGTCTCCAATCAACTTATCCTGGTAAAGAGTACTTAGCACAAAACATCAAAGTAGGATATTTGAGAGCAATTGAATATATCACAGTAAATATATTTCTTTCATTTTGTGTCATAAAGCTATCATGAAAATTAAAGTAGTTTTAAGAAATTAGCATTATTTCAAAAACAATATCGGTTAGAAAATACAATTGTGTATCTCGGAATGTACTTTCATATGTAAATAATAAAAGCACATGCCGGTATAGTTTGAGATTTCTAGATAAGACGGGAAACCGAATTATGTAATCATCCGACCTTTTCAGGCCGTTAGCAACGAATTCTGTTATGATTCACTCTCAGACACATTTCCCTCATTACAGATTCAATTCCATATGAGCAGATATGACCTTTATTATGTTTACCTTTAAAAGAAATATAAGAATTATTACTCAAGGTAATCCCTGTCTTCCTTTCGTCGTAGAATACCATTATTCATCAATAAAGCCAGACATGTAGTTCACTAGAAAATTACTCTTACTCATCAGTAATTTTGTTGTCCTACGCTAGTGTTATATGAATTCCATGATATATATATAAATGCAAATACAAATGCAATACATGCAAACATTATTGGCCACCAACTCCTGTTGGAGAAAAAGGATTTTGGCGAAATATTATGAGAGGATAATGGTGTGTATCTTCGATCAATGCCCTTATTTTCCTCCCATCTATAGCCAATTATGATAGCTGTAGAGTTTACACTAAATTTCTTACATGATCATTTTTGTGTATTGATTTAGTCAGGTAAAATGGAAATAATTGGATTCAGTGTAAACATATTTAGCATGTCGTGTGTGGTATTTTGTGAGCCAATAACTGACGCACCTTTACTTGTTATACACTTCACAGTTCACGTTGTTCCAAAAATCGGCTATTCTGGCTTTGCAAGTGTTTTTCTTAGAACACTGGATCAACCTCGGAGACCGCCCTTCCGGAAAATTGCAGTGATAGTTCTCCTTTAATTAAGCAGATCATCTCAAAATGTTAAAGAAAAATGAGAAAAATTAGCAGTAAACGGGTTTATGGGCTATAGCTTGTGATCTTGAAGCGTTATTATAAAAAATTGCTGGTATAGAATGTAATATATATATATATATATATATTATATATATAAATAGTGCATGGTCTATCAAGCGCTATACTGGATTATGTGCACGACAAATACTGAATTGTCCCGAGTGCAGTTTTTTTTAAATAGACCTGCACGAGGGATAATTTAGTATTTGGAGTTCATATAGTCCAGTAATGGTGCATAAATGTAAAATGCACTAATTTTAATCTAGACCCCTAGATTTATAACTGTTATTGTGTATAAACCAAAGTTATAGTACACTATCGTGTACGATCGTGCACGATCGTGTACTATAACAAAACTTTTGCACATCACGTGATACGAATCTAACTAATTACAGCGCGTTTTATACATACATTATTTACTATTACCAAATATATACATTATAATTATTAGAAGTTTATATTAACCCATAGACTACGGGAACCGGGTGGCTCCTGTATTAAACCTCGTTAAAGAATTCAGTAGTCAACGGGTTAAAAACATTTATGTTCTCGTATATCTAGTGTGCATTGAAATTTGTCACATGGGTAGACATGGGTAGATCTTTGACGCCCCTGTTTGTTGACATTGCTGCTTCTACGTTGAAAGTTTTAAAATGCTATTATCTGAAATTATTCTTGTCATGGTTGTGAAAATGTTCATGTCTCGTTAGAATACTTTTTATTGAAGTTACTGGTCGAAATTCTACCTATTACCTATTACTTTTGAAATGGGGTATATGAAATATGTGGGATCGGTAGAAATAAGTATCTTTTATATGACCAACAAGAGACAGAAACTTAATAGATTCATACAGGCAAACATGCGGATGTATAAGAAAGTATAGATATTTATGTATATCTAGGATTTATTTATTTTCTATTCTTTAAATGTCTCTCACATGATTAAAGAGAAGGTTACACTCATTCAATTTGAATGCAATCAGTATTCAGCATGTAAATATGCATGTTACATTTTACAATGTGTTTTAAACCAAAGAAGTATTATACATGATTTCATATGGAAACGTCGGTTGCAAGGTAAAGCGTGCGATATGTGTCTTTGTGTATTTCAAAAAATATGATATATAATATTATGTATGTATTATGATGGACGCATGAATGTTGTAATGACAGTGCATATATATAATAAAAAGTGTTTTTTTAACAATGTGAAAGTGTAACACTCAGTCGTCTTCATTAGTATATCCATGTTAATTATTGACAATTGGGAATGAGTCACGTCAATGCGTATCTCGACCGGAAAGAACATATTGTGACCTCAGTGGCGATTTGGAACTTTTTACACAGTGTAACATAGTGTGATGCTTACTGTGACAGAAGCAGAGAGAATTAGAGTGTGTTCCATGGCAGTCTCATGAGGGACATTTTCACAGTGTACATATGGAATTATTTTGTTTTTAACACTGATTTGAACCGTTTTTACACAGTGGCAAACTGTGGAACACTCAGACAGTTCTTTTCGGAATCAATGAATGAATCATTTGAATGAAAATAACAATTCAATTACGTATGAGTCATTGTCACTACCTCTATTCGCAGCCATAGGGGGAATCCTTTTATCTCAGCCTATTGTTATCATTCCCCGTAACGCCCGTCCAAATTCACCTTAACGCCCAATTGTTATTGTGACGGAATAAACCGCATTGTTAGGATTCCCCCTATGATCGGAAATAGGGATATATATGAATGTAATATATAAGTATATAAGTGTACGGAAATAACATATATAACAGCGTTGGCAACTCACGTGGAAGGGGGCGACAATTTTTCCCCTCGGACCGCCAAAATTCACTCAGTTGGGGGGGGGGGGGGGGGGGGGGAGGTACAATTGAAAAAGGGGGTACAATGCATATTTTTCTTCAAAAAGGAGGGGGCACGGGCTGGATGTGCCCTCCCCCTAAATCCGCCACTGGCTTATGCTGTAACTTTCCGAATAACGTACATACCGGTATATCTGTACTGAAGTGCGACCTATCATTCCTATTATACCACTGAAAGTTGTTGAAATATAATATAACAATGCAGCTTCCTAAAATTATTTCAGTTTTATGGAATAATAGTTAAATCACATTTCCCATTAATTATATAAACATAAGTCAAAACACTTAGATTTATCAAACTTATAATTTCTTGGGAATTTTTTCTTCTTCTCTTGGACTCCAGTAACTTTTTTGTAAAAGATAATGCATATATCTGTTCTCCGATAAATTTTGTGTGCGGCTAGACAGTGTATAAGAGAGTTGTGACAACTAATTTACTCTCATTATAGTCTTAACTATTATTCCATAAATCTAATTGAATTTTGTTTTTGATTGTATCAAGTTTACGTTTGGACGGATGCAAACAATGGTCGATTGATTAGGACAGAGCCCCCCCCCCCCCCCCCCCGGATGGGAAAGAGGAAAAATATTTTCATGGGACTACTTTAAGATGCTCTCATTGATGATTTATATTGGAATTAATGATACAGATTAACTACCAAGTTGATTACCTCATACTGTCAAGAAACACGCAGGATCTAATAACGAACCATGCAGCCGCCCCTCATGGGACTATCCCTATACAAAGTTGGTGTCACCATACGGATCGAGCTATCTCCTACCAGTAAGGATTATTACATAACACATCGTAATACTTCACGCCTTAAAGTATATCATACGTATGCACGAGCCAGACGATTAGACAATTAAAGGGGAAGTCCTCCCTGATATATATATATATATTTTTTTTTTTTTTTTGGGGGGGGGGGGGTTAATAAAAAAAAACATTAAAATGGGAGAAAGTTTGGGGAAATCCGATAGAAATTTCTAAGCTATAATTTTTTTTCAAGTTGTAACAAATCAAACGCAGACCTCTCTCATTTGCCCTGTACTAAAATAAAAATGCATTCATTTTCATTTTCTGTTAAGAAAATATCTTTTCATACGTGCAACCTAAATACATTTATCACAGATATATCTTCTTATATCCGCTGTAAGAAATAGATCTAATCCTTCATCAAAAACATTTTTTTTAAGTCATGAAAATTTCAGAACAAAGTAAATGAGCGAGACGCTCGAAAAGTAAACGGATTTGCTAACTTGCGTTTGATTGATTACATTTAACAAAAGAAATCAAAAGAAATAAGTTTATTATCTTTAATCAAATTTAATCAAACTTTTACCGATCAGCTTCTCTCATTTTTTATTTGTTGTGTTGCTTTTATTAGAACCAACTAAATACCAGGGTGAACTTCCTCTTTAATATGAATTAAAATATTACAGTTCACTTGGTACATGAATTATGTAGTATGTAGTATACTGGTGATGCATTTTCCATTGTGAATTAAACTAGAAATAATGTACAAGTCATTCCGCATAGTTCTGCATTTAGTAGGAACAATGTTCCATCATAAGACTTGAATCATCGACATTACAACAAGTTTACGTAGTGATGCTAAAAATCTCGAAACAATTAAAAGCACTAAACACAGATGTAGGTACATCGGGACTGCGCAAATGGAGCACCAGAATTCTGATCAAAGTCACATCCATCTAAATTACAAGATAATTTGTCTGACTTTTACCAATGATCTCTTGGAAACAATATGACTTTCAACCCATCGAAATGTCATTGTATGTATGTGTCTTTTTCAAAGAATGTTGTTGAACAAAGACATCTTTTTATTGGGGATGTGTGTTTGAATAATGTACAAAGAGCAAATATATTAGAAATCACTGTGCAGTGTGATTTGAAATGGGACAGTCATATGTCGTAGCAACAGAAAACTTTATATGCTTCGTTGTCTTAAAACATACAGATTACCACTTTGTGATTTAATAACGGTCTACAAGGGATACATTCGCCCAATAATGGATTATGGTGTACCTGTCTTCAATGGAAACCTAACACAAAACCAAACTAGACATTTAATTCGTCACTGAAGACGAATTAGGTGGTCTTAGCAAACTGCAAGATGTGATAATATTTGTGCAAGATAATAATCATGATAATGTTGACGACAATGATAATGAGATGCTCATAAGTGATGACAATGACGATAATGACATATTGATAATGATGATCATGACATTTAGAACGAGGTGCATGCAATGTCGTCCGTATCTTCTATTTTGTTGAGAAGTTGACAGGTGAAATATAAAGATATGCATGGTAAAACATGATATAAGATAAGATGGGAGAAAATAATGCATACTGTGAAATTAGGAGATGATAGAATCATGAAAACAAGAAACAAAGAACAAAAAACAAAGAATGATGATGATAATGGTGATGACATTGATGATAGTGATGATAATGATGGTTACGGTGATGATGGTAATGGTGGTTGTGATGATAATAATGGTGATGATATTGGTGATGATAATAATGATGAATCATTCCTTTAATAGTATGGCTCAGTATATATTTCATTTAAACACATATTGTTGTAATACGCTCTAGTTTAGACCTATAATATATAGCTTATTTTAAAGATAGATTAGAGAAACATGCAATAACTTCTCAGCTCTGTTATTATGAAATATCTCCAGTGAACCAGAACTGCACTAACACTGTGTAAAAGTAGAGTCCTACAAGCATGATATGTATGTGTAATTGTCATTATCTCAGCGTAGTAACTCTATGATCAAATTATTAAGACATGATTATTGACATCAAAGTGACATATCCACAAATAGGGAAAATGTCCTCGATTTTCGGTATGTATCTTTTACTGGAACGTCGGAAGGTATTATTTTGAATGCATACTGAAAAGAAAATTCCCCCTTTCTTACAGTTTGTTGTATGGTTTCACGTTAAGTGTGAGATTATCGGGGCAAGAGCCGCAAAGGTCACGTATTACATGTGTACACGATAGGGAATCCAACAAGGACAGGCAAACTTTATTTCTTCTTTATTTTTTACAATATCTATTTATTATATTTATTACTTTTTACCTCGCCCCCTTCGTTTTTTTCAATACAGGGATTCAAATTGATATCTAACAATAGGGAAAGGAAAAAAGGAGGTGGGGTTGCCTTTTACATTTCAGATAACTTAGTTTTTGATATAAGACCCGAACTAACACACGCGACCGAAGTAATCGAATGTTTATTTATCGAATTAAAAAATCACGGTGACAAAAATATTATTATAGGTGAAGTCTACAGGCCTCCCAATGCAAACTTTATTGAGTTTATATCTGTTATCCAGTCGATATTAGCCTCACCTCTTCTTAATAACAAACCTTGTTTCATCATGGGAGACTTTAACCTAAATTTACTTCATTATCATCAGAATTCGAACTGTAGGGACTTCTTAGACATACTACTCTCACATTCATTTATTCCGGCCATCACGAAGCCTACCAGAATTTCTGATACCTCATCAACCCTCATAGATAACATCTTTACCAATACTAATTCCCCCGTTTTCTCTGGCGTCGTTGTTTCTGACTTATCTGATCATTTTCCTATATTTTCCTTTATATCGAACATCACACAATCATCTCCATCAGGTAATAGTAAACAGAATGGATTTCGAGTGTTATCAGAGGACAACCTCAACAGATTCAGAGAAAGCCTCTCGTCTATTAACTGGCAACAGGTATACGATATTGAAGATTCCAACTTAGCATTCGACAAATTTATTGATATATTTACTGAATTGTTTGACACCAACATACCCTTACAATGTCCTGCCCGCATAAACTACAAAAAGGTGCCAATATCTCCTTGGATCTCGAAAGCTCTCCTAAGGTCAATAAACAGAAAAAATAGACTGTTCTATAAATATAAAGCTAATCCAAAAGAAAGAAACAAAAATAGATACACTCATTACCGGAATAATTTAACCACTTTAATCCGCACGGCAAAAAAACAATATTATTCAAATCAATTCCACATATTCAAGTCAGACATCAAAAGTACGTGGAAAGTAATCCACAAAGTTTTAAATAAAGAAAATAATAAATCTGACTTTAGTAATAGTCATGTTGATGGTGAACATATAGATAACCAGACTTCCGTGGCCAATGCATTTAATTCCTTTTTTGTAAACATAGGCCCTAATCTTGCCCATAACATTCCTGAATCCAATATACCATTCCATTCTTTTCTAATGGACAAAATATCACACAGTTTATTTTTTTTACCGGTTCACGAAAATGAAGTTATTGACATTGTAAGCAATTTAAAGCCAAAAAACAGCTCTGGGTACGATGGTATAACAAATGTTTTATTAAAAAATATCGTTCATGAAATAGTTTCTCCTTTAACCCATATTTTCAATCTATCACTAACAAACGGCACTGTCCCCAATAAAATGAAGACTGCAAAGGTCATACCTATTTTCAAGAAAGGTGACCGACAAGACGTAGGTAATTACCACCCCATATCACTCCTAACAAGCTTCTCAAAGATTCTAGAATAACTTGTCTATTCTCGCCTTATTACATTTTTAAATAATAATCATGTTCTCTCCGGGTCTCAATTTGGTTTCCGCAAAAAGCATTCAACTACGCACGCACTTCTGTTATTCATTAATAAAATTGCCAGAGCGATTGACGGTATGTCGCACACTGCAGGTATTTTCCTGGACTTCTCCAAGGCCTTCGATACTATAAATCATGATATATTGTTGCATAAGTTGTCCCACTATGGTATTCGGGGGAAGGCCTTGGAGTGGTTCAGGAACTACCTTATTGATATAAAACAATATGTATACATAAATGGTTTCAAATCGACCCTTCAATCAATTACTTGTGGGGTCCCTCAAGGCTCTTTACTAGGCCCGCTCCTGTTTATCTTATACATTAACGATCTCCAAAACTCATCTGCAGTCTTATCATTTATCCTTTTTGCCGATGACTCCAATATTTTTTGCTCTCACCAGAACCCCGATACACTTCTCAACATCGTAAACACTGAATTAAAATGCGTTTCTGACTGGATTCAAGCTAACAAATTGTCGCTCAATATAAATAAAACAAATTTCATGTTATTTAGTAATTCTATATCATCCCTACCAGGTAATATACAAATTAACAATAAAAATATCGCCCAGGTTGAATCTACCAAATTTCTGGGTGTTTTTAGAGACACTAGACTAACATGGAAGGTTCAAATTGATTGCCTATGTAAACTGTTATCACGTAATTCAGGTGTAATGAACAAGTTGAAACCTTTTGTACCTCCTCATGTTATGCTTATACTCTATTCTGCCCTGATCTTGCCTTATCTTAATTATTGTATACTTGCATGGGGAAATTGTTCTATAACCATAATTGACAAAATTAAAGTTGTACAAAAACGGGTTATTAGAATAGTAAATAATGTTGGATTTCGTGCACATACAAATGAACTTTTCTATAATTGTAACATCCTTAAGATATCTGACTTGTACTTGTATAATGTTGGAATATTTATGTATGAACTCTCGAAAGGTAATTTACCAGATGCTTTCGTCCCTATTTTTCAACGCAATAATGCTGTACATTCCTATCCAACTAGGCAAACAAACCATTTTCACCTCCCCGTTTCGCACCGTTTTCGCAAACAAAACAATCACCTTTACTGGACCCAAATTCTGGAACAGCCTGAATAACGAACTAGTTGATAGCCCCTCCAACAATTCTTTTAAACGGAAGCTAAGGTGTTACCTCTTAAGTAAGTACATGCATATATGAATATTCATATCTTGTTGGATCGTACTGGTGGTCACATAGACTTTGCTTGTGTAACACTGTCATGTCTTTACAAATTTTTCTTCTCCTTCTTCTTTTGCTTTTTTTCATTTTCTCTTTTTCTTTTCTTCATCTTATTTTCCTTTTTTCTTTCTTTCTTCTTCTTCTCTTTCGTCTTTTCGTTTCTTTACTCCATATTCTGAGCTTTGCTCTCCGTGTACGTTTTATAAATGTGATATTTCGAGTCCGTCCCCCCTTTTCATTGCATCCAAATCAGAATTACTTTATACGGGAGCCTAATCATTTACAAGCAATGCTTTTTATTTAGGCTCCCCACATTTTACATATTTCCTCTTTTGCCAGTCGTTTATATATTTCTCAAACTTTTTACCTATTTACTGTACATTATACTTGATCTGAGTTCCTTTGAAATTGACAGTTATGCTTGTAAAATAACTTCTGAAAAATTGTTTCGATGTAAATGTGGAATGTGGAACAAATAAACTTCAAACTTCAAACTTCAAACTACAATATGTATACTGTGGCTTCTTGCCTGGTGTGGGTGTTGGTGAGTGTGTGTTTTGGTGGGAGGTCCAAACGTACAGATTACTTGTCGTTTGACAATCATTCATGTTTAGTAAAATTGAACCCATGGAAAGATGTGGAGAGGAGGTAATCCTCATCCCAGCCCCTTCATCATACCCATGCAATAGAAAATTTGAGATTTTAACGACAAGAAATTTGTCGCACTGAAGCACGTATCTACACACGCGTCCTTCTTCCATCCTAAAAAAAATCGAATGCATATCTATCACCTGTTGGATACTCTTTTTTTTCCTTGATAGTCGTTTATGGAATGACATTGCATATTATGTAATTGACATGCAAGTCTATTTTCTGTCAGGAAAGTTTGAGAAAAGGGTAAGGAAAGGGAAGGTTGAGTTCTGGGAAAGGTAAAACATAACTTGTGAACTTTCTCATTTCTTTATGTCAGTTTGGAAGATCATCATAGCAGAAATGCCCCTGAAAAGAATTGTTTATCAGATGACCTCACATTCAAAACAGCTGAAGTTGGGCGGAACATGTGTACGTAGTCCCATATACACTTGTTTGTGTGCAGTGCATGTGATTCTCAGCAGGATTGAGTCAATTTCTTCTCGCTTTGGTGATTCCAAAACCTTACATCATACAAAAATTCTATATTACTATATAATTCTACTATATAATCAACCTTTCCCAGTTGATTTGAGACAGTTTCTTTCGCAATGTTATCACATGACCGGAACTCAACTTTATCTTTGACTGATAATGTTAATGTCTTTGCTCCTGACGATGACGCAGAAAATTTGAGCGACATCACTAGTTGGCTACAATACATTACCAAAGTCTTGAACTTATTATTTTCGCCCAGCCAATCATCATTAAATTCAAATATGTATAACTATATCTGTCCCTTAAATTGTAACTTTCCTAATTACGGGAAAGTGACACAAAACAATCTCAAGCAATTTTCATAAATTTCTTGCTTAAAGCAGTTTATGGAATACAGGCCCAATAAGCTGAAGGCTGTAATAAGCTATATAGACAATTTCCGTATTTTTTAATGAATATTTCATTCTGGGATGTCCAGTTAATGTACCGTTACAGAGTTGTGTAATTTCTAGTTGCCTTAGAGCTATTGACCGTGTATAGGACGCCACTGTATTTTTTACTGTTCTGGGATGCACCAATAAGGAACAAATCGTTGCTGTCTGAATCTATTTATATCTCTTGTGGTCCTCTCCACCATTCATAGGGCTTGAATGCCTGAGAGAGTCTGGATAATCAAAATACAAAGAAGACTTGGTGATGTGTCTTGGGCACGATGGTGAGGGAAAGATAATTTGTTTTCGCTGGACGGCTTTAATTTTCTTACACTATTTAAACATAGACGCGTTAGTGGATGAAAAAATGTGTTGTTGGTTTTAGTTGTTATACTGGATACACGTGGCGTGCCACGGGTCGATCCAGATATTGAAGGGAGAGAGAGGGCATCGGCATCATTAGGAGGCACCGGTCTTACTCGGTTAACGAAGTGCGAATTAACAGGGCCAGCGATAAGCAATCTGAGCATGAGCAGATAAAGGTCATCTGTACCAAATTCTAAAACCCACTGACACTAATATTCGATATATGCTCATGAATGTTATGTAATCATTATTCAATTATGCACTAATGGTGCATTCCATGATATCCAGGTGGAAGTATTCTTTTTAAAGGGGGAAACAAAAGCTATTCATGAGGCACCTCTATCACTCCCAGAGTTATTTTTCTGAAGTGCACATAAAGGGACCCTCCATGTCTAAAATATCTGTGGATATTTGGGGTCATTTGTACCATGCGCTAACCCCGAACTGGCTCATTAGGGGAGGGTGAGGGAGTTTGCCCTATCATCTTCATTTCTCGACCTTCTTTCCACCTTCATTTCATTTTCCCTTTATGTTTGTTTTTTTCTCTCTCATTCGATTAGTGGAGGGCACGTGACGCCCCTGCCCCCATATCACTTCACCACGACTGGAAAAGTATATTAGAGGCAATTACCAGGAGTGTATCAATAGTAATGATATCCGAAGGACAATATGATAGAGGACTAATGACTTACGGAATGTTAATGAAAATATACAGCTGATCGATACCTTCAGTTATGATTGTTCCATTATTTATAATAATTAGTCAATTGTATGAATCTTGTTTACGGGTTGCCCATTCCCCCAGCCCTCCCCCTCTCCTCCTCCCCTTCTTCTTTTTCTTCTTTTCACATTTTTATTGTTGTTATTAGTAAGGGCTATTCTTCCACTAATGATGGATTGATCACTTTAAAGTGAGGATCACTGGCCAAGATTATGTTCCTATAGCTAAATTTGGTTAATTCGTTCAGAACTAATTAAAACTTCCTATATTTACCAAGTTATCGATCGATATGAATTACGCCGGACCAAAATTAATTTTCAAAATAACCAATACAGTCTGCAGGTAATAATTAAGGTCCTAAAATCTACTGAGGACAATAATTTCTTGGTCGAAAAAAAAAAAATCACCAATCCTTTCTTTTTTCGGTGTATTAGTAAATTATTATCATGCTACGCGTTGGACATATCATTAGCTTCTGAAGATGCTGTGGACAGCTTGTGGAGAGTTTCCCATATTACTCATAATTAATAATAGCGGATATTGTCCGCAAGGGGTCATTTCATTTGCATATTGCAGGACACATTGCATGTAGTCTACCTCTCAAACTCGAATTGTAAGACTTCATCATAAGATTATCCAAAAATGGGTGGGACATTAATTATGTTTATAACTGTTGCAAATGATTGGGTTATTGGGGTATGATGTGGGGAAATCCCCCATCACTATAGGGAGATGGAAATTATCTGTGCATTTGGACCCCCTCAAGATCTCGAGTCATTCAATTTACGACTGGAATTTTTCAGAATCTAATGGGTTTGTCATGCCTTATTGATTCCCATATCAAATTCGAAAATTCGTTGTCTTGACTTCAAGTCTCATCATTACTATCATTCAAAAACCGTTCAGAAGCACGAATCTATGATAATTTGTATTGTAACAAGGTTGAATATCAGAACGTGTTTAAAAACTGATAATCTGATGAAATCGAAATATCCAGTTCATAATAAATAATAATTCAGTAATAGTATTCAGTTTAAAATAATGATGAGGTATGCAAAGGAAATGAAAATTTATTTGACATAAAAGACTTTGCAAAATTGTAAAAATTCTTTAAAGAGTATATAAAACATGAATGAAAGGAGATGAGATGGCAAAGCAGGTGGTACTTTGTTTAAAATCATGATGATTTTCATCACGATCATCGCCAATAATCATCCGTATCATAACGGGGTCTCATATCTGAGTACGCTGAACAAGGTAGATGAGTTGTCTAGCCCAGATAAAGATCTCGATATCATGAAGTTGACCTGACGGAAATATGATTATCTTTATTCCCCAAACGATCTTTTAAACCAGACCAGAATTAAAATGATGAATCACTCGTTACCCCAGTTACCCCAATATGCAAGGAATACGTAGTATAGCTTGAAAACAATCAGAGTATTAAAGTGATCTTTTCAAGTGGGAACGCTTACGATCGCTTATAATCATAGGAATATTAATGGCTTCCTGTGTAGTGCTTATTTAAAAAATACCTTAGCATGCTCTAATATGAACATTTTTTAGGGTATCAAAATCTGCCCCTACTTCAATCTGCTTTTTAATTCAGCAAGTGATTTACGTGGATAATGTAAAGGTCTCTTATATCATGGAAGCATATACTTGGGTAAACTTCCTTTTGCGACAGCCTCCCGAAATGAAAACAATAATAGGTTAGGGTTGGGGTTAGGGTTTCGAGTTTAGGGTAGGGTTTCGAGTTTACATAACCACACACCTGGGTGGCCGTCGCATAAGTCATTCCTATTATCAACAACTAAATTGACATGAATGGGGAAAATGGTCCTAATACCGTTGGAAACATGTTATTGTATATCGCCTCAAATATATTATTCATTTCCTTATGAAAGACCGATCCGACATCATTCGAGGGAGGGAGGTGTAGGAGATCACGTCACTTAGGAATATCGGTTGCCACGGTGTAAAGAAGGAGCCCCTTCCCCACAACCAAACCAACCAAACTTTCCTTCGAAAACATTTCCACTATGATATGGAAACGTATAGGATATTACTCCCGTCTCCCCTCGCGCTGGGGGTGATGGGAGGGTAGTAGGGAAAAGTCAATCCGTCGGTCTTCCCAAGACCCATATAAGGGGGCCATAATCCCCCTGAAAAGAAAATCACAATAATTTTTCCCCTCATTTTTGCATCATTTACAAGGGACGTCCCGCTAATTATGCACATTATGCTTTCATGGCCTTAATTTATCTGAGTATTAAACCACAGAAACATGGTAAGATCAAATCGTTCCCTCTTGGTCTATGCAGGGATATTCTACACGAACATTATTATATCCATATCATTTAGTCTTCATCAAGATGAAAATGTTTCAGAACTCATGCATGCTTTGGATAAATAACACATACTCACATGTTCAGGGGCTGATTCAGGATTTAGTATAGGGGGGGGGGGGAGCACACAAGTGCAGGTTTGTCAACTTTTGGAAAAGGCTCACCCGTATTTTTTTTGTCTTGCCAGCTTCTTGAAAGCTGGCCGGTCAGTGGGGGGGGGGGGGGGGGGGGGGGGGGGGGTTATGGGGGTCCCTCCATAATTCTCTGACAAGCAAAAAAAAAAAAGGTTTTCATTCTAAAAAGGATTGGGGGGCACAATTGACAATAGGACGGATCGTCTATGGTCAAATTGCATACTTTCCTTCCAAGGGGGGGGGGGGGCGGGCTGGAAGTGCCCCCTGGATCCGCCAAAGCACATGTTGTAAATACTTCTTGCTACAAAATAACTTTACCCGACTTTTTTTTTATTCACTTGATTATTGTGACAAATATACGGTACGGTGATTAATCAATACAGCTAGCGCCCGTGGATGTCCAAGGGCTGCTTCTGCTAGTACATAATATAATAAAACACATAGTACATAGTGCACTCAAATGAATTATACTGAATGAATATTATAGATCATAGCCTCCCCCTCCCCCAACAAGCAAACAACAAACACACAAACAAGCAAAACAGACAAAAAGAAAGAAGAAAAGAGAAGAGAAGAGAAGAGAAGAGGGCAGTCTATAGCGGCAGATCGAGAGCCACCAACTCCACACGATCGCGAACCAGCGGACCCCTCCACTCCTCACCAATGCCCATTGTATGTTTTTGTTTCATGCTTATGTGTGGTACTTTCAAATGTTCCCATTTCTTATACTATAGTGCCAAAGTATTCCGTTCGGTAGCAATCTTTCTTTTTACTAAAGTAAACAAGCTTTTCTCCTATTTCTTCAATACTTGGAGGCTTTTTTTCGTCCCGACTAAGATATATCAAATATTTAATTAATAAAATAACATGACTGATTATTTGCCTATCTTCATTTGTTTCCTCTAATCCAATGTGAACTTCCTTCCAAACTTGATAGCTCAATACGATCAAGTAAGTATAGTTTTGCTCGCTCGCTTCACCCCCCCCCCCCGCAAAATTTAGAAACGGGGGGTCGATATCTGGGCGAGTGCAAAGTGTGTATGTGTGTGTGGGGGGCGGGGCGTGGGTGCGTGGGGGGGGGTGTGTGTGTGTGTGTGTGTGTGCATGTATTTTAATTGACGAACATTGAAATCATCCCCCACAATTTAGAACCTGTCTACGCCACTGCTACTTTGCATAGAAGGATTTTCTTGATACGTAAATTGTTTCTTCGTGGCATTTCTTAATCGCCATATGTCTATTGCATTATAATAAATTAAACGGTTTTCAAACTTATTACTGAGCTTAGACTAAATTTTATTAATATTATTAATCTAGATGTACATCTCTAACCATATTAAAGTCCCATCCAATAATAAAAGGCTTATTTTTAAATTTATCTTTATATGTATAATAGTGCGCAAAAACTCTAGTTGTTTCCACCTCTTTGCTTAGTGTAACCTCTTGATTTTGCAGAAAATCAGCTGTGAAAATGTATCTGCCTTCTATATCAATAATTGTATGTTTAATATTTACTCCACTCTCAAATAATATCATAACCCCTTTACCGTGGTTTGTACCGTGTGTATATATATATATATACAGTTCCCCTCCCACATCGAGTTCCAATTATTAACTATATCCTGTGTACTAAATGTTTCCTGTAGAAAAATAATATTCCCACCTTTTTCTTCCTCTTTTATTTTTCTCTCGAACACCTTTAACATTTAAAGATATAAAATTGCAGACAGAAGATTTAGTCTTACTCATCATAAGGGTGTGGAGGAGAAGATATTATACATGTATAATGGGATGAGAAGTGGATGGGCCGTATAGCACACAATTGCGCCGCGTATAGCTGACCAGATCAAAAGGCCACTGCCAACTACCCTCGAAGAAAGAAAGAAAGAACACATTAAACATAAAACACTACAAACTAAACACATTAAAAACAAAGAAAACGTACCAAGAAAAGACGTGTCTAAAACAAACTCACATTTCCAAATCTTCGAGCTGTGCTACCTCCGCTGGAACATGGTTCCGGTTGGGCTACCGATTTCGGTGCTCACAGCATTTCAGGAATTATTTCTTACCAGGTACCCATTAACACTTCGGTAGAGAGTGACAAACTCAGATTTATGTCTTGTCAAAGGACATGAATGCCATGTCGGGGCTCGAACCCACGACCTTCAAATTCCCCGTCAAATGTTCAAACCTCTCAACTACAGCACTTCCATAAATGAAAAAAGAAGAATACCCGAAGTGAATGTGAAGAACTCCCAAGTACATGTAATTCTTAAAGCTGATACCTTTACGGGCAATATTTGACTATACGCTAAGAAATCTGCAGGTTCTTTTGAAAAAAATATATTTTTCATAAATACATTTAGTATTTTGATTCTTGATTCGGAGCGAGTAAAGTTCTAAAAATAGGTGTAATATTTTGAAACAGTATCATGATGATTTCTTTTATTTAGTTTTACTGTTTCTTGGCCGCAAGGTTCTTGACCTATTATGCTTAATCCAAAAATATAAGATAATATCATGGGGGGGGGGGGGGGGGGAGATGATGATACTGACATACCATTAATTTTGAGTTTAATGTATGATAAAGACCTACCTGTCTAAGTAATCGCCTTATTTGCATATAATCTGACAAGACCAGAAGTATATCAGATCAATTTCTTGATTGTAGGTACATGAAAACTGAATGACAGAACATGACCAATATTTTTTTTCGTGAGGGTATGCCATAGTCATGATAGTTGAAGTTCGATAAATTTGATACTCAAGTTCATAAGTTGACAGCGTTTGTTTATTTTTTAGAAAGAGGGAAGGTGTAAATCATTCCAATATGCCGACAAAAAGAATTATTAGCTAAAATTTGCCCTAGGAATATTACTGAGTCAACGAAAACTTTAATAAGTAAATATAAGTTGAAGAGAAAATAACAACCCCCCCCCCCGCACCTATCTAAACATTCCACAGGCCTTTGTTTTTAAATAACATTCAATAACCTCAATTATTTTTCTTCAAGTAAATGGGCTTTTTTCTTAAATTTCTAACCGATAGATGAACAGTGTTTTCTTCTTCTTGTCGCTTTTAGTGTTACATTGCCTTTAAAATAGTTAGAATATGTTTACATGTATGTTCGTGTTATACAATGACTGCTGTTTTACAAACCAAATTGGATCTGACGCAACGGTGTGATAGTTAATGTCCCAAATACTATGTTCACGTAATGTACGACAAGGCTGCCTATGTAAGAGTCCTAATACCATTATCACTAAGCATGTTTATTCGTATTTACTGAAACAGTAATTAAACTGTTCTTCTGACAATGTCTGCGAGGCTCTGTAATATGTTTAATATAGTCCTTCTTGTTTCTAAAGAGGGACGTCGATAGGCAGAGTTTTGATATAACATTACTACTTGTGGGCAAATACGAAATTGTGGGTAAATTTCATCTATTTCACTCTTATTGGCATACTAAATAAATGAAGTTTTTTTGTGGGGGGGGGGGGGGGGGTCTGTATTTCTTGTAAAACATACTTTAAAGGTCCACTGCAACCCAAATGCAAGTTGATTTCTGTTTATGTGCAGGGATGCATACAACTCATGTTTTGTTATTCAAACATCTAAATATGTTTCACAGATTTTTCAATATTATTTGAAATCATTTTCTCAAAAATGCTAAGCTCTACCCTAGAAAAATGTTCCAGGTCTCATTCCTGCAGTGACATCATCTGTCATTCATTAGTGAGCTGAAGAGAGACAGTATGTAGTTTGCCAGAGATGATCAACTATTCTAATAGCTGGGGGGGGGGGGGGGGGGGGAGTTACATTCTACTGTCTATTTTAGAATGTTTAGCTGACTGATGATTAACAGATGATGTCATTGCAGGAATGAGATCTGGAGCTGGAGATTTGTTTAGAGTGGAGCTTAGGAGGTTGAAAATAATATTTCAATAAAAATTTAAAAATCTATCAAACATATCTAGATGTTTTATTAACAGAATATTAGTTGTATGCATCCCTGCGCATCAACAGCAAAAAACGTGCATGGGCCCTTTAAGCCTGACTCGTCGGTAATTCAATTATACAGTACAACACCCGTATTCAAAGTGTCAATTTGATGCCTCTTTTTTGTGGGCAATGAAGATGATCCGACCGCTCTTATGAATTTAGCGGCTAGGCTGCGATTAATTAATTAAACCCACTCGAGCGGTCGAGGGCAAAATGTGTCTCCAGCCTCTAAACAAAGAGGTGTCAACAAGGTCTGGACTATGTCAGTTGTGCATGCTCTGACCTAGGAATCGATCTTGAATTTGAGCTTTATTACTTTTGGCGTTAAGTCAATGAAAAAAGAGCTATAGTGCATGGTACACACGACAGGCGTGTTAAACTGATGAAGTAATGTGATTCTTGCCCCCCTTCCATTAGGAAACAAATCATGTTGGCGAGGGGGGATAATACATTCACCTTTAAGTGTCAGATATTCACAATTTTTTTCTTTTTTGATGATTTTGAGCCCTTGTCACTTGTATGGGACAAATCTTAAAATCAGTATGCCAAAAGACAACCTATCCCCGTAAATATAATGTGTGCTTAATTAGATAGACATAACACCCACCTCCTTTTTTTAAAAAGGGGATCATGGGAGAGTATTGGAACTAGTGTAATTCAAAGAAGTATTATTTAAAAAAAAAACAACAAACGTTCACTTTGGTGGTCTCTTGCCCAAAGGAAATGAAATGATTATTACTTGCAAGTAGGTGTCTCCATCAATAAAGGATTGCGATTGAATTTTCACAGACTTGACGGATTATTTTCGTCTGGGGATCGACCTCTTATGCCACCGAACCTGGGTGCGATCAGAGAAGACAGCTGTCATGGTTTCGGACGCAGCGATCGGTTTATGTAGCGCTATAAGTGTTATTGTTATTTACATAAACAATTTTGCCGAATACTTGATTGCCCTAGAAACTGAAGGCGCTGTCACATCTTTCCGGGCAAGCTACGCGGTCTAGTTGCGTGCAGGGATTTTCCCGCACGCAGGAAAATTTCTGCGGGCAGACAAAAATTTTTGCGAGTTTCGCGTGCGTCTAACCTGCTGGACGCGTGCTACTTACGTTTTACTTGCGCGTATTCCATGTGACCTGCGGGTGATTCGCGTGGGTGACGCGTGAGAGCTTTGAAAGTGATCCGTGCTAATTACGGGCGACATACGGGCGCTGCGAGGTATCTGCGTCACAACTGCGTGTTACCTGCGTGGGAGTTGCCTGCGAGTTGCGAATGGATGGAGAAACCATCATTTCTCCGAGTTGTCTAGAAACAGAACTAGAACGTCATTATATTGGCCGCATCCGACCCTCAACTAACCAGCAGAAAAGGCAGTAACTGGCCCTCAACATGTATGCAATTTGCTCGTATAACTCGCTCCACGCGCAGAGCTGATCAGCTACACGGATGTTGGCAGTATCGACACCGTTCCTTGCCAGTAAAACACACACGTACTATGCTCGTAGAATGCCCGCAGATGACACACGTTTCTGTTGCATACACTCTAAAAACTAAAGTGTTAAATCACCATTTAAAAGGGCCGAGGAGTGACCACTTTTTCAAAAAGGCAGATTAACACTTTTAACATGCTGGATCCAACGCTATAAGGGTTGTATCTAGCAGGTTTAAGAGTTTGATCTGCCATTTTGAAAAGGTGCACCACTCCTCGGCCATTTTAAATGGTGATTTAACATTTTAGTTTTTAGAGTGTAGCCACAGATCCACGGGCAACCTACGTACAACAAGCGGGTTAACTGCCTGTAACTTGCTGCCGCTACGGGTCTACTACTGGTGTTTTGCGTGGGCCTATGCGGGCAATCTCCCGCAACTCCGCCGGAACAAGTTTTGAGCATGCTCAAAACTTGGCTGCGGGTAAATCGGACTTGCGTGCGCCCCTGCGGGCAAGCACGGGCGAGACACGTGCTAGGTACTGTCAGTTACGGGCCATCTTCGGGGACCTGCGGGTAGCAAAAATTGTTCCCCGCAAGTCACACGCAAGGCTTGCCCCGAAAGATGTGACAGCGCCTTGACATTCTGAGAAGCAGCATAAACTGTCAAAGAAATGGTGAAGTTCTGTTGAAATAAAAAAAAAATGATTTCCATGTGGAAGACTTAAATAGCAATATCCCATGACAATCATTGCCCTTGAAATGCTTTCACATTTCAAATTTAACTAGGTATAACAACTTTAGACCAAATTCTGATGCCATATTATTGCCTAGTCCCATGTGCCCATATTTGTGTCCTGTGCTCTTCATACATTGATATTCTTTTTCCAAGAAGATATATGATACTGATGATTCCCAAACCTCATAATACTTAACTCTTTCTATTTATTACATTAAAACTTCAAGACAGTTTCTTTCACAAAGTAAATTGGATGACCCGTACTAGTGCAGGACTATCAACCTTGATTTGTTTTCGACACTAATAGTGTCATAATATTAACTACACGTTGACTGTGGCGGCCTTCCCCTAACTATGCCATCGATCAAGCATTGAAGCAATCAATTAGGTGTAATGGGGCATCCAGTTATTATTGTGCCGGGGGCAAGCAATGAAATTGCGCCCCTCCCAAATGTAGCTACGTAACTGTACAAGTGAGGAAGCAAAGCGACCGAGTGGTAGATTTTGAGCATTTTTAACCCTCTAGAATGCAATTTCATACACATTTTACCCAGGAAAATTCGCTATGGAGTATTGTAGTGTTACGAACTTTGAATATTGATAAATGGTTTTCTATTTATCCTTCAAAATTTCCGAAAACCCTGAAGAAATATAGTCGAGAAATTCAGAAAGGCCATCGAAAGTTAATCCTTTAAGTAATCTTTTTTATAATCTTCGCATTTCAAACCATCCAAAAGTCTATTTCAAATGCACTTTACTCTGGGGATTGGGATTGGGAGCGCATAATCCTTCAGGATCATAATTTTTCTTCCTTTCCTCCACTTTCTCTTGCGTTTTATGTACCCCCTTCTTGCGCACGCCCCTGCCCCCTTAGATACGCCACTGATGGGGGGGGGGGGGGGACAAGAGTACTGCAGTGATGAGCAGCATGGTGGAATGAGCATGATGAGAGGTGCAAGTGTTGTCACCTCGAGGCGGCACCGTACCCGATTGCTTTACTTTGTTACGAGCGGAACAGGCGATTGCGTAACGAGTGATATTGTTGGAAGATGTGAAGTAGACCAGTAGCTATTATATAACAAGACCCATGGGAGGTATCATGATGAAGGCCTTTAACCACATCATCCTTGCCTTGTACACTCATTAGGTAGCCTATCTAGACTGTTATCAATTTATTTATTCATTTTATTTTACAAACAGTACTAAATTGGTTCAGTACCGCTGCTTTTATGGTATTGTACGAGTAAGTATACATCATTCGTACGTAAATGATACAAAAAAATGAAATGAAATTATTATTTTTTTCTACTATAATTATCATTTCGAGTAGGTAGGCCTAACTTAAAAGCAGCATCATTTGCTCACAAATTTTATGAAACACATAATTTTCATTATAATTGTATTTACGTGATACAATATACATTTGTATACATTTGTATGATTATTTGAAAATGGTAATAACGAATGAATGAATGAATTAATTAATGAATGGAAAGTGAATGTAACTGTTTGTGAAAATATGCAATGCAAAAATGGGTGGCTTCTCTTTACCTATGGTGCAATAACAGTCTGTCGCACCGCAGGAACTACGTTTATTCAAGTGGAGGGGTATACTGCCATAATTCCAAAGTTATGATATATATTTTTGTAGTTATTGGTTTGTTGATGCTGGAGTAACCATCCACCGGGGGGGGGGGGGGTGCACACAACCGGCAGATGCCCCCATTTTTAAATCCAACTGGCATACATTAAGTACATGATTGTGAAAATTAAGAAAATGAGCCCCCGTAATGTTCAATCTATTTCACCTTTCGAGCATTCGAATTCACAAACGATATGATCGCCATGGCACATGTAAATTCAATTTAATTCAATTCATTTTGCTCCTTCAAATTCGCGATCTGTGCAACGAAATTTTCAAATGGGTCATCAAGATTCCTATTAAGAGGAGACGATTTAAGAAAGAGCAATCAATTTTACTTTGATTCGTCCTAATTCACTATTCGTGCAACAAATTCTTCAAATGGTTCATTCTCATCTGAAGAAAGAGCAAACGATTTAACCAGTGAGCATCCAAATTCATTTTTTTGGGGGAAAAACCTTAATTGTGAGCTAGGAAGCCCTCAGTCATTCTGCATGTTGCGCTTATGAGTACCACGTTTACCTACTATCCGCTTCACATTGAAAAAATGGCAGATCATCACCCAATTCGCTACAGGAGAACTTCAAACGTGGCTAGGAGAAGGCTAATTGAGGCATTTGGGAGCGAAAACAAGGACTATCTAGAATTAGCCGATGATTTAGGCATCAAAAGAGAAACAGCAAGGTCGATAGTTGCCACGTAACTACGAGAAGGTCGACACGACAAGCTAGCGAAAGGAGGGGCCACACGTAGCAAAGTGGATGACGACATGCGACATCGGCTGCAGGTCATCCTGGATGGAATGATTGCGTCATCGCAAACACAGTCCGTCCCCGCCAAACGTCCGCTAAAAGAAAGTCTCGGGTAGGTTTGCGCAAGTCGGCGTAAACGAATTCGGTGTAACAGGGATCAAAAATTTTCGTCAGATTTTTGGAAACCAGTCTCGGGTAAGGTATTTCAATGTAACAGGGGTCTATGATGCAATTACAGATTTTTTTTTTCTTCATTGGGACCCGTATATATCAAGTATAGTAAGCATAAATTTTGTATTGTCTTACATTAAGTTCCTTACTCAAGCAATTACATATACATGTACATACTTCTATACATATCATCCCCCTCCATAAATTTTTTTTTTGTCACAACCTAACACGAGAATGGAAAGTAAATGTTTACTTTACTTACTTAGCCAGGGTTAATGGATTTTCAGATATTTTGTGGGCAAACATATTGAGGTGTCATGGTTTAGTTGTTTATTCACTTGACATTCAATCATAAGGTTGAGGGTTCAAATCCCAGTCCAGCACTATAATGTCATCTCGCCTTTCTCCACCCAAGTGTAAACGCATACCTGATATTATGCCCGAGTGCTGCATAAAGACGGCTCAGGGCCCTCTTTCATGAAAAATGTTGCGTTTAATCGCAACTCAAAAAATTAAACGCAAGTCCCAAATACACGATCCTGATTGGCTGAAAACCAAGTTGCATTTATTAATTTTTATTTATTTTGATTTACTATTATTATTTTTTTGTTTGTTTTTGTTTTTGTTTTTGTTTTTTTTTTTTTTTTTTTGGGGGGGGGGGGGGGAGAGGGTCTATTAAATTCAATTGAAACTTAAATTATAACCATCCAACCCTGCGCAGTGTAAGAGAAGTACAAGAAACCTTAACGATCAGATTATAACCATGGATGAAACGAAATAGCACAGCCACCATCAACTTCGATTAGTCTCAAATTTACCTCCATAACCCCCCCCCCCCCCCCCCCCCCACGACAGCAACAAATTCTGGACAAAATCGGATGTCAGATCTTAGTAAATTGTAAGAAATCAATATTTTTCACGTTCATGCCACTGTGTCCATTTGCAGCGCAATGATTTTCGTTATAACAGTGGAATACACTGTGGAATACATTAGTTCTTCATTATCCTCCGTTTATTTTGCCAATCAAATTTTCTCTAGCAATCCCTCTTTGTGAAAGCACAGTTGTGATTGGGGACAATAGAAGACGTTTGACTTGTCCATTTCCTAGTTTTCGATATTATTGACGTCTACGGTTTAAACAGTAGTGCTGTGATAATGATGCATAATCAATCATATAAATAACTTATCTCCAGATGGAGTTCAGTGAACGCTGCTAATAATCTATCACGTTTATTATGAACCCGTAATAGGTGATTGCACTGTGATTTATGACATAACTTGAACCATATGCACGGTGAAGACCATTTAAAATACAGTTTTGAGTAACCCAAAACTGACAAACTCTCGAGTTTGTCTTTAAAAGTCACTGTTAAGAGGGGTTTTTAAATAACAATTATAGGGAATACAGAAAGTTGATCATGTGCATGGATTGTGGTGAGGTAGTGTCTCTTCATTAGTGTGTCTGAGACCAAATCGATCATCAGTTTTATTCAATATTAATCAATGAAATGCTAATCTGCCTAACGTCAAAATTGACCTTGTATTAAACAAAGGTTACTTTTAAGAGGTTTTATCATTTTATTTTAGGAATACACAGTTCTAATCAATTAATCCCAATCAGCATTAGTGCGTCTAGTTGGTCTTAGACCAATAGACCTGTTTACTAATGTATCTAAATTTATGCATGTTTCTCTCCAGAATCCTAAGTTACCAACTATTTAGTGCACCTATTATGCATAATGTTATCGCTATGGATGGAATCCATTTTGCATACATTAGTTGTTGCTATGTCGGGCAAGCCTCTGACAAGCTTTCGAGTCGTCAGGAGAAACCTTTGTTCACAAAGTAGGCATAAAATTAGTAAACAGGTCTATTTGAAAGCCAGATAAGCTATGAAATTTATACATATACATAGAATCGGAGGACTACGTGAGTTTGGCTGACAATGCTTTGCCTGAAAAAATTTCCACTTAGAATTTTACATTCTTCATTACTTTGCTGTTTATTACTACGAATAGAACCACGTCAATGATTTATAAGGTGGGAGATAATTTCATTCGTGAGATATACATAATTGAGCGAATTAGGCCTAATGCCAGAAATGCCCTCTTACAACACATTCAATCAGTCTCAAGTTGCCCTACAAATACCAAAACAATTTCAGACGTGAGATGTTAATGATATATGCCCAGTACAACCTATCTGATTACGATAACTACAACTGATAACTACAACTGATAACTACAACTGATTACAATAACTTCAGCTACAACTTTTGATTAAAGGTTCCACTTATGATTATTATGCTCTTACGAAATACGCATAAAACATGTTTGGGGTATCAAGATAACCTAATAAAAAATGAAAACCTGGTGACTTATTCATTTAAAACATAAATATTATTTGGAGATTTTGGTTATTTTCCCCAAAATTCCTAAATACGGAACTCATTAAAAAAAAAAACAACATCGAGACAACATTTTCCTTTCATCACAGAAGACGAAGATTCTTTTAAATATTTTTTATATTTTGTTTTAAAGTTTTTTAAAGATTTACTAAGCACACATTAGAAGCACTTTTAATAGATTCCAAAGAGTTTTTTTTTTCTATTTAGCATTGTGCATTGTGTTTGCCCCCTCCGGCAATGGGTCATCTGACATATGTATGACTGACTCAAAACTCTAAACGCACCTCACTGTTTTCAGAAAATTGCTGTGAGGTCCTGAACAGAGCGACATGTCTCCTGTCGATCTCATGGGCTGTAGCTTGAGGTCGGACGAGTGAATTCCTACTTCAAGTCTGAATTAAGAAAAAAGATGAAGGGGTGGTCCGTTACTATTTTACCAGTAGTTTTTACACCTCAGATATCATTTCCCAAGATGGTATTTCTTTTTTAAATGCGAAAATGTCACACTGGGATAGTTTAAAGACCTCAGCCTGACCCAAAACAACCATATATTGACGTAAAGCTTAGTAAACAAAGAATATAATTACCCTGGGTATTCATAAATTTTCGTCTCCGTTTATCCATAAAAAATAAAAAAGATAATTTTTTTTTGTTCCGCCCCCTCCCTATTGCGTAACAAGAGAGGAAACTACAGGGGGTCGCTAGACGTGTGACGACATGTCATGTATACAGCTCCGAGTGCGTCTACACGATATGTCGTCATCAAATTTTCACCCCCCGCAAAGTAGCGTTCCTCAGAGACGGGGCCCTCGTCAGAAAAACCACCGGGGCTCAACATTCGGGACGCTGTTACTCATTCCACAGGAAACGGAATCTCATGAAGTTGGTTTCAATTTGTTCAGAAAATATATAGCTCCCCGTGGATGAATAAAGTGTATATTTCAAAATTCGGTCAGGCTGAGGTCTTTAACATGATTTTCTGCACCTCCAAAGAGGGCGTTATGAGAATTAAGCATAGAAGTAAAGCGGAGAGATGTAGCTGATATAATATACACTGTATGTAATAAAGAAAAAAAAATCATGAGTACATTGTTTTCTTCTCTTATCTTAATGCAAACCGCACACCACAATCTGCTGGTTGACACCAGATGCCAAAATGGAGAAATAAGAATTTGATTGACAGAAATAAATGCATTTGTTGCATAATCTGTCATCGATCTATGGGAGGCTAAAATGGAATTCTATAGCTCGCTGCATGGAGACGTGGGGTGGTGGGGCCTTAAACAATGGTGAAGGACATGATCTCGTCATTAGATGGCGCTATACATGTTGTTATTTTTCCAACATTTAAGCTGGTCGGGGCGTGATAACAAAATTGCCATTTAAAGGAATACGCCTCCAGGCGGCCGTGGGGAAAGTCAGGATTGCGTAAACCCCATTCACTCGTTCACACAGTTTTTGAGTCGAACGCGTCCGTCGGACTGTTGGGATTACATTTCGGACTGCACGGAGCCGAACCAATTTCAAGCTCAAGCTCAGGCGGAGCGTGTAGGTTGCGCGGCGACCAGTCTGTCCGAAGCTTGCACCCCGCGGGGCAACGGCATGATCAGGTTAGTGTCCCTGTATTAAAGAGTTGCGACAACTGGGGATTTGAACGCCTTTTTGTTTCCACTATTACGTAACATTTCTATTCAATTCCGATGAGCACCTGGGTGTTCTCAATAGAAAGAATTCGAACGCCACTTTGTTTCCAGAAAAGTGAGACGTCCATGTCGCAACTCTTTAATACAGGGACACTAGATCAGGTTTTCGGATCGCGCCATCACTCGGCATAATGCGTACAGTCGGCGAATAAAGAATTCAGTAAAAAGAGTCCAGAACTAGACTAGTAACGATCACGTCCAAAATCTGCGGTTGAGTATCCTTTAAGTTCAGAATCATGTTAACCACTGGGTGACACTTCCTCATAATTAGTTATAGTTCTAACAAAGAACTGCTTTACCGAAAAATATCTAATGTAGGCATTCTTGTGGTTATTTATTACACGGTGGGGAAAATCACAGAAAAATATTCAGAAATAATTCAGTAATTGCCTTTTCTCAACCTAAATGTGCTCGCGCCCGCTCGTTGTGTTGGGTACTCCATTTATTATGACGAATGCGTCTAGCGCCCCTCCCCCCCCCCAAAAAAAAAAACCGTCACAAAACAAGGCCCAAATTTGCTCACACTCTATGATTTTATTGTGCTGTTGCTATCATGAAACTACAAAAGATACAAATAAATCAAAGTAAATCAAATGATTTGCAATCAGAAAGATATGGCTGAAATCATATCTGTTGCCTTTGCTCCCCACCCGACGCAAATTATGACATTGAAAATTGATTTTTTTTTTCTTCGCTAAATGAAATACATGGATCACTTCTGCCTCTGATGTTTGCCCCCCCCCCCCCCACCACCACCATCAAAGCGAAGGTCTAGATATGCTACTGCAAGAAATGAATAATAATTATAAATGTATAATATACTATGTACCATAAGCTTTCTTGTGCATTCACACAGGAACTCGTTTCCTTTGGTGGTAAAAGCTGCCATTGTCATCTGAAATTACCAGGGTTGTACATATCCTTCAGTTTCCCTTAAAATTTGTAGGAGGTTTCGTAGTTGCCTAATACTATTGTCAAAGTAAGACAAACGTCCAATTTTCTTTTTAATCGTCTGCAGCTTGTCAAATTTCATCGACTAGACTAAAATATTCTGCCATTTCCTAAGGTGTGAGAAATCTGACCGCCATCGGATGCATGTTTTACAATTTTATTGGTAAGACTGGCAAGCTCCGTGAATCTTGATCAAACTTGATCAAACTACTTCTTGTCAATTTTTTGCATAATTTGATATAAAAAATAACCAAAGTAATAATGATACCTGTGAAGGTTGTCACAGTTTAATCACTCGCCTAAAGGATATATCATGTTTAATTGAGATAGGCTTTCTGATCTGATAAAACTGGTTATATATTGGTTATATACGAAACTAATTAGGATTAAGGATGTAGGCATACATTCATTTCCATCAAACAAATTCCGCAGGGTGAAAGTGCAACTGAACATAATTAATATTTACGAGTACAATACAAAAATAATTATATTGAATTTCAGTGACACAGAATAAGTACAAACTAACAATGTGCATCGCGAAAATCAGAGAGATTGACATAGGTGAAGACGATTGTTTGATGGTTATTATTTACCTGACTGCTAAGAAAGCATGTGTATGCTTGTAAGTAAACAACCAGTGGACCGACGGCTTTAAGTCCTCTCTAATGGATTAATGTAGTAAGGATTAATGCCTTATCAAAGGACACTAGCGCATCCACTTGTTATAAATTCCTGGTCCTCCCAGTTACGAGACCACTGCGCTACCACTAGGTTAAGATTCTGAACGATTTTATTTTAAGAGCGATCTCCCTCCTGCATGCTGCCAGGCCAAGGATGACGTAATTCCAAATTCGTACGGGCGAGGAAAGAATTTTTACCTCGCCCGTACAATTAGGGTTCACGCCATCTCTCGGCATGGCAGCACTAGTGGGATATCGCGCATTGGGGAGATTGCTCTTAAAACAAAATCGTTTAGAATCTGAACAACGCTACCACAGACGAGGCAGACGGGAACGGATGAAACAAGAAAATGTTGACAAGAATCAAACGTTAGATCACTGCCTGGGACGCGATGCATAACGTCTCCATTGTTCTGAACTGGTGTGGAGCCCTTTGCTATTATGTGGAGCCACGTAAGGAAGTCGAAGCACTGACAAAAAGAAATGATGAAAAACGTAGAGAAACTACAAGAAAACATGAGGAAAACCCTACATTTATAACAAAAATTGAAGCATATATACGTCAAAAAATACTTAAAATCTAGAATGATTGACAGCCAATGTCACCTTCAATGACGTTGTAAAACGCAGATCCATCATAACTATACTTTCGCCCTTAAGAAACTGTTCAACTTTTGTGTCTTAACAGAAACATAATTCTTTCATCCTTGAATATGCATGAACATGTAAAATAACAGTACTAAAAACTTTCTAAGTAGAATTATGCATTAGGCCTGTTAGTGCCGAGTTGAATTCAGTATCGTCCTTTAAAATGTCTAATATGTCAATGCAGATATAAAGCGCAAGGCAGAAGAAGTGACACTTTTAAAATTGCCCTTTTTTCGAGATGGAGCTTCAAATGAGGAATTATTTGAAATAACAGAGTCATTCCTCCCACTTTATTTGGTTAAGTTTTTGTAGGGCAACTCTGCACTGTTGACTGCACATGGATCATTTTATGTGACGATATCAAAATCCATGTGCCAATTAACTCCAGGTCTTTTCTGGGCGCACACCTGTAATTACCTCCCCATAGGCTCAATGGTTAATCATGAGAAATAAAAAAAATAAGTGCTAGCAATGGCACCATTCAAACGTGTGTCTTGACTATAGTTTATACAATTTCCTTGACTTCCCGAAAAGATGAAGGGGTGGAATTTTGACTACGTACCCACAAACCTGGCCTAAGCTACAGCGGTTAAGATGTTTCTTGGGCTGCTAATATAGTCCCCATACAATCCCATTGGGACCAATTCCTGTTCTCTCATGGGACTGATTTGAACCAGTAATTATCCCTCTTTATGCACATATGATAAAAGTGTTGAAATATACATCACTGATTTTATATGAATTTTTTCAACAATTACATCATCTTTGGTACGGGTCGAGTGGGGATTCCCGAAAATGGATCTAACTGCAGGCGTGCGTCCTTATGGTCTCGGTGTTGATCCAAAACCATCTTAGACATGTTAGATATGATGTTGTAAGATAACGTAACCATCAAAACAAATACAAGACATACAGAAATATTCGTAATTTGAAACCTGAAGTATTTTGTTTAGAACAATTCTACAAAACCAACAAAAATACACTAATGATGCTTACATTTCAATGTTCAAGAGAAAAAAATATTGTCATAAGGTGCGTTTTCAGTTTCCTCTGTTCAGCAGCCTTCGGAGTAAGATACTCGCGGATACCACGAAGGCAGCGAAGGCTGTGATATGCAAGTCTCACATTAGTCGACACCTGTGATTCCATTCATGTTGGAGTCAAATATGACTCCAAGATCACGAACATTGTTCACAGGGAGGATATACATTGTCCCAATCCGTAGGTCGCCAGTTTCAAACTTGGCAAGCTGTTGCTTTGATCCCAACATGACAAAGTCGGTTTTCCATCATTAAGTTTTAGGTAATGTTCTGTCATCCAGTTCGTAACGTCATGAATGCACGCTTCCACACGAACAATCCAGCTACCAACTTCCCCTTGTAATGGTGGACAGGAGAAGTATAACTGTGTGTCATCCGTGTAACATGATAATGACGATTGTGCCGCTTGATAATACTGTAAAGTGGAAGAGTGTAAATATTAAAGACTTGTGGACCGAGGACCGATCCCTCAGGAACTGAGAAGTCCAGATGAACTGTCTTTGATGTAGAATCACGTATGCACACTATTTGCGATCTGTTTGAGATGTAGGATTTCAATCACTGGAGGGCCTGTCTACCAATGCCGAGAGACTGCAATCTCTCCAGGAGTACAACATGATCGACAGTGTCAGACGCATTGCTCAAATCAAGCAGGATCAACCCAGTCACCTTTCCATTGTCCATTCCGGTAAGGATGTCATTTTGCACTCGTAAAAGGGCGGTCTCAACTCTGCTTTTCTCTGTATGTGGACTGGAAGTCATCTTGAAGGTTGTTATCATTCAAATATGACTGCAGACGAATGGATACAATACGTTCAACAACCTTAGAAAGGAAGCTAAGATTAGCCACATGACGGTAAATCGCAAAGTCCTGCCTGTCACGCTGTGGCTTTTTCAGGAGGAGCTTCACGAGAGCATGTTGCATTGAGGCTGGAAAAGTGGCAGACTTAAGACTTATTCACAAACTCTGTAATGTATAGCACAAAGTCATCAATGTAGAAGAGCAGTAGGAACTGGATCTAGCTCACATGATGATGTTGGTGAGCTCATGATTACTTTCTTGACCTCAGTTATAGAAGTTGGGACATAGTCAATCAATACTGGAATGAATGGTGATTGACTATAGGGTGTAAATATTATTGTCTTAAGTGAAGCTCCTTATCAATGTCATTGCGGATCTTGGTGATTTTATCAAAGAAAAACTGACAAAATTTGTCAGCCAGTATCTGGTTAGAAGAGGCATCAGGAAGGAAAGTCTCATTCTTATGATGCATCAGCGTGTCAACAATGGTGAAGACACGTGTTTGATTACCTGTGCTTTCTGCAACACGCTCTGAGCAGTAATCAGTTTGAGCAGTTTGCATTGCACGAGACACAACCTGACGTTGTTTGGTGTACGATTCACGGTCAGCTCCACTCCTGGTACTCCTCCACTTGCGCTCAATGCGCCTTCTCAGGCACTTAGCGCCATGAATTTCCTCAGTCATCCATGGACTTATTGGTTTTATGACCACACTTCTTGTCTTCTTCGGGGCCAGCCTATCAAGAAGGCTGGAGAGAGAATCATCATATCTTTTGACAGAAGAGTGGATACTGCTATCAGCAAAGTCTATTTGCTTCTCTATTCTCTATTCATAGATCGCAGAGGGCGAGTTGTGGTTAGATGGTTAGATACACCAACAGACACATCAGAGAGAAGAGTGTCTTTTTTTTAAATAAAATGTTATTGTGAACAATAGCCCATGAGGATAGACCATAAAAGTCCTGAACTAATATAGACACAAGGGTACTATAAAAGAATCCCCATGGCCCAATCAATGGTTCACTGAATCCCTATAGTAATAAGCATATCAAGTGTATGACCATGTAAATGGGTCCTTTCTCTTACATGCTGCTTCATTCCGTAGGATGAAAGTAAGTTCATAAACTTGATTTCATGAATTCATCGACCCGCACATTAAAGTGATTGGTAACTTTGTAGAGGCTTGATAAAATCTGAGCTGCCTCGCCTTACATGCTATCAGTGTATGTAATATAGTGTAAACAATGAAGCCCGGGGGGGGGGGGGGGTACTTCAAAATCATCATATCCTTCAGAAAAGTAAACATATGAAAGTGACCGGAAATGCCAGACTAATTTTCCCCCATAGACTCAGTGTTAGACTAAAGCGTATGGCTATACGCTTTCGTAAATGGGAGTATTCAGTCATAGATATCTTAATAATAGCATTATATATTTGAAAACCTTTCTATGCCTGGCTATTTATTTATCCTTCTGAACATCATTATACAAGGCAGATATCAAAATTCAACAATTTATTAAATCAAGCCTCCACAAAGTTACCGAATCCCTTTAAAATCCCCTGTGAGAACAACTTCAGAAGGGCGAAGAACAAGTGTGTCCAGAAGGG
Source organism: Heliocidaris erythrogramma (assembly GCA_025617745.1). Classification (NCBI taxonomy): domain Eukaryota; kingdom Metazoa; phylum Echinodermata; class Echinoidea; order Camarodonta; family Echinometridae; genus Heliocidaris; species Heliocidaris erythrogramma. Next base: position 18,935,195 of record CM046868.1, on the reverse strand, counting down.
AGACAAATTCTTCGAGGAACAGAGCATAAGGTATACGTTGCTTTTCCACTACATCCGGACAATAAATAACAAGGATGAAGATTGAGCGGGCCTGAGATGAAACTCGGGCTTGATAAGCTTCAAATGACTTAACATGTGGTACGGATTCAGATTTGACTGACAGTGAAGACTTGAACAGTCCAACACCACCTCCTCCTTTTCCTTGTTGAACTTTATGATCAAAAGCAGGGGCGGATGCAGGATTTAGTATAAGGGGGTGGCACACAAATGCAGGTTTGTCAACTTTTGGAAAAGGTAGACGCGTATTTTTGGGGTCTTGCCAGCTTCTCGAGAAGTCGCTCAGTGGGGGGGGGGGGGGGTGGGTTGGAGGTGACAATTTTTTTGGCGCCAGACCTCTAAACAAAAAGGGGGCACAATCGACAAAAGGGCGGATCCTCTATGGTCAATATGCATACTTTTCTTCCAAAGGGCCACCCCTTTGGGAGAAAAGTATGCCCTTTCTTCCAAAGGCCCCCCCCCCTTTGACACGGGCTGGAAGTGCCCCCCCCCCCTGGATCCGCCAATGATCAAAAGTATATCCCTCAAGTGTATAGATTATCATCCTCCTTAAGCCATGTCTCGGTCAAGGCAATGATGTCAAAATTATTGTCAAGTGTAAATTTAAGGATATCAGTTGTCTTATTCCTTACTGATCTAGCATTCAAAGTATAGAGTTTTGTGGAGGGTCTAGTGGGTAACACTGATATCAGGTTTCTGCTGTCAGTACCACGGCATGAAGAATGATGCTGCGAACGATGTCCTCGACGAGTTGGTTTTACAGAACATATACCATAATCATGCAATAAGTAAGTCAAAATAACGTTATATTCGTATGCCAGAACTTCACACGGGCACAATTTTCCTAGGGGGAAAATGACCTACTCTTTACCGAGTGGGCCTAAAACTTTTCCGTCCATATATTTTGCGAGAAAGCGAAGCAAGAAAGAGACAAATTTGACAGGTAATGTTAGTGAAAACTTTTCAATACTGGGTTCTAATAAAGAAATTAAGAAATGAAACTTATAGTATGGACCCTGAGCGCCCACATGTGTTTATAATTAAGTACAACGAAACTATTTCTGGCTACTGGTATTCTATCTAATGTTGCTTTCACTGTCTACCCTCGTGTGGAGACTTTTTTTGCAGGGGATGGGCCATCAACTTTGAATATCGGAATACCCCTCTTAGGCGTCTTCCACCCTCCTCACAAACATACCTACCTCTTACTTACAAGAACCCTTGAGGCGAAAGTACAACCCCTCCCCTCCCCCTCCCCTTCCCCTCCCCCTCCCTCCCCTTCCCCTCCCCCTCCCCTTCCCCTCCCCCTCCCCTTCCCCTCCCCTCCCCTTCCCCTCCCCCTCCCCTTCCCCTCCCCCTCCCCTTCCCCTCCCCTCCCCTTCCCCTCCCCCTCTTCAGCACATGACTTTGTGTAGCATGATCTGCGCTCGACAATGAATGAATTTGCCTGGACATAGGTTTAATGTTAAGCTTGGCTCACACGAGACGTCATTGGGTAACGTTAGGACCACGTCAGTGACCTGTACAGTCTTTTGCGCGTGATGAAAGAGTGCTATAATTTAACAAAATAATTGCAAAATGAACAATGCAAGCAATACATTTAAAAACTGGCTTATGGGTTAATTGCTTTCACAGGCTCGATTAGCGCAGGTAATGACGCAATCGAAATGATGCCTCGTGTGAGCCGGTCTAATTCACATACTTTGACTCAATTAGCTATCCATGTTTGCACATGGCTAAATTTTCAAGCCCCCTCTGCCGGGAAATGCCTAAGATCATAAGCGTCGGGGGTATATGTGAAGCAGTACAAGAAAAAAAAGAGAAGAAAACATACGTTCTCTTTGATAACAGGAAATGGAGACGACTAGAATGTATACCTAACAAACAAATCAAAGGTAAGGATTATTGTATGGCTTCATCATCCAAATGTACAATATATTCAGGAAAGCTTGGGAATGTGGCAGTCTTACAAATCAGTCTAGATGGTGGAAAGGATCTCACTACAACAGCCAAAATGGAAACCAACTTGTATTCAAAAACTCGCCCAAATATTTTGCGCCCTTCAGACTCTCACCAGTTTCTAATACCTAACCTAGTAGTCAGCTCCTCCAGCGTGAACAATATCCACAAGGCGAATAGCTTCATAGACATCAAAAGACATAACAGTGGATCAGGTTTTTCTGTGCCACACCAGCACTCCCGTTATTTAAGGAACAGACCATCAGTAACATCAGAGAATGTTATAACTGGGATGAAACCTAGTGACAATGGAAGAGGGTGGGTTCGTCGAGATTCGACTCCGATCATACCATTCTTCGACTGTCGATCAAATACGTTTTCGTGTTACAACGATAAGACGAGACGAAAACGCGCTAAGGGGCTGACGCTGAAAGAGATTAAACGACTAGCTCTGTACGAACGGGTCGGTGATACATATGGTCACATTGTCGGCAGGAACGTCGGTGTGTCTCTCACACCGTATGGATTTCCTGTACTAGAGGACAGTATACGAGACTTTACAGACGAGTCGAAATTTCAATATCTCAGATGTGAGACAAAGCCTTCAATTATGGTAAAAAATGACGATCCCTACCATCCTTACAAAACAACAACTACTAGCTTATCAAGCGATGGCAATGCACCAATCATCGACGTAACCATCACGTATGATGAAATGGGAATGATCAAACTCTCTTCACTGAAACTGAGCGGAATCAAAGACAACAGACGGGTAATCATCAGCGCTGATCTTGCTTCCCATTTGAGGAAAAAACGAGTCATCGGGCCAGTGGTGTCGGTAAATGGAAACTGTAACTACACCAAAGATGTGGTCTTCTTTCGAGCGCAGGAATCACATTTCGAACTCAGTCAGATTAAGGTTTGTGTTGGTATAGGTTTTAGTACGTTTAAAAGAATATTTTCACTTCACCATTTGTGTTGCATGTGTCAATGTTTGGTCTAACAAACAGAAAAACATATTAGATAAAGAAACGTCCCAAAAATTAGACATATGCAAGCTCTATGGTATATTGCAAAAGGCTCTTCGCTCTCATAACGAGCGGTCCTGTGTTTAATTCTTTATCGGTGCTTATATCCTTGGACAAGGTGTTTTTACCCTCTCGGCCCAGGTTTACTCAATGGGGACCAGGCAATTCTGGGGTAACAGTAATTGCGGGGCTCTCAGGGAAGGCATTAGTTACACCATGGACCCAACTACAGATGAACGCTGATCGGTACCATAATGAATTCATGCACCTGACTCTGTCAAAAGTATCACAATGACATTCCAAACATGCTGCTTAACTTTGATCTCATCACGACCGCCGCCAGTTATCCATAAAAGAACCAGAACTGTGCCTTGATAAATCTACAAAATGCATGCGCAGAAGAAAATACATTAAAAAATCATGGAAATGCATGTGCAGTTGTGGCGTACAAATGAAAATTATCGTATATGCATTTTTAATAGGAAATTAGAAGTAGTTTATAAGGGAGATCTGTAAATTTGGCTGTAATATTATGGTTTTAAACTTCATTTTGAAACTTATCCGATCCATTTTCCAGGAATATGAGGTAATAGGACAGTAGAGGATATTTATTTTTCAAAGTTAGGCAAGGTCAGATGCATGTCCACAAGTGTCCACTTCTGTAATAATCAATCTCATATCATACAAATTGTCATAATTTGGGGTTCGCTGCTCCTCTAAGTGGTCTTAAATCACGATACATTTCCTGAAATTACACTTCAGCAAAATGAATTCGAAGAAAGGAAAAAGGTTGTTTTGTCTGTGGCGATTCGGGATTACATAATCAACATTGTCGCGACAAATGAATGTGTTCATCAACATACACATTATCAGGTGGCGGCAGTCATGATCATGTGATCAAAGAAAGACTCCGTTATTAGTCCATCTGTAATAGGGTCCATGGTTATACTGATGAGGCTACCCTGGAGGAATAAGATCATAATTATATCATCATTACGGGGTATTGTAAAGTCCATAAATATTGTTGGCAACATTTTTCAGTTTTAAGATTTTTTACAATTGTTTGCATGTTTTAACGGGGAAGAACTTTGTATCGCCCTTGTTGGCAAACCATTTCAGTAACCATATTTCTTTTGCTTGACTGCAAATTTTGCCTACCTTACTGTCGGAAAACTTGTTGGCGAATTTACCCTTTCAGTGACTTATCCCAGAGAAACAGAATCCTCCTCACATGGGAGCAGAATCGGCCAGCCCGCGTACATTGACCCGCTGCAATTTCTATTGAGTTTTCCTGTGGGCCGGCCCGTCCCTGCGCTGGATCTGCCACTGCTGCTCCTCCATTTAAAATGTTCCATGACGCCACAGATTGGACCAGCTGTGTTAGTCCCGTCGTAGAGAATATAGTAAAACTATAGTTCAATATATATTCTTCTCTTTAACTTTTCAGCTGAGAGCACACACCGAGAAGCATAGATTTGGACGCCGGAGTCTCGTGGGAGCGACCACAATATCTCTTTGTGACCTGACTGTTGGACAAACCACCTATTCGCGTCCTCTCTATCCAAATCCGCCGCACGTGGTAAGACATGTTCTCGAAGTTGTAACTTAAGTTATAGCTTAGATTTATCCCGCAGCGCCAGCAAATCCAGATATAATTATAGTCGGTTATTTTAAAGTGACCAAGATTTAACCAACTTTCAGTAAATATTTAGAAATAGAGGGCCTTTCGTACACCCTTCATTTCTTTTTAAATCCAAGTACCCTTCGTGTCTGGCGATTGTTATCAAATTTGCTTTTCTGTCGGCTATTTGTCTGACATCCCCCTCGCCAAAGAATTTTCTCCCATACGTCTAACGTTTTTTAATTATCATGAACAAGGGTCAATAAATTCAAACGTGTAATACTAGCAGTACTCTTTGCAGTTGACAATTAAAACTTTATCAAATGACCACATAAGGGCATGAATGATTTCTTTATGGAAACATAGTTCTTATTCAATCTTGAGCGATATATATATATATTAGAGATAGTGTATTTGATGTCGTAACTGATATTTGGGTTTAACCCTGAGCCCATTACTGAATTACCTATTAGAGCATTTATTACTTCATCCTTAAACAATGAAACTTCGTATGTATTTCTTACTCAATTACAGTAGTATTTAAAATATTATTTAAGAATATCTGCAGCTATTTAAAAGAATTATTTTTAAGAGGGAGGTGAAGTCGATTTGACATTGTTCATTACGATCTATAGGTGTCAGATCAGCACCCATATCAGCACGTAGTTGCTTTTCGCACATCAGTTTTTGCCCCAATTAATTTTTTTCCTCGTATATTGAGTGCGTACTATTAGATAACAAGTCTGATCCAATTGATTATAGATAATATCGAGTCATCATGGCTTTATTTGATTTCATTCAAGTCTGATATTTTATCCATCGTTGTGGCTTGTAGGATCTCGGGAGACTGCGATTGGTGCTTTGTTATCACTCACAGAAACGTCGCCTTCTGGTTACCGTGGTTCGTGCTACCAATTTACCCAGCAAGATGTTACCTTCGGGTAAGAACTTACAGTATTATTCTCTTTCAAAATTAAATATGCATACATTATATATTTATGTATTTCATTGCATATAAAAGTTACAAATTACGAATTTTGGCCCTTAGAGCTTTATCAAGTGTGATTTATTTTGAATGAAACACAATAATATTATCCAAAACAACGATCGTCAAATCGCGTCACGTATCCACATACGCATCCGTAAAGTGCGCTAGAGCGCAAGATAAATACGTCACAAAGAATCCTGAAAACAGACGAAGTCAGATAAAGCGCGAAGGAAGAAGACACGCATAAAATGTGTCATAAAGAAGAAGAGAGAGATAAAGAAAGATGACGGGGTTATGCGCGTCATCACGGGAGAGGAAAATAGAGAGATAGAGAGAGGGGGTTAAGAGAGGAAAGAGAGAGAGAGAGAGAGAGAGGGGGGGGGGGGGGGGAAGAAAGAGAAAGAGAAAAAGAAAAGGACAAAATGTCTACGGGGAAAGGAATCAAATGACACATTAAGTTCACGTGGCTGTAGGCAGCCCAGTCGGTAGATTAACCGTTCCTCTCGTATCTTGCAGTCTTCGTCTGTACTCCCGTGGCATTTAAGCACGCCTTAAAATCGGTGATGTTGTGACCCGGCATGTTAAAATGCTGCGCCAATGGTGATCATGGCGTCTTGGGTTTAATATATTGAAATAAGAGATTAATGGTGCGTAGGTAAAATCATGTCTTATCCCCCTCCGCAATGTATTTAGTTCCAAGAGAGTTGCCCAATTATAACTGAAACCAACAAAAGTAGTTAAGACTTCAAACTTCAACTTCTTAGAAGTTGTAGGAAATTATACAAGTACATGTATTACTTTCAACGGTTTCAAGCATGCGTGGACTCAGTTATATCTGAGATTCATTCGAATGTCATATATACGCTATATTTCAATAGTTAGACAGTACATATGAAATATATTCATACATTTTATAACATATAATTATGGATATACATGCATAGATATGTAATATTTATTCATCACATATGTATATCTATGCTTAGAATATATGATAATGAAGCAATTTTACATGATATGAATTTGCACCATCCCCAATTCGACTACGAGCGTTTGTAAGGTTTCATTGCACTATTTTTGTCATTGAATATATGCAGATGGGAATAAAACTTATGCATAGAATATATGATAATGAAGCAATTTTACATGATACGAATTTGCACCATCCCCAATTCGACTACGAGCGTTTGTAAGGTTTCATTGCACTATTTTTGTCATTGAATATATGCAGATGGGAATAAAACTTATGCATAGAATATATGATAATGAAGCAATTTTACATGATATGAATTTGCACCATCCCTAATTCGACTACGAGCGTTTGTAAGGTTTCATTGCACTATTTTTGTCATTGAATATATGCAGATGGGAATAAAACTTAACTCTAATTTTATAGATAGTCCTATGGATTTCTATAAATTGACAAGTGATGAAAAATACAAGTATAAACTTGGAATAATTACGTTCGATGACCTATTAATATTTACGCCGGTATGATAAATATTTCAGCACCCTTTGGATGACGTTACTGTAAAGTTACAGTTAAGACTGAATCACTAAACTATAGATATGAGAGAAAATAATTTATACGAGTATCTGTTAACCATGCTTCATTATTGTTCAATTAAACTTTTGCTTTACAAAGGTTATCCTTCTTTTTTGCTCGTTCTATTAAATATCTACAGATAGCTACGTGGTGGCTGAACTACGCAGTAGCGACAACAATTTCCTGGCGCAAGTAGAAACCAAGGAGAAACGCTTCTCTAACAACCCGGTTTACAAGGAAGTGTTCAGCTTTGACTTGCCCCCGCGTCCCATGGAAGACTGGGATTTTAAGGACATTCAACACCCTTTGGATAACGTCACTGTAAAAATCACCGTCCACCGCAAGAAACGTTTCTTTGGAGATAATGTCATTGGTTGCGTCACACTCCGATCTGAGATGAGAACGAACGGCTATTCACATCTTTGGAAATGCAAGAAGTCCCCCTATCAACCGATCACCGACTGGCATGATTTAAAATCTTTAGCAAATTTGTAATTTAATAGATTAAACTTTATTTCGTCCCTTTTTCTTGGAGAATTGGCATTTTTATGATCGAACTTTTCTAGAATGCACGTAATACATGTTTATTTGTATATTATGTTTATATTTTTTTAGAGTATGTTATTCTCGACTGACAAAATAACACAGAAGAACATCTGCGATTGGTCGTGGCTTTATTTGTGATGGACGCTTTTTCACAACCCATTTCGATGTCACAACTCAATTTCTTTGGATATAATCACAACACGCTAATGAATAGGCCTTGTAAATCACAATGAACACAGAATACAAATTCATACACGTTTCCAAGCGATAACCTCGTGAGAACTTCCCGGAGAGGGGTGAGACCCCCGCCTGAAAGTCCCCCTCCTGCTATGCCTACCCTAACGTTAACTTTGCCGCTAGTTCCCTGCTAGCCGGACAGGAATCCCAGATCAGCTTGTAAATATAAATTAAATATCGGTGGATTACAAATCCCAGCCTCCCCGCAGGTAAGATCAGATGAAGCCTAATCTTAAGCCCTGTTTTAACAGACCTTGTCCGGACAATGCCGTGACAACGTCCTGACAATAAACCCAGGGTAACATTCCTCAATTAGGCAATAAAAACACGGGTGGGAGCCCAACGCACTTTCTTATCAGACACACGCTGAAAACCTTTCCCTGGCAGGTTTCCATAGCAACGTATTACCTGAGATTGCCGATCGTTATTTGGACCCCTCCCTGCTTCACTGCTCAGCCTCTTCTTGCCTGTCGATTTCGCTTTCTCCAGGCGTATTGATATGCTGAACCGACTCCAGAGCCGCTATCGTGAACCTGTAACAAATTTTTAGACGACTTCCAAGTTCCAAGAGTAGTCCGAAAGCGCCGTATGGCATTATTACCATGTAACTGATGCTCCATTGTTGACAACAACTTGTTATTACAGTTAACCATGCATAACTCGAAGTCGCATAAGTCGAACTTTCCCTAAGTCGAATCAGGTTTTTTGACCAAACTATGCAAAACATGTTATATATACATTTCCTAAGTCGAATTTTGCATAAGTCGATCTATTTTTTGTGGTCCCAACAGATTAGACTTCGGCAAAGTTAACTACTTGCACAGCGTTTAAGCAGAACAAGAAGAAGAAGAACCAGTCGCCATCAGTAATTGTGCCAGACACTCCCTAAGTTCATTTAGATACGATTATGTACGATAGTGATGCTATATATTCCAATACTTATTCTATCTTTTTATTCCGCACTGTCCATTAGTTATGAAAACCACGAGTACAATGAAAACTTTTCTTGAATACTGTACAGTTTCTTCCATTTCTGAAATATCCAGTATATATTCAGATATGTCCTTCAGTTCACTCCACTCTCTTATAGCATTTTGAGGACATTCAGGGAGTAAAATTAAAAGCATTTGTCTCTCTCGACTCTGCCTTTTTCAGTTTATGTACATTCAAATATACGAACATAGAGTATTACGAGTAATTCTGCAACCACATACTCCACTTTTACTCTATTCTGGCTGCCAGACTTTCAATTTCGCTTGACAAGTGACCTTTGACAAGATCCGGTGTCGAGCCCTATTTATGGTCATTGGTCATTTGCATCACTACTGCCTAAATTTATATGAAAAATAGATTGAATATGTTCTTCTCGTCTACTAAGCTAAAGCTAAAATATAATTGTTTTCTTCTCATATATATTTTATGTTTGTTTTAGTAAGGGGCGTACTAAACAAAATAATGTTACAGTAATGAGTTCTTTCGGAATGCAACTTACCGAAGGGATACCTTTGCCGGCCTAGCATTTGGATTTGTCTAGTATAGCGGCAAGAGTGCCAATGTGGCGTCATAAGGAAATGATTTTAGAGGCTGAAATATGCGCTGGTTGGTGGGGGACATTTACATTATCAATTTTGGAATGTGAAAACAGGACAATGCTTATGCCATGTATGCCGAAGGGGCTAAATGTAGGATAGTGATATGTTGAAGCTTGAGTCGCAGAGTTTTAACATGACATTTCGACATACATATTCTAAGTAAAACAATAAGGGCTTTTTAAATCCGGTATAAATGGAAAGATTCTTGTAGATAGTCTTGATATTGATATTGTATCTAAAGTCCTATAAAAATGGGCTGGCTGGGGCGTGAGAGCAAAGTTTTCAATATTGTAAGAAGATAGAGGAGGTAACAAAAAATGTTTCTTCCTTTTTATTTTTCTTCATTTCTCCTGGTTGGTGTTGAACTCTTGGGGAAGGGAAAGGGGGTTTCCGCTCCCACCAAAAATGTATATATATATATATAATGAAGAAAAGTACACAACTACGTGTACCCGACAAGCCTGTTTCGTAGATCTCTGCACTCTTCAGGGGTAATAGTAGCGAAAGTCGACCAATCCTGACTTATATATGTACATTAGCAAAAGTAGCCCGTGGACATCCACGGGCGCTAGCTGTGTTTATTATGAATCACCGTACCGTATATTTGTCACAATAATCAAGTGAATTAAAAAAAGGTTATTTTTTATCAAGAAGTATTTGCAACATCAGAGTATGTGTTATTTATCCAAAGCTTGCATGAGTTCTGAAGGCTAATACATTTCATCTTGATGAAGACTAAATGATATGGATATAATTATGTTCGAGTAGTATGTCCATGCATAGAGCTAGAGGGAGCGATTTGATCTTGCCATGTTTCTGTGGTTTAATATAGCGAAATTCAGGCCATGAAAACATAACGTGTATAATTAGCGGTACGTCCCTCGTAAAGGGTGCAAAAATGAGGGGAAAAAAGCATTTATTGTCATTTTCACTTCAGGGGGATTATGGCCCCCTTATATGGGTCTTGGGAGGACCTACGGATTGACTTTTCCCTACTACCCTCCCGTCACCCCCAGCGCGAGGGGAGACGGGATTAATATCCTATACGTAGTAATACAATAGTGGAAATATTTACGAAGGAAATTTTGGCAACCGATATTCCTAAGTGACACCTCCCCTCCCCCGAATGAATGGTACAAATCGGCTTAGTCTGTCATATGAGTTCTGAAGAAAATACATTTTCATCTTGATGAAGACTAAAGGATATGGATATAATCGGCGTAAATATTCAAAATTTAATGAAGCGCCGCAAAAACTAAATTAACAACAACAACAATTACGTTTGAGTAGTATATTTATGTATAGAGCTAGAGGGAGCAATTTGATCTTGCCATGTTGTAATACTCAGAGAAATTAAGGCCATGTAGGTCCCTTGTAAAGGATGCAAAAATGAAAAAAAAAAATTTATTGTCATTTTCTTTTCAAGTGGATTATGGCCCCATTATATGGCTCTTGGTAGGACCGACGGATTGACTTTTCCCTACTTCCCCCTCCCCCACCCCACCCATCGGCCTCCCGTCATCCTAGCGCGAGGGGCGACGGGAGTAATATCCTATACGTATCCATATCATAGTGGAAATATTTTCGAAGGAAATTTTGGTTGGTTTGGTTGTGGGGGAGGGGCTCTTTCTTTACACCGTGGCAACCGATATTCCTAAGTGACGTGATCTCCTACACCTCCCCTCCCCCGAATGATGTCTACAGATCGGTTTAGTCTGTCATAAGGGAATGAATAATATATCTGAGGCGATATAGAATAACATAATTTCCAACGGAGTGAAGGACATTTTCCCCATTCATGTCAATTTAGTTGTTGATAATAGGAATGACTTATGCGACAGCCACCCAAGTGTGCGGTTACGTAAACCCTAAACCCTAACCGCAACCCTAAGTTTACGTGCACCTGAATCGATACAAATCGATCGCGACAACTGCTCCCCCCCCCCCCCCCCGGGATGTCTCATTGAGACCTGTACATTATCAGCGTAAATCACTTGCTGAATTAAAAAAAACAGATTGAAGTAGGGGCAGATTTTGATACCCTAAACAGCTAAACCCGTCTTTCCCCTATTTTTATACCAGTGCTTTTATATCTTGCTTGGTATTTTACATGCTATTTAGGCCTACATCATCATCATAGACTTGCTTTTTAGCCAAAAAGGAACCGTAAATTAAATTTAACCTAATTTGGAACACATTAAAGAACTACTCCCCCCCCCCCCTCCTCCTTCCGTGGATCTTCTTCTTATCAGTCTCTGAATTTGATACCCTTTTTCTTGCTTTTTTTTTGGACACCCTAATCGCGTAACCGGGTTATGCGCCTATTGCAGCTGTGGCGAGATGCGAATAGCCCTCGGACATTTAACCTGAGGTATGTGGGTTCGACTCTCAGTTTGGACCTTACAAAAATAACGTTTTGTTTTTTTATTATTACTAAAAGTAGGATGAAACTTTGAAACCCCATCCAACTCCAAGTATAAGCCAGTTCGGGGTTAGCGCATGGTACAAATGACCCCAAATATCCACAGATATTTTAGACAAGGTGGGTCCCTTTATGTGCACTTCAGAAAAATAACTCTGGGAGTGATAGAGGTGCCTCATGAATAGCTTTTGTTTCCCCCTTTAAAAAGAATACTTCCACCTGGATATCATGAAATGCACCATTTGTGCATAATTGAATAATGATTACATGACATTCATGAGCACATATCGAATATTAGTGTCAGTGGGTTTTAGAATTTGGTACAGATGACCTTTATCTGCTCATGCTCAGATTGCATCCCCGAAGTGGCTTATTGTAGGGCTATTTCAAAGTTGCGCATGCGTCAAGGACGATAGTGACAAAAATTCGTGGGAAAAAAGTTCGCCCCCGGCGACTGCCGTTAAACCATCGAGTTACATACACACTAAACTGTGTATATGTAACCATGAAGCTACAAATGATGGAACTCTATGCATGAAACATAGTGCAAGTGCGCTGTGCGAACGAATAACACGTGTGTTGCGTCGTATTGAAGCCATACATGCCGATATGGCCTTGGAGTATACACGTCACGTTGTTCTTTGGAAATACACCAATTGAGGCTTCTCCCCTTCACAGGTAAATGGTATGGGTTGGGGCATCACAGAAGGTACTTTTTCGTGCGTACGGCAGTGCGCTGTTCCATCGTCAGAATTATTTCTCCCTCCGGAAATTCAATGTTTAGAAATGAACTTATGAAATTTGTACGGCACTTCAGCCCTAAAAAAATAAAGCCTCCCAACCCTATAAGAACCATTCCCATGGGTACCTAAAGGTAGGGACCGAAAGAGCCAGGGGAGGCGCCAATTCGAACCAAAAAAAAAAAAAAAGGCCCCAAATCCTTAGCGTGATAAAGTAAGATAAAGTTCACTACGAGAATAAAAACATAGTAGATATCCGTAGGTTTGCTTCCACAAGCGCTTTCGTTTAATTCTTCAGGTGGAAACGAAAGCGCTTGTGGAAGCAAACCTACGGATACCTACTATGTCTTTATTCTCGGAAGGAACTTTATCTTACTTTAAATTATTTCTTCTATACGTTCTCCCATCTACATTTCTTTACAACTATATATATTATCTTCGGGATAGCGCAAATTTTTGGCTCGTCAAACTGTTCCGAAGTTGAGACAAGATAGACACACGATAAAGGAAATGTTCAAATTCGGCTCTGATCGTGTAACACATCGGGCCATTCGTGAGGGCATCTAAGCCATTGTATGACGGCCGGTGGAGTTTCTCAGGCTCTGGCTGCAACTTCATGTGCGGTGGCAAAATCTTTAGAGATGAAGATGAGCCATCCCTCGTCAGAGAAGATGAGCCACCCCCTTCAGAGTGGAAAATGAGCCAACCCTCATCAGAGATGAGCCACCGCTCATCACAGATGAAGATGAGCCATCCCTCATCAGAGAAATGAGCCACCCCATTCAGCGTTGAAAATGAGCCACCTCTCCAAAAAGTCCAAATAGAGGAAGATGAGTCATCCCCCATCCGAGGTGAAAATGTGTCAACCCTCATCAGAGATGGCGGTGAGCCAACCCTCATCAGAGATGAAGATGGGCCAACCCTCATCAGAGATGGAGATAAACCAACCCTCATCACAGATGAAGATGAGCCAACCCACATCAGAGATGGAGATAAGCCACCCCCCCCCCCTTGACGGCATTCCCCTTGCCCAAAGCCCCAAATCATGTGGCATATATTTTTTTCTTGACTTGATTTATCAACTCAATTACTCTTACTAACTTAGCATGGACCTAGTACTAGTAGGTCCATGCTCTAGTAATACAATAAAAGTTTTTTCTTCTCCTTATCAGCAAACTTTTGGACTTCAGATTTGGGGTTTCCATGAGGGTCTATCTAGTGTCTGAGTAGTGTCTGATAATACTAGTAGGCCTAATGCTTTTTTGGTCACAAGATCTAAATATTGTACATAGCTGGAGTTAGAATAGATTGGAAGCAATCATATAATACTGATTTAAGTAATACTAAGTTGTAGGGAATCTATCTCGTCCATCAAATCGACTGTACAATTAAATATGTCTGTGGTGGGTGATCTGGCAAGTCTTGTTGTAGTTGTTTCTCTCTATTTTCTCTCTCTCACTGTAATGATATATCTCTACCGTACATGTAGTTATATGTACGCTCTATGCCGCAGGTATGGAACGGTACGCAGTATCGTACCTGGCTGGATTGGTTTTGCCTTAAAAAAAAACATGAAAGAGTCGATATCGAAATAAAAACATATATATTTTTAATAAACAACATTTGTATCCCATTGTTGCTCATTTTACAGCATGTAAAATATGGTATAGATATATGTAACGAACGGATACATGGTCAGCACACTTGAACTTTTCTGAAAAATTAACTTGTTTTCCCGTGCTGGCTACGTCGATGTCGTACTTGCCCCTCGGCTAAAAATGGTGAAATATCTAGATTACATATCCATCGATCACAGAAATAGGTCAGTTTAGTTTTTAAAAATTGCAAAAATAAAAATATTAGCCGATGAAAATGGGCACACAATTATTTCATGATTATTCATAAAGTTTTAAAACATTTATACATTCCAAAATTAAAGTTATTTTTTATATATTTATGTGATATAAGTTAGCTTCAATGAAAGAGCTTGATTCATACATTTTTATAAATATTCATACATCTATGACATTTGTCGGGGCATTAATTGGCTGAATCATATTTCGAGGGGTGTGTTGGCTCATTATCGCATGGAAGGTGGTAATTATAGATGCAAGTCTGTCCGGCGGTGCTCACTGAACCGGTTCAGTGATTCCCTCATTAACATTTCAAAATGGCCCATCCCACGAAGTGAGCGGTGCAAACATACATGGCCTTTTTACAAGTTTTCTGAGAATTAACCCTATATAGCCCGGGCTATTTTGAAACTGCATAGCCCGGGGGGGGGGGGGGGGGGGCTAATTTGACCCCCTCAGATCTCGGCCAATTATAAACCGATTGCGACCAAACTTGGCGTGTTTGTGTCTCATCATGTATTGTGCAAGAATGCATAGTCAAATTTATGACATACATTGCTTTTCTTATTTAATTATGCAAATATGCAAATTTTTCAAGGAATTCTCATTTTTTCAGTTTCCCCCCATTTATGGAGAAAATGCATTCAAATTTGGCATTTTTGTAACTTGTCATATAATCTAAAAGATAGCTAAGTGAATTTGACTATGTGTATTGAAATTTCATATTCATAATTAGATTAATTATGCAAATAAGGTACTTTTTCTTTTACATCTACATGTAGAATAATTCATTATAATCCACCATCAACAACATGAAATGTGTGAAATTATTTGTCCATTGACATTTTTTTAGATTGATAATTTTCTTTTTTCACTTTGTTGACCAATTCTTATGTATTTCTTTGTTTTTAATTTCTTATGTATTTCTTTATTTTTAAATCTTTTGTTTTTCATTGTTCTGTTATATAGAATAGTTGATGATAGCCAAAAGAGATGTTATCTGAAGAAAAAAACAAAAAACATTCTTCTGACAACACTTCTTGTAAAGCTCATACATTGTATACACAAAATTATTGGAAACCGCCATTTTTTGTGACATTGTTCATGGTCATGAATATGTGCTATATCTCGGCAAATGTGCCCCCGATTTTCACAAATAGGATCTTAAAATGTGCGCGAGACGTGAAAGAAAAAAGTCATGAAATTTCAGCACGAGATCTTTTCGCTTTAAAAAATTATCGCCCAGGGCTATTGAGGGTTAATAGACCGACACTGTTAGCCCTGTGGGGTGCCAAACTACTGGTGCTTCGGGTTTTTTTACATTTTATGCAAGAGCCCGCTTATGCCTGTAGTTGTATTCTATTGGAGTCATTTTTTACTAATCGGTGGTAAGAGAGAATTATAAGAGAATAAGGTAGTATGAGAAAATGAAAGCTTGTGAGAGGGGGATGGAAGGGGAGAGCGAGACAAAGAGAGCTGGGGAAGGGGGCAAAGGAAATGGGATATGCCTACAAAGACAGAATAGTACTGGTAATAAATAAATTATATCATCAGCTGCTATTGCTAGAAGGTTAATATAGTTGATTTAACGGAGGCCGTTTTTTACTTTTCGTAATAATAATAAAAATAAGCCACTTCGGAGATGCAATCTGAGCATGAGCAGATAAAGGTCATCTGTACCAAATTCTAAAACCCACTGACACTAATATTCGATATGTGCTCATGAATGTCATGTAATCATTATTCAATTATGCACTAATGGTGCATTCCATGATATCCAGGTGGAAGTATTCTTTTTAAAGGGGGAAACAAAAGCTATTCATGAGGCACCGCTATCACTCCCAGAGTTATTTTTCTGAAGTGCACATAAAGGGACCCTCCATGTCTAAAATATCTGTGGATATTTGGGGTCATTTGTACCATGCGCTAACCCCGAACTGGCTTATTGGTAGCCATTAGGCCCTATTGCGCGGGTGAGGGCTTAGCCCCTATACCGCTTTCTTCACCTGTCGTCTTAAACTGCTACAGCAGAATAATTATTACAAATAACTAAATTTCAGTTATTTTTATTGGTGGCGTATCCAGGAATGCACCTGCCCCTATATACGTGTCAGGAAAAACCAAATCTGACATGTATTAGATTTTCTATTGGTATTTTGATTCATCTTTAACTGAGTACACGATGGTATATTTTGGATAAGATTCAGATTTTAATATGCGAATCGCTGTACTTCGTCTCTTGTTTGTTTTTGTTTAAGTCTCTCCCTCACTTTCTCAATCTCTACTTCATCCATTTCCTCCTTCTCTTTTTCTTCTCTTCTGCACCTATTGTAGAATAAAAATGCACCTCTGATTTCTTATTTATTTATGATAAACTGTTACATTCATTTTTCATTTATTCAGCCAATAAGTAGCTGAAAGAAACGCAATCTGTACAGTTTCAAATACAATTGTACATACAGAGTCTTTACTAAAAAAATATTAAATATGATAAAGACGATAAATAAAAAAAAAACAATGGTTGAACAAAGAAAATGTGAAAATTAAACATAAAATTGATTCGTGACCCACATGAAAGGTAACATTGCTTAGCTGTTTGCTTCTAAGGTTCAAAACTCGCATTGTGAACAGAAAGGCCTGTATTTTTTAAGTCCATTGATTAATTGTAAACTTATTCTTTTCGAATAAGAATATCCACAATTCTCTTACTCAATAAAAGAACAGATTATGATGAAATACATTTCTTACAGTCCATTTCATGATTTTGTTTTTCCTTTATCAATTTATCAATTTTGTTTCGGAATTGTTTCGTTAAGTAAAGGAATTGCACAGGTTGACATAATTGGCGCTTCATAAATCGATGGATTGTGCGAAGCATTATTTTACTTAGTTCGAAACCAAAGAAGCACAACTGCACAAGAGATAATTTTATCAAGGCTATTCTTAGAAAACTCTTGCATGGATTTGCTTTGCTCTTGAAAAGGAGTACCGGTTTGCGTACTTAGTTTTGTTTTTCACATCACTTGGTATAAAACTATTGATTAATCCATTTTATAAAACCGAAACTTTGTCCAAGATAAAATGAAACATTGTGGAAACAAAGTCACAGAATCTCCTCTCTTCTCCTAAAACGCTGACAGTGCACAAAAACATTATTGTTCTGTGAACGAGACAAAAAAATAATTGATTACATATATAAACCCAAAGGACATCGGTTCTCTTTCAATTTACTATAATTTTTGTAGAAGAAAAAAAAAAAGAAGCACACACAAAAAACCCAGAATATTAAGAGGTAGGAAAAGTAAATACTGGTTTATATAATAACCAACTAAAACTGACATGTGCTGGGGGTAAGTCTGATGGGTTTATGTTTGTTTCTGTTATTTTGACATGTGCTATGGGAGGTAAATCCTCCCAAGGAGCCAAACATTTATACTCGTAAACGCAACTACACGTTTGCACAAATCGTAATAAGTAGTTACTTATACCTGAAAGTATAATTTGGATATTTTTAAATTGGGGAGTTTTCCGAAGATAACTGTCCTTGGGGTGCTTGTCCTGGGGTAATAGTCCAGGGGTAATTGTCCTGAGGTGACAGTCGGGGGGGGGGGGGGTGTCAGTCCTTCTGAAACACTGTCCTAGGGTTTCCAGGATAGGTTGTCCGGGTAAGTTGTCCGGGAGAAGTTTAGGGGTAGTTTAGTTTAGTTGTCTAGGATTACAGTCCATGCGGTTACTCGTCTGGATACGGATAAAGTTATGAGTACATGTATATTTATTTTCGTCACCCTTGAGGGCTATTTCGTCAATTATTTTCACTGGGGGTAATTGTCTTAATAGGTCGATAGTTGGGAGACAGTCGTAGTGACACATTGTCTTAGGGTGTCCTTAAGGAGGTTGTCCTTGTAAATTGTCATGGGGTAGTTGTCCGCGGGTTACAGTGCAGGAGGTCATGAGTGCATTAAATTGCACTTCGTCAATTATTTTTAACTGGGGGTAATTATCCGGAGGTAATTGTTATATGGGTTAATTATCCTTGGGTAGTTGACATACGCTGACTGGGGGGGGGGGGGGGGGGGGGGTCAGTCGTCCAGATACAATGTACGTGGGAGTCTTAGGGGAGGTTGTCCGGGTAAGATGTCCGGAGGAAGTTTATGTGCAGATTTGTTGTACATCGGTTAAAATCCATGAGTTACTAGAAGTCGTCTGGATACGGGTACATTCATTAGTGCACTTAATTTAGTCACACTTGAGGGCTATTTCAATGGGGTTGATTGTCCGGGGGTAATTGTTCTATTAAGTATTCTCTGGGGTATTAACTTGGGGTGATAATCAGGGGACAGTCGTCCTCATACAAGTTTTATTACAATTTCTTTTTTAGCTACCATTATCTTGAAGATATTTAAGAGAGTTGCCTAAGCTGTTTGTATAATTATGTTATTTAATCCCAATTTTATCACAAAAATAGACACGTTTTTCCAATAAATATTTTTGAAAACTGTACGGCTTCTTCCTATCCTTTTTCTAAAGACCGTCCTCACACTTTAACCTTTTAAAATATGATGTAAAGTCGTGATTAGTTTGCAATATGCATGTCCATTACCATTTACATCACCAAGTACAAAAATATAATTCAATGAGTTTCAACCGGGCATGTTGGCTCAGTTGATTAGAGCGCCCGCCTCATGAACGGGAGGTCGTGGGTTCAAACCCCGGCCGAGTCATACCAAAGACTTCCAAAATTAAAAAATTGGACCTTCTGCTTTCTAGCCAGGCGCTCGGCATATTAGAATGAAGAAAGGTAATAATAACATATTATGTTATGCAGGGTCCGCTGGAAGGGCAGTTTGATAATTAAAGTGGCTACCCTGGGTAAATAAAACGTTATTATTTTTTTGTTCGTTGAATTTTCCCAATTTGACATTTTATTAATTTCTATTCTGTTTAACTTTCCATAACAATTTTTTTCTGTCCAAGTGTGTCGTGGAGGTCGTGGGAAGCTGTCTAGGTGTACACATACATAGGAGTAGCCCAGTTGTCGGGGGATTACATTCAAAGGGTTGTAAGCTATACCATGTAAACTGCTTCTGTATTGAACTCAACAGTCGCAGCACTAATTTCGTATTATCTAATTATCCTGGGAAGTAGTTTTCTTAGTATAGGTAGTTTCCGAATAACTGTCCTTAGGTGTAGATGTCCGGGGTTATAGATAGCAAAATATTAAACTAAAATAATTTTTTTAAACGATAAATATTGCATGATACTTGTTGGTTTCATTATTATGCATCATTGCTTGTGTCAGTCTGTAGGGAATTGCACTTTTTCAAGTTGTAAAGTAGACTGATTCTGTATTATATTGATGAGTGAAATACTTTTTTCGGATAATGTAATTGTCCTGGGGTAGTTGTCCTCGGGATGGTAGTTGTCCTGGGGAAACTGTCCTTATGTGTAGTTGTGCGGTGAAAGTCAAGGGGAGAGTCGTCCGGAAAAAGTGTATATTCATGAGTGCATTTAATTTCGTCACTCATGGGGGCTATTTCCTAAACCATCTTGGCAATTGAATAGAAGATTTGATAACGACACACGGCAAATTTCGAAACAAAATAATCTTTACAAAATCTTAATAACAAAAGCATCATGTCGCAAATATCAAACGCTTCTTGTTGGTTTCATGTGCATGTATCACTTGTAAGCTTGACTGATTCTGCATTAATTTCGTATAACCTAATTGTCAAAGAGCATAGTTGCACTGGCGGGTCGTTGCCAGTGGGCAGCTGTCCTCAGGGGTAGTTGTATGGGGGGGGGGGGGGGGTATAGTCCAGGAGTAGATGTCCGGATACATATACATTCATTAGTGTATTTACTTTTAATTCATGTCACCTATAAGGGATATTAAGTCAATCATCTTGAACATTTCATTTTAAAAATAAAAAAAGAAATACTGCAAACGTTTGAAACAATAAAAATCTCTACAAACATCATTTTCATTATGAAAATATTAAAAGCTTTGATAATTTGTTGGTTTACTATGCATGCATCAATCTGCGGACATTTTGCACCTTTTCAAGGTGTAAGCTAGATATAGTGATTCTGTCTTTAAACCCAGAGTCAGCAGCTCTAATTCATAGCAATTTATAGACCCTGCAGATCATAATGAAGTTTCTATGGAAATCAGTCTACCGGGTTCTTGTCGGTTACTAAATTCCCTCGTTGCCCTCTGTCTGCATGTGATTAGGTTGTGATTTTTCTTTGCGGTCGGTTCGAATTGCTCAGGCGTGTCAATACCATTAACATTAGATCTGCAGTGTTTTGGGGTTCCTGCACTATCCGTTTCAGTATGATTTATCACGGCATTAGTAACTAACAAGTTTGGTCCGCGTGGTCCTGTGTACTGTATGCCTTCACTGGCAGATGAGCTCTCCGGGTTTCTTGAAGAATGGCTAGGTGAAGAGCATAACGAAACATCTTCACTACTACTAGAAAAGTGATAGATTCTGTGCCCACGTTCGTGAAAGGCTGATTCCTCAAGATCGGGCTGCTCTTGGACTTCTGTAATAGTACTCAGCGAAGCATCTGCACCAGCCGATAACCGCGCATATAACACTTTGCAGTCCACCGGACGCCCTGCATCAGATAATGTTCTTCTCAACGCTGAGCGTGGAAGTAACTCCTGTATTTCGTCCTTTCCCAAATGTGCCTCCGATGCGGAGGACGCTCTTCTCGCAACAACCACCTGAAGCACCTCGTCTTGTCCTTTCAAATCGAAATCATTACACTGCGGCACGGAATTGTACTGCATGCTGTCTCTTGTTCTTGTTCTACTGCGTGAATTCGCACTGTAAATCTTACGCGGTGCGCTGGTCGGGCCACATGGACAGTCTTGGCAATACTGGCACGAGAGGATCTTCTTGAAAGCCCGCCGAAACGTCATGTTGGATACCGCGTAGATCAGAGGATTCATGAAGCTGTTGCAGTAACCGAGCCAGAAGAAGATGTCAAAGGCCAAGGGTGGAACATAGCAGCTCGTACAAGCAGATGCTACAGATTGAGACAAAAATGAAACAAGAAGAAGGGGAAAATGAAAAATGGCTTTTTGTGATTAACGCATAGTTTACACTTAATGATATTTTAACATATCTAAAACCTGAATTCGGGCACGATGCCCTGAAATAGAATTATTATAACATTTAAGTATCCATACAATATAAAAACGCCCAGCTTGTGTATATTTGTGAATGTTTTGGATGTCCATTGGTGCGCTTGGCAGGTAAGGACGAATAAGCGGTGACACACAGTTGCGTAGCACGGGATTAAAAAGCACCAGCAATGATACTGCAGGATATCCCCAAGGAACGCACGCATGTTCAGTGAGACTTTGAAATGGGTTTATATGGAAAGTTAAAGCCTGTGTAAAATATCAGAAAAGGCCCAAATATTTTTCATCAGATTTCTTTGGTTTAAGATGATAGATAGCATGATACAAACAATTCTAAGCTGATGTGAAGTTTTTCCCTCTTCTTATGGAAAATAATGAGAGGTGAAAAAAAATTACGTGCACGACCGGCATATAAATTCCCTCATGTGGCAGCCACATATAAAACAAACGAATATTTTACAGGGAAGCGACGAATCAATCTGTTGAGGTGCTGTAGGGTGTATTCTAAGCAGACAAGGGGATCACTTGTTGCCTCAATTTGACATCTCATTCAGATTTTCCATCCAACATCATGAAGAGAAAATATCCGGCATGCAACTTTTGATAAAAGTAGAGTAATAATTATGGAGACATAATATAACAAGTTTTATAACAATTTCCTTTTTAGCTACCAAAACTAGATATTAATTATCTTGAAGATATTTTTCACAAAGTGTTTAGATTGAAGAGAGTTGCCTAAGCTGTTTGTATAATTATGTTTTTAATCACACTTTTATGACACAAATAGACACGTTTTTCCAATAAATATTTTTGAATACTGTACGGCTTCTTGCTATCCTTTTTCTAAAGACCGTCCTCACGCTTTAACCTTTTAAAATATGATTTAAAGTCGTGATTAGTTTGCAATATACATGTCCATTAACCTTTACATAACCAAGTACAAACACATAATTCAATGCGTTTCAACCGGGCATGTTGGCTCAGTTGATTAGAGCGCCCGCCTCATGAACGGGAGGTCGTGGGTTCAAACCCCGGCCGAGTCATACCAAAGACTTCAAAACTTCAAAAATGGGACCTTCTGCTTTCTAGCCAGGCGCTCGGCATATTTACAATGGAGAAAGGTAATAATAACATATTATGTTATGCAGGGCCCGCTGGAAGAGCAGTTTGATAATTGAAATGGCTACCCTGGGTAAATAAAACGTTATTATTTTAATATTATTTTTTTGTTCGTTGAATTTTCCCAATTAGACATTTTATTAATTTATAATCTGTTTAACTTTCCATAACAATTTTTTTAAATTTCTGTTTGTCTCCCTTTTTGACCATTTTCGTTTTAAGTCCTTGTTCAAAGAAGCCTCTCTCTCATACCCCCCCCCCCCCCCCCCCAGAAAAAGCATGTTCCCATGATCATGTATCACTATTGGGCATCCCGATTCCAGATTTCTACTCTTTGTTTATGAAGTGGTTTTGCACTCATTAAAAGTGAATTTGTAATAGATCTTCTAAGTAATATTTGACGTACAATAGAATAAAGTATAAGTTTTTATAACTACACTGATATCACTTGTACTAGTAACTACCAGTCATGCCAGTGGCAATAGCAGCAAAGTTACTCTGGTATGTCTGCAATATTTTGAAGACTTTGCAAATAGGTAAACTGGTTATACTGGTTTTCACTGGTCTAAGTGATTGGACTTGTAGAATTTTTTTTACAAGATATGAAACGGTTAAATATATCTTGTAAGTAACATACCAAGGTCAAATAGTTAAACTGCTTATACTGGTTTTCACTGGTCGAAGTGATTGAACTTGTAGAGTCCAATCACTTTTCGGCAGCAGGTGGGTGTGTTGCCGGCTTCTTCTTGGTGACCTTCTTGGTGCTATGAAAGGCCCCTCGCCCCAGCGGTGGCAAGAAGAGGCACAGGAAAAGGAAGAAGAGCAACGGAATCTACATCTACAAAGTTATACTGGTTTTCAATGGTCTAAGTGATTGGACTTGTTGAAATTGCACTTTGGAAGTATTGCAGACATACCAGAGTAACTTTGTTACTATTGCCACTGGTAGTTACTAGTACAAGAGTTTCATATCTTGTAAGTAACATACCAAGGTCAAATAGTTAAACTGGTTATACTGGTTTTCACTGGTCTAAGTGATTGGACTTGTAGGAATTTCAAGTTATCATTTCGGCAGCAGGCGGGTGCACATGTTGCCGGCTGTACTGGTTATATGAAATTTCTACAAGTCCAATCTCTTAGACCAGTGAAAACCAGTACAACTTTGTAGATGTAGATTCCGTAGCTCCTTCCTTTTCCTGAAATTTCTACAAGTCCAATCACTTAGACCAGTGAAAACCAGTATAACCAGTTTAACTTTTAGACCTTGGTATGTTACTTACAAGATATGAAACAAAAGTTATCATTTCGGCAGCAGGTGGGTGTGTTGCCGGCTTCTTCTTGGTGACCTTCTTGGTGCCGGTTAAATACACCAGCATTGGTAGTACTCTCATAAGCCAAATTACAATTGATAGTTGTGAGAAAATAATAGCTTTTACAATTGTCCTGGTATACACAAGGGAAAACATGGGTAGAATCGAATACTGTATATTGTTACATAGAGAGTATCGAAATAACAGGGATCAGTTATGATGTAAAAAATGTGTGGTGGTTAAATGATTGTTTTTTGTGGGTCTATATAGAGTACAAGGAATCTCAGGGATACGCCTAATGCTTTTTTAAGTGGAATTTGACTGGAATGTTTTATGTTTGCAGATGAAACGGTTAAATGCATGTGCCAACATTGGTAGTACTCTCATAGAACCCAAAGTACAATTGATGGTTTTGAGAAAATAATAGCTTTTATGTCACTGGTATACACAATGAACAACGTGGATAGAATTGAAATAGTATTGAAATAGCAAGAATCAATTATGTAAAGACATGTATGCTGGTTAGATGATCGTTCTGTGGGTCTATACAGAGTATACAAGGAATCTCAGGGATACGCCCACTGCTTTTTAAGTGGATGTAATGATTGCAGTTGTTTGAGATGAAGTATTTCAATTGACAGGAGGGTTTTTTATGTTTGTAGAAGGGGGTGGGGGGAAGAGATGAAGAAAATCACCCAACCGGTATTTAGGAATATAAAAATAGTATTTGAATAAACAAGGATTCATTATGATGTAAACTTATTATTATATTGGTTAATTGGTTATGCCAGACAAAGTCCGAAATGTAATAGTGAAAATTATTAGCATAAGTAGAAGTAAAGGGAGAGGGGAAGCGGAGGTAATGAAGATGTGGAAATGGGATTTTGTTTGTTTGTTTTTAATGTGTTTAGTTGGCAGTGTTTTATGTTTAATGTATTCTTTCTTTTTTTCTTCGAGGGTAATTGGTAGTGGCCTTTTGATCTGGTCAGCTTTACGCGGCGCGAATTGTGTGCTACGGCCCATCCGCTGCTCATCCCGTTATATAATATTAATCCTCCACACCCTTATGATGAATAAGACTAAATCTAAGTCTGCAATTTTATATCTTTAAATGTTGAGGGTGTAAGGGAGAAAAATTAAAGACGGAGCATTTTTAGATGGTGCAAAGATAAAGGAGGGAATATTATTTTTCTACAGGAAACATTTAGGACACAAGATATAGCTAATAATTGGAACTTGATGTGGGAGGGGAACTGTATATATAGCACGGTACAAACTACGGTAAAGGGGTTATGATATTATCTGACAGGGGATTAAATATTAAATTAGAACATACAATTACTGATACAGAAGGTAGATACATTTTCACATTTGGGTTTCTGCAAAATCAAGAGGTAATACTAGGAAATGTTTATTTTCCAGTTGGAAGCAAGGAGGTGGAACAACTAGAGTTTCTGCGCACTATTATACATATCCTAGAAAAAGATGAATTTAGAAATAAGCCTTTTATTATAGGAGGGGACTTTAATATGATTAGAGATGTATATCTAGATTATATGGGAAATAATATGAATAAAAAGGCAGTCTAAGCTCAGTAATAAGTTTGAAAACTTTTTAATTGACTATAATGCAATAGACATATGGCGATTAAGAAATGCCACTAAGAAACAATTTACGTATCGCCAAGAAAATCCTTCGATGCAAAGTAGATTGGATTACTAGGTTATTTCCGAAAGTAATAGGAGAGACAGTGTTAAACTGTAAAATACTACCTTCCATTTCACCTGATCACTCAGCAATAGAACTCAATATTAGATTGAATTCTATTACTAATCCCGCGATAAAGGCAGGTTATTGGAAGTTTAATAACAGTTTGTGTAATGATGTAGGTTATGTTAAAAGTATGAAAGAAGAAATAAGACGTTTGAAACTTAGGTTATCTGAAGAGATTACAGATGGCAGAACATTATGGGATTATATGAAAATGGAAATACGCAGTTTTACAAGAAAATACTCCAAGAAAAAAGCCAAGGAAAGAAAGGAAAAAATTGACAATTTAGAACAAGAAATTTTAAAATTAGAGGAAGAACTACAACTACCAACACAGGGGCGGATCTAGCTTTTTTCCAAGGGGGGATGTTTTCCTGGCATCTACTAACGCAATGGAGACCATAAAAAGCATAAAAAATGCGGAGCATCGTCCACAAGCTGCGAAGCGGCGAGCCGATTTTTTTTTGCTATTTTGAACCCCCATAAGTGATGTTTTCCTGGCATCTATACTAACGCAATGGAGACCATAAAAAGCATAAAAAATACTATAGGAACATACTGTGTGGGTCTGGACATATTATGATGGCGTTTTTCTATGCACATTAAATTTTTACTTGGCAGCCCAAGGGGGGGGGGTTAAACCCCCTAAACCCCCTCCCCCCCGTAGATCCGCCACTGCAACAAATATTAGAGACAATGGTTTGATTGACAATCTGGAAAGAAACAAAAGTGAATTGAAAAAAAAATTATGTTTATATAAATGAAGGGGTAAGAATCAGATCTCGAGCGCCATGGTTTGAAACTGGAGAAAAGGAAACGGCATATTTTAAACAATCAATAGCTTCCAATGGAAAAAAGTGTTATTAAAGAGCTAAAATTGAATGAAAATATAATTGATGAAGAAAGTGATATTTTGCAGGAAATCAAAACTTTTATTCAGCATTGTATGCTGATTCAGAAGTAGGATTATATGAGAACATTAACTTTTTCCCCAAGAGCTTACACAAATTAACCGAAAATCAGAGAAATCACTGTGAGGGAAAAATTAACCAAGGAGATTGTATTGATATTCTAAAAGAAATGCAGTTGAATAAATCCCCAGGGAATGATGGATTGAATGTAGAATTTTACATTACATTCTGGCAAGTAGTCGGTGACTTAGTAGTCAATGCTTTTAATGATAATATAAAATTTAAAGAATTATCTCCTTCTCAAAAACAAGCAATTGTTACACTTATACATAAAGATGGTAAAGACCCAAAATGTATTAGTAATTATAGGCCTATCTCCTTATTCAATGTAGATTACAAGATCCTTACTAAGATAATTTCTAAAAGATTAAAAACGATTTTGAGCAATATTGTGTCAGTCGATCAAGTAGGTTATTTAAATGATAGAAACATTGGTGAAGCAATAAGACTAATCAATGATATGATTTTTCACACGTCAAATTTTAATAAACCAGGATATCTATTGGCAATAGACTTTGAAAAAGCCTTCGATTCAATTTCGCATACTTTTCTTCAAAAGGTGCTTAATTCATTTGGGTTTGGACCAATGTTTAGTAAATGGGTTAAAATATTATATACTAAAGCTCAAAGTTGTGTTTTCAACGGAGGGAAATCAACCGGTTATTTCAAAGTAGAACGGGGTTTAAGACAAGGAGATCCGCTGTCTCCTTATTTATTCATTTTATGTATCGAATGTCTAACTCACTGCATTCGAAAAGATAACTTGGGTATTCGCGTTGGTGAAACGGAAATAAAGCATCTCCTTTATGCAGATGATATGACAATATTTGTACGAGATTTAGACTCAATTTATAGATTGGAGGTAATTCTAGAGAGCTTTAGAAAAATATCCGGACTTAAGATTAATGGAAATAAAACATTTATTTTGCCTATGGGGCCATCTGTTGGCGCTGCAACTTTTTATCCTTTTGGAAAGGCAGTTGACATTGTAAAAATTTTAGGTATTTATTTTATCATTAGATCCTGACGTTTCTGAAGAGATGAATTATAATGAGATTTTGAGCAAAATTAAGAAATTGTTTAAATTGGTGGAAACAAAGAGATCTCACTCTGCTTGGGAAAATTCACTTGCTGAAAACATACGCATATTCAAAATTGATTTATGTGACCTCTTTGACTCCGACGCCTGAATGGGTTTTCAAAGAAATTGATGAGATCTGCTTTAATTTTCTATGGCAAGGGAAGGACAAGGTAAAAAGAAGTACTTTGTATCTTGATTACAAGCAGGGAGGATTGAAAATGCTTAATTTTAGACTTTTTGTGAAGGTGCAAAGGGTGATGTGAATCAAAAGACTGGTAACTTGAGACCAGAAAGTGAAATGGAAAGAGTACTTCAAAGTTTTACTGAGACCAATTGGAGGAAATCTAATTTTCTATTGTAATTAGTTACCTAACATGATCAACATACAGTTACCAAAGTACTACCAGGAAATGTTAAATATTTGGTTTGATATGAATACGTTTATTAAGAAGGATGCAATTAATAAAAGAAATGAAATTTTTTCAATAATAGGTGTATTCAGAAGAAAGGAAAAACATATTTTCATGAAAATCTTTTCTTAAAAAATATATATAAATTGTACCATATTACAGATGAAGAAGGAACATTGCAGTCAGACACTTATTTCAGATGTATGGGACTAGAGGAAGAGGAAATAGCATTGATTAAAGAAATATATGCAGATACGCCTGAAGAATGGAAAATCGATTTAAGAAATCATACTTCAGTTGACGGTCTAAAAATAGAATTTATGTTTTCAAAGAAAACTTTTCAATTTGAATCAGTTTGTTCAAAGAATTTGTATAGGGCGTACATACAAAAAATGGCCAACACTCCTGTTAGTTTTCAGAAGTTACAATTATCATATAATATATCGGTAAAAGAAATTGAAAAGGTTTTTTGTCGTCCTAGATTAAGCACATTGGATAATAAATTGAGAGAATTTCACTTTAAATTGCTCTATAATATTATATTTTTGAACCATCATTTATACAGGTTTCACCTCATATCAAGTGATAAATGCTCTTTTTGTGGTAAAGATGAGGAAACTTATAGGCATATATTTTTTGAATGTGAAATGGTAACAAAATTATGGGAATGGTGTAGTAACTTCTTAGATCTTCCCATTCTTAAAAGACATGATTTGGAAGGAAGTTCACATTGGATTAGAGGAAACAACTGAAGATATATAGGCAATTAATCAATCATGTTATTTTATTAATTAAATATTTGATATATCTTAGTCGGGAAAAAAAAGAAGCCTCCAAGTATTGAAGAAATAAGAGGAAAACTGCTTCAAAGTAAACAAGAAGAAAGAAAGATTGCTACCGAACGGAATACTTTGACACTGCACTATAAGAAATTGGAACATTTTAAATTAACACACATAAGCGTGAAACGAAAACATACAATGGTCATGATGGGTGAGGAGCGGAGGGGTCCGCCTGGTTCGCGATCGTGTGGAGTTGGCGGCTCTTTGCCGCTATAGACAGCCCTTATCTATTCTCTTCTCTTGTTGGTGTGTTTGTTTGTTTGTTGGGGGAGGGGAGGCTTTAATCTATAATATTCATTCGGTATGATTAATTTGAGTGCACTGTGATCTATGCATGTAGATTTACTTATAATCACTGAAGACTGTCCTTATGAAGATGTATGATTTTTCATTTGTACTGAATGAATGCAATAAAGAATGCTACAAAACAAAAACAAAAAATAATATAGGCCAGGGGGAGGGTGGGGGAAAGCTATATGATCTATAATATTCATTGAGTATGATTAATATGAATGTACTATGTACTATATATTTCATTGTATTATGTATTTCTGAAAGTTGTAGAATTTTCTATACAGTGTGTCTCTAAAAAAAGTAAACCCAACTTCAACGGCAAATTTTCAGAAAACTATAAAATATTTACACATTATTTTTTCATGGATAGATAGTCCAATAAGTCCTCTGTCCAATTATATCACTTAGGTTATCTAACTGTCATGCATGTCAGAACTTCCAATCAAAGTGCAATTCTAACTTGCCACAGTGATGATTTGACACCCATTGGACTATCTAACCATGAAAAAATAATGTGTAAATATTTTATAGTTTTCTGAAAATTTACCGTTGAAGTTGGGTTTACCTTTTTTAGAGACACCCTGTACATTTTGATAATTGTGTTATGTACATCAACTAAAAATGAAGTTGTATGATTTTCATTTGTACTGAATGAATGCAATAAAGAATGCTACAAAACAAAAACAAGTTTAATATACTGAATATTCATTCAGTATGATTAATATGAATGTACTATGTACTATATATTTCATTATATTATGTATTTCTGTATAATTTTCTATACATTCTGATAATTGTGTTATGTACATCAACTAATAATGAAGTTGGATGATTTTCATTTGTACTGAATGAATGCAATAAAAGAATGCTACAAAACAAAACAAAAACTTTCAATTTTCGATTCGATAAAAAAATTTTGCGACTTAGTTCTATTTTATTTGTTGTTTCATTTGGTCTGTAGATTCTTTGTAATGTATGCGCCAAACCAAGTTTCTATTCGATTCAAACGTTTTTTGTTGAATACTTGATTCATCTGTTGGTTTGTTTTAGTTGTAGTTTATCCATAAATGTTACCTCATTGGGTAAAAAGACAACATGCATATTTCCTGGGTAAAATTCTAACCAATATTGGGTAAGTAAACGAAGAAGCTTGACTGGGGAGGAATTTTTAATTTGTAAACAAATCTTTCGGCATATTACTCCCAGTGTTAAAGATCGTATGCTCGATCTATAATGAAAAAACACAAGTCAGAAAAAATTGGAACCAGCGGGATTCGAACCTGTCATCTACTGCTTGCCGGGCAGCGACAACATTTTTTCTGACTTGTGTTTTTTCTTTATAGATCGAGCATACGATCTTTAACACTGGGAGTAATATGCCGAAAGATTTGTTTACAAATTAAAAATTCCTCCCCAGTCAAGCTTCTTCGTTTACTAACCATTGTTCCACGGCGGACCGATTGAATATTAATGAGTCAGAAAGAAGAGGATCTTGGGTATTTGATTCTAGTTCGTCGTGACTTGGCCGTGAACCAGAATAGCCTGGTGGTTAAGTCGCTGCCCGGCAAGCAGTAGATGACAGGTTCGAATCCCGCTGGTTCCAATTTTTTCTGACTTGTGTTTTTTCATTATAGATCGAGCATACGATCTTTAACACTGGGAGTAATATGCCGAAAGATTTGTTTACAAATTAAAAATATTGGGTAAGTTTTACCCAATTTGGGGAACATTTTACACGATATTGAGGAAAATTTGATGGAACAAACATGCATGTTCCCTTTTCACCCAGCATTTTGAGAATGCATTGGAATATAAAAATCCTGAAGAAAAATAGGCATTACTGAGGAAGTTTAATTGAGTATGTAATTTTAAAATTGGATCCTTTTGAAAATACCTTTTTCCTCCAATTTTTGGAAAGGTAAACTAGTATTTGAGAGGGGAAAAAAATCCCTTTAAAATAGTGAAGGAGTTACAGAGACGTATCCAGCATAGCATCGGTGTGACGGCAAGATAATTACACGGTTTTCTCGGATACCCTTGTTTTGCTCAATTATATTGATTGATACTAATATCTACCTATTAATATTGATATAATATGAACTGGTTAAGGGGGATACAACATTTATTGCCTGAACTAGAATCATATTGCCCTCGTCGAAGAAGACGAGGGTAATACAATTCTAGTGAGGGCAATTAATGTTGTATCCCCCAACAGTAGCCAGTCCATATCTTTATTATTAATAGAATCAGACATCTAGAGTAAACTCGAAAATATTGTAAAAAATACAGGTTATTGCCCGTTATTTAATAATAATAATAATAATAATAATAATAATAGCTGTTTCTTATAAAGCGCCTTACCAGTTACAATGTAACTGACCAAAGCGCTTACAGCATTATTACCCCGGTCACTGGACTGAATTGCGATTTAACACGCAAAATCCCATTGACTTTCGAAACCTGGCAATAAACAATTCATCGGCCCGTAATTTTGTTGGCTTGTCATAGCCGGGCAATAGTAGTTAAGCTAGTTGAAAGTTTTCACTTTTTTCGTCTATTATTTACTTCTGAGTTTTTACGTTTACTTTTATGGTCTGTTTTTACTTATGTACTCTCATAATTTTATTTATATCGTAATCAACTACTGCACTGACATGTTTCTGACAACAAATAAATACATTTCCAGTGTTCTTGGATAAAAGAACCCAAAAAAGGTTCGAGGATTGTCAGAAAGGGGATGGAACTGACAGGCTTCTGGCAATAAATAAATAGTTTTCCAGTCTTTTTGAATTGTCTGAAATTAAACAAAAAATGGATTGAGGATATTGTCAAAACGTGGGTGGGAACTGTTTGAAAAGTCCCCGATCTCTCTCGGGCAGGGTGACGTATAGCGACACAAAAGTTGTTTCACATGCAGGATGCCGATTTCCCCCAATTTGGATCCCCTTTGGAAACAAAAGTAGTGATGCTAGGGCCCGCAGGCGGATTTAGGAGGAGGGCGCATCCTGCCCGGGCCCCTTTTAAAAACCCAGTGGCATAGTTTACAAAAGGATATCCACTTAATTTTGTCCTTGTGCAACTTTTAGGCACCCAAAATATCAGAAAGCCTTTTTATATTTGTTTTTGCTTTTCAGAGGGGTTTATGGATTGTAATTTTTCTTTTGCAAATAAGCAAATGATCACCTATTTTTGTCCTGCTTATCTTTTCTTTATTCGAAATTGTACCCCTTCCTTCTAATAATCTTAGATAGGTCCGTGCTATCAAAGTAATAAAAAAAAGAAGAAAAGAAACATGTCCTTGTTCTACTTACTTAAAGGAAGCAGGAAGAAAAATGGAAACCAGCATAAGAAGAAGACGCTTACAACGATCCCGAGCGTTTTGGCTACCTTCTTTTCGCGATTAAAGGTAACGGATCTTTGAGACGCAGTTCTGGAATGCCTCAGGAGATTGTTTGCCGAATTCTGACGTCTCACCAGTTGATGTCCAGGAGGCGTCTGGACACTACCTCTATGCATCCGCAGTACAACCCCATTAGGGCTACCTTTCTCAGAA
Organism: Heliocidaris erythrogramma; assembly: GCA_025617745.1. NCBI lineage: Eukaryota > Metazoa > Echinodermata > Echinoidea > Camarodonta > Echinometridae > Heliocidaris > Heliocidaris erythrogramma. Next base: position 18,902,103 of record CM046868.1, on the reverse strand, counting down.
CTTGTCGATGGCGAACCGTGAGACTTTCCTCCGTGTCTACTCTTGTATTCTCCAGAAACAGTTTGGTATATGCGTATATAAAGGACTATGATTACAATTAATGGAATGTAGAAAGACCCGGAGACTGAGAAGAAGACATAATCTATTGAGTCTGAAAGTGGGCATTGCAAAGGGTCATCCTTGTCCGGTCTCCACCCAAACAATGGCCCAACTGCAATAGCAAAGGACAGTATCCACACCAGGACAATTACTAATAACGCCCTCTTCGGCGTGACTATGAGTTTATGTTTTAGCGGCCTTGTAACACCGATATATCTGTCGATGCTGATAACGCAAAGACTTATAATCGACGCGGTACAGCAAAGAACATCTACTGCCGCCCACACATCGCAAAATTTCTGACCAAATGGCCAGTAGCTGATGACCTCAAGGGTACCAGAAAATGGAAGAACAAGGGTTCCCAAAAGGAGATCAGCTACTGCTAAGTTGAAAATAAAATAGTTTGTCACGGTGCGAAGTTTCCTCTCCATGAGTACTGCAAGAAGCACCAGGATGTTGCCAAATATGACCGCCATGATGATGATTAGCAGTAGTGCGCTAGAAATAATTAGTCGCGGGATGTTGTAAACGAGTGTGCCATTGGTCGCATTGGTGGCATAGTCCAGGAAGAAATCTGTCGACGAATCCCATGAGGGCGCTATATGTTGATCAGCGTTCGCGGAGTTTACAGTCATTGTGCAGTCATAACTGGATAAAATGTAGGGGCACGGTATGCTCGGTAGAATATCTCACGGACCACCTGCAGGAAAAAAAGAAAAGATTTCTTAACTTCAGGTCTAATGCTCTACTTTCTTCAACGAAATAAAGAAAGTAATTGAATATTTAACATACAGTAGAGAAGAATACTAAGAAAACTTGATTTTGAAGAATCATTATCTCTACCATTTGACAGATATGCATACATGGGTCAATTACGGAAATTTTGGTTATGGTATCGTATTTTCTACATTTACCCTCAGTGAGAAACCTGATTGAAAATATTAGCAGGCGATAGGGGATGCTCTGTAAATGAATTTAAAAAAAATTAACCTGCACAAGAAAATAGCATGAATTAGTGCTATTCTGTCACCTTTTATTGTACAATTTAGATATTTAGAACTTGTACTTCCTTCCCAAAATTTATTATTTCCCTATTGGGATGCATAAGATAGAAATAACTTTTGATTCCACGTGGCCTTTAATGAATATCATAAAAATTGGTATGCTATCCTAGGGCATCTTAAGATTAATCAGCCCCTCGAGGAAGGTCATATTAGCTAATTGGAAGCCAAAAACATTCTACTGCCTCAAGTTTGCCGATGTTATGACACCGTGTACTATATGAAATGCCTTACAAATACCGGGCAAGAGTGCAAAAGAGGGGTAGCAGGAACCCTGCCATATTAGTGGATATGTCATGCATTGATGCCCAAACGAGGGATAATCAAGGGCTTAAAATATCTAGCGAATATGCTACTGATTTCTTTTCACACATGACAAAAAAACACATATTGTTTTGTGCAATCATTATTGAAGAAAAAGTGAGAAAATGAAAACAAGAAATACTTTTTATTTTGTCGCACACAACAAAAGAAAATGTCATGGATATGTTCATAATCAAAAGAAAATATCACAAACAACTTTCTATTAAATGTCATCACGCACTATAAAAGAAGTTTCCCCCCAAAACCCCAACAAATGATAAAGATCTACGACTCTTTTGCGAGACAAGTTAAAGGTATGTCAGGGGGCGCACCGTACCCCATCTACACCCCACGTCTTCCATGTATTCAGCGCCCTAAGCTTACTTGACGCAAGTACTTCATCAAGGTATATTTGTGTCATATCCTCTCTCTTAGCCTGTCAATTTGAGTGATTAAACTCTAAATTGCTGGCCGTAGCCGATGGGAAGGTCACAGTTCATATCAAAAGTCCCACGCTACCACAATATCTCCATGTATATAAAATAATATTTCTTCAAGGAGAGAAGAATTTAATCTCTTCCTGTCAGTAAGATTCCCCCTAAATTCGAAATAACACTGATTCAGTAAATAGGACTGTTAAAAGAAGCCATACAACTACTCATTGCTCAAAAGAGTTATGACCATTCATAATAACATTACATACATGTCTCAACATGGAAATAAGATCATCAAAATCAATCGCTGATTTTTGAAGAAGGTAATATGGGTAGTATGGGAATGGCTTATAATGCTCACATGATATACATTATTTATGAAACTATGTGCAGGGAATTTCCCTGATATGTGATTATATTATAAAATCTAACACACACACACACATACACACACACCCTCACATCTTTTCTAACATGTTTAATGATTCGTCAAGGCTTAAATAGCACGAAAAGGATGACATTGACTCACATAGAAAATGGCCTTTATGTTTTAAAAAACCTCCTTGTGCGTTGAAATAAAATAATTGAAAAACGCTTCATGCTATTACACAATAGTAGATATAGACATAGATTTGGCAGGGATTCGCACAGTGGACCTTCTAATTCAAGTCGAGGAACCACCATACAACACTGCTCCCACATTATGTAACACGTTATGATTGATGGCAGATTGTCAATCGGGGACAATTTTTAATTTTTGCCATGAATAAACTTTGTCTCAAACTACACAATCCACAGCCCAAGAAAAAGGTATCGGCTTTTGTAAAGCCTTCACCTGATCACCTTGTAAACTTTCCACCATTTTAAAACGTACGACAGTGAATGTCTTAAAACTTTCGAACATTTAAAAAAATGTCCACTATTTTAAAACGTACAATAACGTACATTTTAAATTGTATAATTCCAAGGGTGCTAAAGAAAAAGGCGTCATATTTGGTTAGATATTGCATTGTTCATAACCATACCTATACTGCTTTTAGCCATTAGGTCATTTCTATGGTTTAAAGTTGAACTATTTCTTGGATGAAAAGCACACCCCAAAGTTAAGATAGTAGCCTTGGCTGGGACAACTTAAAGTACATCCAAATAAAGTCAACATCAAGCTACCGTTTGCTGGTTGGTGGTGATGTTCTGAACTTGGGATGTTCATTGACAACTCAGATATTCGACAGATTTAGGAGGTATTTTTTCTTAAAATGTTGAGATAAATTTTGTATTCGAGGCCTGCTATATTGAAAGGCAATGAGGTGATCTATCAATCAATGCTACAACTTGCTTAGCTTAACTTCCCGTATCTAGAGATTATGGCGCCCGGGGCAAACAATGAAGTTACGCCCCCCCCCCCCCCAAGTGTCCAAACGTTATTGTATAAGCGAGGGAGCAAAGCGACCGAGCGGCAATTTTTCAATTTTAAAAACGCGCAATTTCTTGTGCATTTTACCAGGAAATTTCGCAATTGACCACCGCAATTGAGGGGTAGAGAAGGTCAAATGTTATACATTGATAAACGGTTTTCTATTCACTCATTTCTACATTCGGGAGCAAAACCAACGAAAAACCTATGGCTTGAGAAAGAGTCGAGAAATTCAGCAAGGCTACCTGAATTGAGATTTCTTTCAACAGTTGAAACTTTGCGAATGCTGTTTAATACACTTTATCTTATATTGGGGGCCAGGGGCGGCGGAGCGTCTTTCAAAGTGGGGGGGGGGGGGGCACTAGCCAGAAAAGGCACTTTTGGGGAAAAGGGGGGCACCTACAAGGGGTGAACATAAAACGAAAGGAGGGACCATTGTTGTGACATCGGTATTACCCTACAGTCCAATTAACATTATTAATACATTATCAAACATCATCTTCTTCCTTTTTATTGTGGTTCTGGAATGTCTGGAGACTGCTTCAGCTTCCCCAATTAGCATTTGTGTGTGATGGTCTAATGAGCAAATTGTTTTTTTTCTAATGCTGAATTCCTTTGGTTGAGTTGAGAATTATTTATAGCGATATAATGAAAATTACAGCAGTAAATTAACTGGGGGAATGTCGAATTATCTTTTAATTCATACGTTATACCTGTCGTTCTTCTTTAGGATTACATCGATATCAACATACTTTATGCGATCTTCTTGATTTCATTATATACTATAAGAGCTAGCGAGCGTAGCGAGTGAGTTTTGGGGAGATTTTCAGAAAATATTGCCCTTAATTGGTGTAAATTATGGGCACATTCGAGCGAGCGGAATAAGAAATCGTTTGCTTGGGGGGGGGGGGGTAGGCATTATGCCCCTCTTGCCTCCAGCTCCACTGCCTTACATTGTAGTAATTATGTGTACCTGTTACTACATAAAGCCGCATCGATTCTTTGAAGTTAGATATGGCTCTTTTTGTAAGAAACAGTGGGAAATATAGGTAATAGGGGGCATTTATCCGAAGAGGAAAGGGTGCTTATCAGAAATGGAATGGGGCACTTATAAGAAGTGAAAAGGGACACTCATGAGAAAAGGAAAAGGGCACATATGAGATAGGAAAAGGGAACTTATCAGATTTGAAAAGGGGCACTTATCAGAAGGGGAAAGTTGGCACTATTTAGAAGGGATAAGGGGCACCTATCAGAAGTAAAAAATTACTTATCATCAGAAGAAAAGGGCACTTATTAAAGAGATAATAGGGCAATTAAGGAGGCAATTAAAGGGGCACTTATCAGGAGGGAAAAGTGCACTGATCAGAAGGGGAAAGGGCACTTATTATTCTTAATTTCCTAGTTTCTTTCTTTCTCTCCTTTGCGTTTTTTGCGCCCCCTCCAAGTGCCGCCCGGGGAACGTGCCCCCCTCCTCCAGATACGCCACTGAGCGTATCCCCTCCCCCACCAGGGACTTTTTCAAAAATCTGTCTATAAAACTTGCATTTTAGAGCATCCCGAAAGGGTTTTCAATGAAAAGAATAAATGCACGGATCTACGCCAATACACGGAACCGCTTAATTGAGAATAACAATGCGAGCGAACGAATTTTCTTCGATATTTTCACATGGAATTTACGGCATTTCTTATTTCCATACTTCTAATCATTAAAAAATGTGATGGTATTTTTTTTATTTTTTTATTTTTTTTTATTTTTATTTTTTATTTTTTATTTTTTTTTTTTTTGGGGGGGGGGGGGGGGTAATACAGGCCATCCCCCACCTCATTTTTTGGGGGGATATATACCCCACCCCCCCCCCCCGGGATCGACACCCATGGATGGAAAGGCTGCCCCTCCTGAGGTGGGAAATTGGCCTAACCTTGATATTTTTCTGCCTTATATAGCCTATGTGCCCTTTCCACCTTGTATTCCAACTGATGACAATGATGACAAGTGCCACTCACTTTACTTTTATGAAAAGTATCACCTTTCTGTCCGCTTTGTTCTTAAAAAGGAAATTCAGTTCAGAAAACTGCAAAAAAAATGTTTTTCATTTCGATTGCAGGTACCATTTCAATACAAAACATCCCCTTTCTTTACCCCCAACATCGACAAAACATTGACCATCATTTATTTTATGATGAGGGTGTTATCCTTACCCTCATTATTGAGAAAAACAGATGAAAATAGTCTTCTCATAGGGTTTTAAAAGTCATGTTACATTTGGGTCATGTACGCATGTGATCCTAGCGTTTCACGGATTTACCCAAATCAGGCACAACTGTGTTTTTACATGTCATTTTCAAATTGCTACTGCTCTGTAAAGCATGTACGGATGGATGCCATCAAGGTATCATTTAAAAGCATAATACTTCTAGGTTATGGGAAATAGATAATTATTGTCATAGAGCACATAGTGTGGTCGTCATAGCCCTTTGTTTTAGGGTTTCGTTTTTTTCCTGCACGTACTCTATATGCATTGTTAATACTTTTTTTTTTACTCATAATCACTAATGAGATAACAATAAACAGAAAAGCCTTTTGTCGTTTCGGGGCTGACAAAATTGAAATCAGATTGTTTCTCCAATATTTTCATCAGCATTAGATATTGTCTTCGATGAGATAGGGTTGATGGGAAAAGCGGTAAATGGTTGGCTTCACCATGTTGTACACGTCACCTCATGTGTCTTAATTTTTAGGAAAAATGAATGAGTCTAATGGCAAAAAAATGGCCGTTGTCATGCACTTTCCTTTGTGCTTCGACTTTGCATGTTTGATACTGGTCATGTGATGGAATTGATAAAGTAACTGTTAAGAAGTATATTTGAATGGACGATTGTTCAATAAATGGGAATAGTTGTATATTGTGGGGTTTTGAAATCATCCAAACGATAGCACATTGACTGTATATTGCACAAAACCACACAAACAGTCCAAAGTACAGTGCATTGATATGGTTACATGGAATACACAAGTATGCTTCACAAAATAATGATCCATTTCAAGAGAAAATATTTTCATGTTGCATTGCTACTATCATGATATTGTTCCACATGCCACTAAAAAGAATGAAAAAGGTCATACATCATTTTTCCACATTTACCAGAACTTAAAGGGATACTCAACCGCAGATTGTGGACGTTTTAATGCCGCGAGAGGGCACCGCGATCGTTACCTGATCATGCCGTTGCCCCTCGGGGCGCAAACCTCGGATAGACTGGTCGGCGTACAAACTTGTACGCTTCACCTGAGCTCGAGCTCTCGTGCGAGATTCGGTCGGCTTCGTGCAGTCGAAATGTAATCCCACTTAGTCCAACGGACGCGTTCGACGCACAAACTTTGTGTACGAGTGAATGGGGCTTACGCAATCCTGACTTTCCCACGGCCGCCCGGTTGCGTATCCCTTTAACACTTAAATTTTTAAAAGCTGCAATAAAAAAACAATTGGATGGTATGGAAAGTATTCACATCAGGTACTGACGTACTGATTTTTTCAAGATTTACCAAGAGCCCACCCCCACGCACGCACACACAAAATGCAGAGGCTTTTATCAACTATATGCATTGACGGGGGAGGTCGGCTTTGCTAAAGATTATAATGAGGGAAAATTTCATAGTAAAATCAGACCTGGGGGAATTTAAAAAGTGCGAACTTCGTGACTGGGGATCCCTGAACGTAATTCCCAAAGAGAGCAGTTCCGTCCTCTTTTCACGCGTGTTAGCCTTATATGCGTCACCTCCGCTTATGGAACCAACTTTACTCATAAAAAATTAATCACAGTATTTTTTATGAACTGACTGTTGACAAAATATCATCGTATGGCAAGTCAATATTGTTTCACACCTTCAGTATACCACTAGAGACGTACTAGGTAGTGCGGGGCTCCATGTAAACATTGGGCCGAAAATATCCGTCATTACGAAGTCATTCACCGTGATCCGACCATGGGCTGTAATCACGTGGAGTGCAATCATAGCTCTGCTATCCCCTGACACAAGAAATGTAGGTTTTGGTTGCGATGACAAAAACAAAAACAAAAAAAATCAGTAAACTAATGGGAACCGATCAGAAAATCATAGGTTAAGAAACTATGATGATTTTGTGACACACAAATATGAAAGTCATCTTTATATCAGCAAAAAAAAAAAAAAGATATTACATTAGAAATACCGAGGTGCTCTGTCAGTAATATTTCCTCCTGCACTAATAAGAAGCACGTTAAGAAATAAAAAAATACAAGAACAAAAAAGTTACTAATGTTAGAGTAATGATAAACAGAAAAAAGATCAGTTTTGTCCCGACTGCTAAAAAGAGGAATAATCTTTATAGACAGCACAAATCAGTTACTTTCGCTAACCTGGGAACCTGGGGACATTTTGAAGGGGAAAAATGGTATAACGTATTTTTGTAAAGGTTACATCCAGTTTAATTGACCAATGTCGAATTATGTCACAATAAATTATTATTTCATATGAAACCAATAATACCCACGAATTAATTCCACTGAATTTAGACGTTTCTTCTCTCTCTCTGAGTGTTCTAATGTCTTCTTCAAGTGCACAAACATCAAGCCAAGTGTTCATAAATGCTATTCGCACACCACTTCTCTACTTTCTAAAAAACCGGCAATACAAGACATTAATCTTTCTTTGAAAATTTCTTTCAAGTATGTTTCTTTGTTTTGAACTTGTTTTTCAATTATTATCAATGATGATTATTTAAAAAATAATTCTGTGTCCCACGGCAGATATGTATTCTCTCAAAAAAGAAGTCGTTGTTGTTTATAGGAGTTTATTTCTCTGAATCGGTAATTTTCTTTTAATCAGTCCTTCATGAAGTTCCCTTATGGCCGTAATCCAAATAATATTTGCATATCCATATTTGTTTTCTTTGTGTTTTATGACATTCATTTACTTGGTAAATTTGAAGAAAATGTTTTTTCAGTTGGTAAATATTCAAATCATAAAGGTGATGCCATTTTTTTGTTGGTATTTTTCTTCCTCGTTACTCTACACGTATAGGCCCTTAACTTTAACTAAAATGATTTATAAAAGCCAGATTCAAGTGGGTAGATTCAGTCCGTGATTTAATTATTGAGCTCAAAGTGTCAACGTACCCTTTAGATTTTCAATAACTTCCTAACTTAAAGAACAAACAAAAGTCCTGGTCAACATGAAATTAATTTCTCATTTTTTTTAACAGGATTCATTTCGGGGTTGCTATTGTTGTTGTATTTGTTGTTGTTGTTACAGAATTACAGTAGTTTATACGGAATAAAGAGCTTGCACTTATCGCTGTATAAATCAGTGGACAATGTTAAACCAGGTTTAACTTGGTGCACCTTTATGAATACGAACTATTATTGTAATAGATTGGATCTTTTTTTGGTAATTAAGATCGATACCCTAGTAATCATTTTCCAAAACTGGTCAATAAACTCATAAATTTGTGATTAAAATCCTATGATGTAACATGCACCCAACGTGCCCAATGCTCATAGAAAAGGACAAGGAGCGTTGATACTCCGCTACAGCAGCGAAAATATATCTTTAAAGTAGTAATATGCCTTAAGGCATTTTTGTTCATTAACGAGTAGGTTGAGTTCTCGTAAGGGTGACAAATAATAAGCTAGCTTTCCCATTTTTCTAAATGTCAGCTTGGAATATCCTAGAAGAAAATGTCCCTTGAATTAAAAGCATCACTGTTCAAACTACCCACCTTCAATATATGACGACAAATAGCTCAAACTGGACCAAACTTCCAAGCCACATGTGTGTGTAGTCCCATATGGGTACTTCCGTGTGCAGTACATTTAACTTTCAGCAAATTGTGTTAATTTATAATCATTTTGATGTTTCAAAAAGCTCAGAGTATACACCAATTCTTATGTGCTACATTATCAACATTTTCCATTTGCTTTGGGACAGTTTCTTTGACAATGTACCCGCATGATCACAACTCAATTTTATCTTTAAGGCATTTTGATTCTTTAATCACTACATCCCATTCATGTCATTCCGTTGAGAAAAAGAACTTGTATTATTATTATGGAATCGGATTGATCGATGGGCTCTCCAAAAGGACATGTGATTTAGTTCAATGATTGCTGACGACCAATGGGACGAACATGGCCACCAGTGTTCTCCAAAACCACTTTCATTCATGAGAATGAGATGGAAGAAGTGCCTAAGCCCCCGATACATTTTATTCCAGTTTTCATTTCGCCATTTTTTCCTTCCTTCTTGTTCATCTTTATCTCCGTATCCATACTTCTCATTATCTCCGTTTCTAGACGTGTATATTTTACCAACTATTCTCCATTGTATATGTTTTATATTTCGCTTTCCCTATGAACATCTGTATCGTATAAGTATCGTTCTGTGTCTCTGCACTGTAAGTGGCACTATCGTATTTGAAGGGGGCAAGGGGGTGGGAATTTGCCCGCAACATATTTTCAACCATGGAAACAAAAATAATAACTGATTCTTTTTACATTATGAAGCAATTATTTTAAAGCAAAATGTAACCAAAATTGTCTAAAAAAAACAAACCTTTAAGATTGAAGGAGAATTTTTCAAACATTTTCTCGCTCTGTCGAAATGCGACCTCGCAAAACGATATTGTTTAAAGTAGCCACTTTGGAGTCAACAGTAAGAAAGGTTAGCAAATCTACTATTGGGGTACGTGTCAAGCCAGACAGAGCGAATTCGAAAACCTCTCTTATATTGTGAATTTAAAAACTCAAATATCTTTAAAAATAGGAATCAATAGTTTATATGAGTTATGTTTAAAGTATTAAACCTGTCCAAACACTTTTAACAGTGTACATACTCGGGACTACTACCAAACCATATCGACGTTCTCAATTTGAGAGATGACAAACTTAATAAGCTGAGCCAAGTTGCACACCTACCGCGCTCTTTATAGCTGTTTAACCAAAGTCGTCATAATTAACCCCTTTCATGCCACCAGTCTTTTGAGCAAATGTCAAAAATGATTTTTTGAGTTAAATATTAACTCTCAAAGAGTACTTTCTCGCGTAAACTAGGCAAAGTTATATTGCATAAGAATAAACATTATACTGACGGCAGAGGTTTCATTAATATGAGGAAGAAATTTCAAGCCAATCATTTAATGTTAGGGGCTACTCCTTACACCCACAAAGATCTCCGATTTTAAATGTGATGCGTATATCAATCCGAATAAATGTAATTTTGCCGAGCGTTTTTAAAACTCTGTGCCTTGCACCTAGTGCAATGGCTACATCGTTATTATAACATTACTTCAACATTAAATAATTCACCATCTGGATCCAGCTTTAAGCAGTATGATATCATTTCATAATTCGTTTAATCAATTATCTGCCTACTGCAGACCTGTATTCTAAAATCAAAATCGTGGTACTAAATTAATGTTGATGGGTAGGTCGTTTTAATTGGAGATTCCACACAATATTAAAGTAGAACTTTAATGATTTTAAATATTGGCTTAATACTTATTATTGCATAGATGGCATAAATTAAACAAGGTTATCCAAATTCAACGCTTGGAAACATTTGAAGTAATGGTTATTATCAATTATAAAACCGTAAAATACAGCCCCCGATATAGGAGCTGAAGAGCTCCTCAAACGCTGCTGAGATATGTGACGACACACCATGGACCAGTCCTGTCTAAGCAGACGATGTCCCATAACATCTTACACATTTTTCAGAGCCTATTTTGTCATCTCCTCTTCACTTATTTCTCTTCCTTCACTAGCGTCAGTCTTAATGTTAGTCTGTTGCCTCACTCTCAACTTCGTGTATGGTATTATTTTGATGAAAAATGCAGCGTTAAAAAAATAAAGGAATCAGTCACTTGTAAACAAAATAAGACGCCATTGTATTTTCAGCTGCTTGCACCGGGGCATGTTCGGCGTTTCAAGAGGGAACGAATACCATCCTGCTATTATTCGGAGGGCTTTTCAATTTGAAAGTGGGGTTTATTTCATTGATCATTGACCCTTCTCCTGTGTATTTACAATCAAACGGTTTTAGCTATCAGAATCAGTTTCACTTTCCTTTTATAATGGTGTGAAATAAGGTCATGTTTAAATACACCAAACTCTTTATAATTTGATAAATAATTGCATTGCAATTACGTTCATTCATTATAGGACGTCGTCTGCTTAAGCAGGATCGATCCCGAGTGTGACGACATCAAAACATCGCTATATTTCTGGTGAATCCTCGGATATTCCAGATGCTGAGAAGAGCTTTTATTTGTGTTGTTTTTATAATCATCAGATACGCAGTTGACATAAAACTTATACGATTGCCATCTGTAAGCTTCCCAGTTTCTAGTGATACATTAATTGCCATATTTGTGATTTTCTTTGAATACCTACTTTAAGAAGATGAATATAATGAAATATTTGAATAATCATATCAAAATCAGTGACCTCTGCAGCTATCACACATGATATTCGGCATAATCATTTCATAAATCCTTTCTAAAAATCTGCTCGGCATAATTATTTTAAAAATCTACACTTCATCATGTTCATCAGTAACCTAACTTCTCTGCTAATTGTATATCCCTCACTCTCATAAAGTTGTAATCGTTGTCGTAAAGCGAGTATTCGTGCAAATTGAAAAAAAAGTGCAGAGTGCAGTGCAAATATTGCCGAGGTCGAAACATATTCCTCGAAGTATCACCCCTTGGTAAGATGATGGATGGATATCATGTAGAAGGCTGTGACGTCACTGTGAACTGAGATAATCATTTAGGACACGAGGGAGAGGAGGTTTAAGGAGCCTTACGATTATGGCCAAGAAATTGGAAATTGGTTTGAGAATATGTTCCTATACTTGTATTTCAACCACGTATTTATACTATCTGGCAGGCAGTGACAAGACTTTCCTTTTCTAAGGACGCAGGAAAATCAATTTAGGAAAAATAAAGACGTATTTTACCACACGCCATAAAAAAGTATAATTATTGTTCTGTGAGTTATTCTGTCGATTGCAAGCTTGCAATCCGTCGACTAGCAAGAAGGGGTGGCGTCAAGAGGATCCCTGGTCTTATAAATACGATAATGATAGCAAAATAATTAACGATAGAAATATTATATTATTTTGCTATCATTATTGTATTATTTTTTTTACTATTCTTATCATTCTTACTATCTCTTGAGCCATATTTTTCAGAGTAGACAAACAATGAAAGTGGCTTCGATGATAATGACACAATACACTAATATAAATGAATGGCATCAGCACAAAATGGTAAAGATTTCTTCTGAAACTTCAGCTATACTTTGCGTTGGGTGCGGTTGAACATTCAATGAATACAATGTATACATCCACCAACAAACGAGCTGGTGGTGACACTTTCCCTTCTGCTGCCATCAAGCTTTGAAATAAACTCCCTCCTCATCTGAAATCATCAACATCTTTTGAAATGCTATGCGATCATTGAAGAAACTCCCCTGCTTCTCTTTAATCAAATTCGATCATTCTAACATAATTGTATGGACATCAATATCACTAATACTTTCGAGCGTATTAACATATTCTATGGCGAATTAATTGAGGTTTAAATCAGAGGCCAATGTCATGAATCTCCATCCGATCTTTGTGGATGAACACACCAGCCAAATAATCAAATAAGGAGTAAAGCATACGAAACAATATCATAAACAATTAGTTGTATGATTAAATCTTCCGACTATATACATTGGTAATCATTTCAACAACATACCGGCAGTTCTTATAACCGGATCGCATGATATATCCACAGCATACATTCAACACCAAAGTTCTAGGGTAGGGTCTTATTTTCATGTCGTAAATTGTAATAAAAAGATATCAAATCTAAATTCAATTCCAGGCTCATATGGTGTCTTTTCTATTGTTGTTTGATAAAAGTGTCACTTGAAAAAAATCAAGTCTTTCGTGTACCAATTTTATACAGAATAGAAACAAATTACTAGTATAACATGGCCGTTCCAGAAGTGATTACGTTCACCTCGGTTTCGCAATATTTACTTTTATCTTAAAAAACCTGACTGACTCCCATTTCTCGTGACTTTCAAAAAGAATAAAAATAGAACGAAAGAATGAGATTAATAGACCTGTCTAAATACGCCATTCGACAATTGGATATTGATGTTCTGTATTATATTAAAGACATTATAGAAGTGTCTTCGAGGGTAAACTCTTCTACACATCCGTACCAATGAATAAAATATTTGCGGATGTTTATCGTGATTTTACATATGTCTTCTCTCACGCAATAATTTTAGAAGAGCAAATGCATAAATCAAATCAGCCTATTCTTCATGTCGACCTGTAATCAAGAAAACACCTCTTTTTTCAAAAATACATTTGTACCAAAAAGGGAAAATAATTTCTCAGATTCACAATAGTCGTCAAATTGCTTCAATATTTTCTCTTCAATCGGGACGGGGTGGAGTTGTTGGATAAACCAATCACCATCCCAACTTAAACACATGGGCCGGTTATTCCTAATAGTGCAATAGTTTTTAGTCCAGGTTTAAGCTTCCACAAATCAAAATTCCAATTGCTTCAGAATTTACTTAGATTTTTCGTTCTTTTTTTTTAAATTCAGGCTCAAGTTAAAATATACATTTTTACCCCGCCTCAGATCAGGCCAGCACAAGAAGCAGTTGAACGTAGGTGCATGGGCTTCCTCAGGGGGAAGGGGGCTGCAGTCCCCCCCCCCCCCCCGCCTCGTAAGCCTCTGCTAGTAAAGGCAGATCACTTAAAACCAAAACAATGGGTCCGATTTAGTCAGTACAATTGACATACAACCTCGAGGTACATAGACGCGCATAGTACACCTGTACTATCTAGTCACACACTTTCAAAAGGCAATTTATATAGATACGTTCTATGTTCCACATGCTGTCTCTATTGATGGACAGAATTCATTTAATTTTGTAAATCATTTGTTATTCATACGAACAAACAATTCTACTTGTACACCCTTTGCCAATTACGCAACTACCTTTTGTATATTATAACCTATATTTGCATATTCTTGTATATGTGCAGTGAAGCAAGAGCCGCTATTTCTATACAGACATGTGTTAATAAATCAGATCCTCTCTTTTCTAACCCCAACTCTCCCAAAATCTTCAATGAATGATTTTCATATGGATGCCGTTACAATCCTAAGCGATGACGAGTTCAATGATATTTTCTCTCTCAATTACGATCCTAGAAATTCTTCTCCCCTGTCCAACAGAGAAGGCGCTGCCAAGTTTGATTTGGACAGTATTAATCATCTTAACAATGAAATGCCTGAGCTCCAGCTTGATTTTGATGCTAACGATGTTTTTGTTAATAATAGACATTCAGAGTATGTATTACCAGATCAATTATCGAAGAAAGCCTTATCTAATGACATACTTTCTTTACTCCATCACAATGCACGCAGCCTCAATAGAAACTTTGACCAATTCCATTCATTCATTCATGATTTAGATGCAGATTTCTCAGTACTTGGCTTGTGTGAGACCCTGGTTCACTGACTCGCCCCCTTCGTTATTTTCAATGCATGGGTTCAAATTGATATCTAACAATAGGGAAGGGGGGAAAGGAGGTGGGGTTGCCTTTTACATTTCAGATAAGTTACTTTTTGATATAAGACCTGAAATAACACACGCAACCGAAGTAATCGAATGTTTATTTATCGAATTAAAAAATCACGGTGACAAAAATATTATTATCCAGTGTATATTTAGCCTCACCTGTTCTTAATAACAAACCTTGTTTCATCATGGGAGACTTTAACCTAAATTTACTTCATTATCAGCAGAATTCGAATTGTAGGGACTTCTTAGACATACTACTCTCATATTCATTTATTCCCGCCATTACGAAGCCTACCAGAATTTCTGACACCTCATCAACCCTCATAGATAACATCTTTACTAATATAAATTCTTCCGTTTTCTCTGGCGTCGTTGTTTCTGACCTATCCGATCATTTCCCTATATTTTCCTTTATATCGAACATCACACAATCGTCTGCATCGGGTAATAGTAAACAGAACGGATTTCGAGTGTTATCAGAGGACAACCTCAACAGATGAAGAGAAAGACTTTCGTCTATTAACTGGCAACAGGTATACGATATTGAAGATTCCAACTTAGCATTCGGCAAGTTTATTGATATATTCACTGAATTGTTTGACACCAGCATACCCTTACAATGTCCTGCCCGCATAAACAAAAAAGGTGCCAAGATCTCCTTGGATCTCGAAAGCTCTCCTAAGGTCAATAAACAGATAAAATAGATTGTTCTATAAATATAAAGCTAATCCAAACGAAAGAAATAAAAATTACTCATTACCGGAATAATTTAACCACTATAATCCGCACGGCAAAAAAAAAACAATATTTTTCAAATCAATTCCAAATATTCAGGTCCGATAACAAAAGTACGTGGAAAGTAATCCACAAAGTTTTAAATAAAGAAAATAATAATAAATCTGACTTTAGTAATATTCATGTTGATGGTGAACATATAGATAACCAGACTTCCGTGGCCAATGCATTTAATTCCTTTTTTGTAAACATAGGCCCTAATCTTACCCATAGCATTCCTGAATCCAATATACCATTCCATTCCTTTCTAATGGACAAAATATCACACAGTTTATTTTTTTACCGGTTCACGAAACTGTACTCTGGGTACGATGGTATAACAAATGTTTTACTAAAAGATATTATTCATGAAATAGTTTCTCCTTTAACACATATTTTCAATCTGTCACTAACAAACGGCACTGTTCCCAATAAAATGAAGACTGCAAAGGTCATACCTAATTTCAAGAAAGGTGACCAACAAGACGTAGGTAATTACCGCCCCATATCACTCCTAACAAGCTTCTCAAAGATTCTAAAAAAACTTGTCTATTCTCGCCTCATTACATTTTAAAATAATAATCATGTTCTCTCCGGGTCTCAATTTGGTTTCCGCAAAAAAGCATTCAACTACGCACGCGCTTCTGTTAATCATCAATAAAATTGCCAGAGCGATTGACAGTATGTCGCACACTGCAGGTATTTTCCTGGACTTCTCCAAGGCCTTCGACACTATAAATCATGATTGTTGCATAAGTTGTCCCACTATAGTATTCGGGGGAATGCCTTGGCGTGGTTCAGGAACTACCTTATTGATAGAAAACAATATGTATACATAAATGGTTTCAAATCGACCCTTCAGTCAAGTACTTTTGGTGTCCCTCAAGGATCTCTATTAGGCCCGCTCCTGTTTATCTTATACATTAACGATCTCCAAAACTCATCTGCAGTCTTATCATTTATTCTTTTTTGCCGATGACTCAATATAAATAAAACAAATGTCATGCTATTTAGTAATTCTATATCATCCTTACCAGGTAATATACAAATAAATAATAAAAATATCGCCCAGGTTGAATCTACCAAATTTGTGGGTGTTTTTATAGACAGTAACCTAACATGGAAGGTTCAAATTGATTGCCTATGTAAACTGTTATCACGTAATTCAGTTGAAACCTTTTGTACCTCCTCATGTTATGCTTATACTCTATTCTGCCCTGATCTTGCCTTATCTTAACTATTGTATACTTGCATGGGAAATAGCTCCATAGCCCTAATGGACGAAATTAAAGTTGTACAAAAACGGGATTTTAGAATAGTAAATAATGTTGGATTTTGTGCACATACAAATGATATCTGACTTGTACTTATACAATCTTGGAATATTTATGTACGAACTCTCGAAAGGTAATTTACCAGATGCTTTCGTCCCTATTTTTCAACGCAATAATGCTGTACATTCCTATCCAACTAGACAAACAAACCATTTCCACCTCCCCCGAACTCGCACCGTTTTCGCAAACAAAACAATCACCTTCACTGGACCCAAATTCTGGAACAGCCTGAATAACGAACTAGTTGATAGCCCCTCCAACAATTCTTTTGAACGGAAGCTAAGGTGTTACCTCTTAAGTAAGTACATGTATGTATGAATATTCATGAGCTTGAGCAAAGCTCGCTCTTCAATGACCACTCTATGCGGTGACGTTCTATGACGAGCTCTACGAGCGAGCTCAGAGAGGGTCGCACATAATACACAACCCCATGAAAAAATCCCGACTCTCTTCAAAACCTGTCTCTACACCTTAGCATTCAACACCGTTGGTGCTATTTCGTTTTGAGTCGCGAAGTGTGTGATTGCGACTTTTATGGAGAATAGTATATACGCGATGGATTGACCGTGGCTTTAAAAATTTACCGCACCGTTTTGTGACAAATTAACAATATTTGATATGCTATGTTCGTTTATAAGTTCTAAAAACAATCGGTAGATGTGGACAGCAGGCTGAGTTAGCAATTGCAAGCAGGTGATTTCGCTGTGTGCATGGTGTGTGGTCGATCTAGCAAACAATAAGGTGCTAAAGGGGACGATGTCTCGTCTTCATTATTTTTTTGGTAAAGTTTCATCTACTTATCTTTCTGTCTATACTTATGTTATTCTTTGTTTCTATCCTTTTTATGTTATTCTTTGTTTTTATCTTTCTATCTTGTTCTCTTTCTATATTTCCTTATGTTATTATTTGCTTTTCCTTATATACTCTTCTCTTTCTATATTTCCTTATGTTATTCTTTGTTTTTATCCTTCTAATGTTATTCTTTGTTATTATCCTTCTATCCTCTTCTCTTTCTATATTTCCTGATGTTATTATTTGTTTTGCCTTTAATTATATATTCTCCCTTCTATCTTTCCTTATGTTACTCTTTGTTTTATCCTTCTTATGTTATTCTTTGTTTTTATCCTTCTATCTTTCGCTCTTTCTATCTTTTCTTATGTTATGCTTTGTTTATACTTACCATTTCGTCTTTCTATCTTTCCTTATGTTATTATTTGTGTTTCCTTCTATCTTTCGCTCTTTCTATCTTTCCTTATGTTATGCTTTGTTTTTAATCCTTGTATCTTCTTTCCTTCTATCTTTCCTTATGTAATTCTTTGTTCTATCCTATTCTTTCTTGCTTTCCTTATGTTATTCTTTGTTTTTATCCTTCTTATATTCGTCTCTTTCTATCTTTCCTTATGTTATTCTTTGTTTTTACAGGTGGTCACATAGACTTTGCTCGTGTAACACTGTCATGTCTTTACAATTTTTTTCTTCTTCTTCTGCTTTTTCTTCATTTTCTCTTTTTTTTTCTTCATTTTCTTTTCTTTTTTTCTTTCTTCTTCTTCTTCTCTTTCGTCTT
The DNA here is from genome assembly GCA_025617745.1 of Heliocidaris erythrogramma. Classification (NCBI taxonomy): domain Eukaryota; kingdom Metazoa; phylum Echinodermata; class Echinoidea; order Camarodonta; family Echinometridae; genus Heliocidaris; species Heliocidaris erythrogramma. The sequence goes on along the minus strand of CM046868.1, from coordinate 18,883,477 downwards.
TTTTCTTTCTTTACTCCACATTCTGAGCTTTGCTCTCCTTGTACGTTTTATAAATCTGATACTTCTAATCCGTCTCGCCTATACGGGAGCCTAATCATTTACAAGCAATGCTTTTTAGGCTCCCCACATTTTACATTTTTCTTACTTCTTTTGCCAGTCGTTTATACATCTCTCAAACTTTCTACCTATTTACTGTACATTGTACTTGAGCTGAGATCTTTACCCTATGTTTTGAAATTAACAATTATGCTTGTAAAATCACTTCTGAAAAATTGTTTTGATGTAAATGTGGAATGTGGAACAAATAAAGTTCAAACTTCAAAACTTCAAATGTATTGATTTTGTCCAAAATGTTACTAATTTATTCTGGAATTGTGCTTTATTTTCCATTTTTACTTGATTTTTCACTTTTCAGTATTTTCAGTATTTTTAAAGTTCTCTGTGATTTTCCTTAATATTTCTTAAATTTCCTTGGAAATAGTTTTCGGTCATCGGAAGAATAGACAGAATTACCTTGCATAAAGATATTTATCCACGTTGACTTGATAGCATGAACAATAGAACAGTATTGCATAAATCGATTAACGTTTGATCACATTTAACATTTAATTCTAATTAATATTGATATATAACCGAGTGGCTAGTTTAAGAAAAAAACAACAACAAAACACCCATTATGCAATTTTTGGAGCAACTATCACGATGGAAATTGCACCATATTATCTTTAATAATTGATTTACTTTGTAAGATAGCAACAAGTCCCTATAAAGCTCTGTCCTGGGAGAAGCTATCAGTCTTTTAGTATAACTCCTCTTTCATAACAAGATAATCTTGAATAATGGCAACCCGCATATTAAATCTCTTTATCATGTAGAGTCATGTTTGTGCTTACCTGGTTTAAAATGTAATGCATCATCAAAAATTCAAAGGTTTAGGGAGGCATCATGGGAATGATAATAATAGTTATTATATACCGTATGTCTAAATGCCAGGGGCGGTATTCTGAAAACTATGTTATCCTTTATGTTAAGGAAAAGAATGTTAATTGTCCTAACAAATTGAAATTGCGCGCAATAAACACAAACCATTGGTGCTTGCGCAGATGTCTCTGTTAACTTTACGCGGGCACAGCCATCTTTGCGCAATCATTAACCAATGACTTGTACTGATTTTGATTTGTTATGACAGTTAACATCGTTTTACTAACATAAAAGTTAACATAGTTTTCAGAATATGGCCCCAGGCCTTTGATTGGTCAAATTTGCGGGCATGAAATTCACTACATACTGCCAGGCGGTATGGTGAAAACTATTGACCAGGCATAGTTCTGCTCGCGCGTACAACGCAATTTTTTGTCTTTGTACGCTCGCGCGTAGCTATGGCAATTTAGATACATGTACACCGAACGAAATTTTCCAAGAGCGATCGATGAGAATTACGTTACGGTATCGTTTTTCATCTGTCGTCTCGGGGCATAGCACAGTTGCCATATTTTTAACCGTGCCTTCAAAGCAATCAACATTTGTATACTGTAATAATGATAATGAAATAACAATAGTAACAATAATATAAACAAGAACAAAATAAAACTTTTTAGTACAACGCACATTAAAATATAGGATATATAGATACTGCCTTATACATTATGTTTGTGTGTGTGTGCGTTTGTTTAGCATTATGTCCGAGGACATTTTCGGACAGAGAACAAAAAAAAAATCATGACAACAATGGTCCTCGAAAGGCGGACAATAGTCCTCGAACGTCGAACAATGAATTTATGCCTTATTCCGTCGACTGTCCGAGGACGAGTAACAATAGAGGAACAATAGTTGTCCTCGGAGGTAAAGCCATGTAAACGTGTGTGTGTGTGTGTGTGTGTATATATATATATATATATATATATATATATATAGATATATATATATATGCCAAGATTCAAGACGTAGCTGAATCACCAGGTGTTTTATTCACGCCAATATTTCGGCAATATTGCCTTCTTCGATGGCTGTAAAACGAAAAACACCAGAAATTGTACAAAATAATAGTACTGCTACATGCGTAAATGAAAAATAATGAGCAATACATTTCTGCTGACATTATACAAATATATACTGTCATGAGAGGGTCTGGTTGGAATTATGTCCCTCATCGTAAGATTGTTGCATTAGGAGTGTACATAACAAGAAAATGAATATAGTCTTACTAGAAAGCCGTTTTCTGCCGTCTAGTTCATTTTTCCTGCTGACGTCATCGAATAGTTCATATTTTTCCCATCATCATTTGCATGACGGCAGGAAACGGCTTTTCTAGTAAGACTATTCATTTTCTTGTTATGTAGACTTCTAATGCAACAATCTTAGGATGAGGGATATAGGTAATACCTATAATAATAAAAATCATTATCTGTTAGGTTGTTTGTGTTTAGGTTATGGACAGATCAAGGAATAAATCCTACCAGGTAACTGTCAAAAATTGATGACTTAGCACGGCAATCCTGAAATCTTGTTGCTGTAATATGCATTTCGGATAAAATCAGACAAAAGTCAGCGATTGTTTTCACCGTTATTTGTAAAGTTTATTCACTCTGAACTTTCAAAAGTAATGAAAAAACCAGGGTGTTCAACTTAACACTCTCTATTTCATGTTGGTGCTCCTATACTGTGGTCACACGCAGATACCGAGAAATATTGGAATTTGAAACCATACTTTTGCACTGTAAAAAGCAGGCCAAGTAGACTGACAAATGTGACCCTACGACACGGAGAATGACTAGAAGGAAAAGTAGAGAGGTACGAAAATAGAACAAGTAGAAGCCTGGAAAGGAACTGAACTCGAACAAAATCAATCCTTTCTGCCCAGGCAATCCAGAGAATTTTAGCTGTGACAATCACTCTGACTGCTGGGGATTAATGCCAATGAACCTTCGACCTTGATCCATTCAATCTCGAGGAGGTCATGAAAATATCTTCAAATAGCTTTGAAACAATGCCCTACGATCTCAAAAATCCTCCCTTGGTGGTACGATAGAATCTAGGAAGAAGGCATATAATTCTTCCAATAGTCAAAATGGAGATGGACAATTAGAGGTGTTGTAGGCCTATATGGTTTTTATAACACACTCATCAAAATCATCAAATATCATGACTTATGACGTTAAATGTTGGCAAAATTATAATTGTTTTGAACATCGGTGTTCAATTTCAATTTCAATTTCAATTTATTCAAACCAATCAAACAGTCATGCAAAATAATAACATAATAATAATACAACAGCTTGGATGAATAGTTTGAGACCCCTTAGAAGCAGAGCTTGTGGATGGGGCCCTCTTTAAGACATTATGAGTAAATAACGTATCATTATGAGATGGCGTGATTCTTTTTTTTTTTTAAAGTTTATAATGACTAAGGTTGCCTGCTAATTATGCAATAAAACCAGTACTAGATTCGATGCACGATGATATTTAAAGGTAAACTTCATAACCTAGAATTCAAAATCAAGTGGTTTACAAAGAAATGAATTCTCAAGCCACGGTATACTCTGAAATGCTATGTATTAACGGTATATAAATTCAACGGGGAATTAATATGAAGTCGCGGTTAAAAGAAAACCCCACAAAATGCCTTCATGCAGTGCTTCCTGACTTCCGATGTCACTCTTTAATGCATTTCGGTAAACTGGAGAGATATCCTTCTGAACTTGAAACCACAAATAAAGCTTTTGGGAACTCAGAAATTTCTACAAATAATCGATCTAGTGATGCACCTGCAATGGCTGATCAAGTATTTTAAAGAATAGGTGGCGACCACCTCTAGAATGCAAAAATATAAACGTTTGTGATTTAATAATGAAGTTGGCAAGAAAGCGAGGGGCAGCAAATCATTACATCCATGTATCATAGTGATAGGAGCTGACCAAAAACAAAAAATAGAGGACGTGCGCGCCTCATACACCCTCTGGATCCTCTATTGTGTAGCTATACACCGGCGTCGTTCGGTCGGGGGAGGGGGTGGTGTTATGACACCCCCATTAAAAATGATTTCGACAAAATTTGGTATATATAGGACTTTGTTAGCGATTCGCAAATATTGGTGACTTTTGGGGGGCTTGTTGGAAATTTAAAATAAAAAAAAAGTTTAAAGCGACTGTCTCTCCTACAGGCTAACGCCTAAATTCAGTGAAGCTCATGGCTGAAACTGTTCTTGAAGTATTGTGATAGCCGGAATAAAAAAAAAACAACCTATAATTACATGACGATTGACCTCTTTGACCTCTGACCTAAAAACCAGTCTGATCACTTTGTCTCCTCATAGTCATGCATAAAAGATATTTGAGACATGGTGATAACAAAACTAACAAATCTTTAATTTCCTGCATATTGACCTATTCGACATTTGACCTACTTATCCCCAAATTTTATCAGTTTGTTTCACTATGTGATGCATACTTGTACCAAGGATGGAGCTCACAGCTCAAATTAATGGTTCTTGAGATATCTCGATAACGAGGCTCAAAGCTGACATGTCAGAAATTGACCTATATCACCTTTTTTTTTAAAAGCAGATGTTTCTGCATTTATTAAGGAATCAAATACAACATTGCATACAATAATGATACTAATCAGAACTGACATATATATAAAGTGTGACAACTGAATTACAAAAATAATATATATATTTATATAATATTGAAATTATAAGTCAATAAATCGAGATAAATGCAGGGGCCAGCTATCATAAGCAAGAATGCTAGAGTGGATAGCTTGAGTGGATGGCTTTGACCTACGTACCCGAAATTCTAAACAAATCGTTTTCCTATGGAGATACATACTAGAACCAAGTTTGAAGTTCATACTTCCAATGGTTCTTGAGATATCGCGTTAACGAGGCTAACACCTGCAATTTAAGAAATTGACCACTATGACCTTTGACTTACGGACCTCAAAATCTAATAGGATCGTCTTATTACGGTGATACATACTAACTCCAAGTTTGAAGTTCATACCTCACACGGTTCTTGGGATATCGCGTTAACGAGAAAGCGGGACTGACGGACCGCCGGAAAACATAATGCCTTCGGTGGGTGGATCGAGGCATAAAAAAGTTATTAAACTGAAAATCATACGACCAGTTTCACCATTGTCGGTAAATTTGTTAAAATACGGAGGATCTTAGACGCATCGTTTAGTCCGACATCCACCCCAACCCCAATTTATAATGGTCTATTGACGCCCCAGTCTATTAACACAGCGGCTTTTCACTATAATATGCTAGCTCTTTGGCAAAGCATGATTTCATGCCTCATCTTACAATGCCAGTTTTCACACTTCGTCAGTCACATAATGGTTTGATGTGGTAATAGAATATTCCAAGATATAGGTCACGTTGACATATTATGAGAAGAAAACAATCATACGATACGAGGAACAGAATAAAACAAAATGTGTGGTGTTCCTTATGGGCGTAAGAAAGGTAAGCTGCAATATTTTCTATAGCGAATTATTACTTTTATTGGGCGAGAAGTTTGGGTGAAATTGTAACCGTGTGTGACAATACAGGGCGGTAGCCAAAGGCAACATGTTCGCCATTTCATACTGTCGTAGACATTTTTCTTAGATATTTCATCTTCATATTTGTGCACCATAATGCAAATAAAAAGGAGTTGATCGTGTACTCCTACCCCCAATAGAAAATATTATTGCACCGCAAAAATGGTTATGAAACCACTGAAATTCAATCCGACTACAAGGTTGATCACATTATATAATTCGTTGTCTTCATAGCTAGATCACAATAATCCATCTGCAATACATTTCCAGCCGTGAGTTTGCCGGATTGGCGTTTACTTATTGATACTACATACTTCTAAATTATATCAATAGTGATAGAGACATCACGCGAAAGCGTACCACATGGCACAGAGCCACAGTCCATATGAAACAGAAAATGAGTAAAACTGTTATTTACTGCCCCATTTATCATTGTCATTGAGAGTAAAAACGATTGTGTTACGCACACGCATCATGATGAAAACGAAAAGAACAAAAGATGGACGTAATGTAAAAACCCATCAGTTAACATTAAATGATAATATTACGGCAGCATTACATGCGCTTGTACGATAATGATACAGTGTCTAGAAAGTTGGAGAAAGAGAGTTACAGAGCTGAACGCAGAGAGCGATTAAAAGAGAAAGGGGGCAAAGGAAAGAGAAGTGAGGAGAAGAGATAAGGGAGGTAAACTGTCAGAGATTAAAGGAATTATGAAGGAATTATGGAGAAAATGAGACAGAGAGGGCAGGGGTGCTATCATTGCAATGTTGTTTTTTTTTATAATTATGTCTTTTTATGACGTTATTAGGTATAGTGTATGTTTTGGATAGGCTTATGAATCATGGGTATTTTTTTTTATTTCAATAATTTTTTCATTACTTCAATTTTCAAAATAACATCTTCACAAATAATCAAGGTAAAATAACATGCACAAGTATATTTACATGGCCCAAAAATAATATTTTATAAGCCCGATCATAAACTTTGTTAAATGGAAGTTAATATTTACAATATTTATAAAAAGAGGGGGAGGGAAAGAAATAAAAACACTTTCTTAACCCTCCTCCAGTATCGTTTCGCTCTATATCTTCAACTGGAAAAAGTTCGGAATTATAGGAATTAATGTTATTATTCACACTTAGCTCCCCCAAATCCATTCTTCGTCACGGAAATTAACATTGTCCCACTTTCTAAGGTGCTCTCCAAAGCCAGTATATTTCTCCTCTAACTGATGCTCTGACATCATTGCTTTGATTTATTTTACGGTTGGAGGTGTCTCTCCTTTCCTACACTGATATGTCATATATTTAACTAATGGAATCAAATGATTTAATAAATTTTCTTTTTACTCATCTCAACCATGTCACCTCCTAAATGAATTTTATTCAAGTTTAAATCTTTTAAAATAGGAAATTTGATATTCCCACATCATTGGAATGTGAACACATTTATAAAATACATGATGTTTCCTCTTCTTTCTTACAAAATGAACAGTAATTATTTTTAACTACTCCAAAACGATACAAATGGTGATTTGTATAAATTATTTTATGTAACAATTTTTATTAAAATTCCCGTAGCGTGCTGTTGAGGGTGCATGCTCTTTCTACATACAATGGGTACATTAAACGAATCTTCTTTCCAGTATCGAGAGCTTTCCAGACCTATTATTAAGTGATTGTATCTATAATCTTTTTGATACGATTTCACTTACGGGTAATACTCTATCACCAAACACAAGGTAATTGTATTATCCTTTGAACCGATTCCGCATAAAATATTTAGACGTATATATTTAAGACAATATACATAAGTTTATCTTTCGCTGTAGCTAGGCATAATGTACGGAGGTATAAAATATATTTAATAAAACGCGCGTAAATACCTATTCAAGTCGGGAAAAGATGAACTATAGTTCGAGCACAAATCAGCAGTAGAAAGCATTAAATGATGCATAACCACCTTCCCCACCCGGTGCCATTATAACTGCAATTTGATTATCGTATGAGCAGTCAGGCGTGTGATTTCGCTATTTATTTTTGATGAACGTGTTCAGCTCTTCAACCGTGAATCTGGCAGGCTCTGTTCGATTCGATTTGAGAATCGGACTATCCAAACATTATTTTGACAACTACAGCACACACGCTCCCTTCATATCTGGGCGAAAGTGAATGAAGTAGTCCTGCAAACCGCGTGCACTGCACTCTCAGATGAATTCGTTCCTAGAGGAGATGATGACAAGCCAAATGTCAGCCAAGACTTATGGCCCTATTTTCATTTATTCTATCAGCTGGAAAATCATGAAAATAGAATTAAATTACATGCAAGACTGGATTTTGACGTCGCACAGCAGTTTTTGGAGGAGTTTTTTTGAACGCTTGTTTGATTCTTAATTTGAGCGATGCATGCTAGAAATTATGTGAAGCATGATAATTAATTTTTGTTGATTTCATTTTTTTGAAAACAGAAATGTCAATGGTTCCCCCTTACTCATGGATACGTCAACGTAGCATAGCATAGCTTTCTATTGCCTTTTTTCTAATATGTCTGCAAGAAAGTATTCATGCTATAACAAACTTACTTGAGTCATAAAATGATTTTTTAAATAATCTTGAAATCAATATGAAGAAAGGGAGAAGTGCCGGTTTTTCAGTGTAGTGCGTAGTGTGATCACATGATCGGAAGAAAAATATCGATAAAGAATTGTTTCTCTTTAAATAGTTGATAAAAAAACGGAAATATTGCACTTGGCATTTATGTACTATGATAAGGTTTCATAACTTGCAACCTTTTGCGTGCAATGAAACCACTGAAGCTCAAAATCAGGGGAACATTGACCTCTATAATGTGTATGAAGATATTTGGAAGACCTTTTCAGAGAAAAAAAAATTCTTTGCGGACATCGAGACATCTATTGCAGAACTGCAATGGCATGTGTGAACTCCCTTTAATAAAGGACAAGTCCGACCCCAGAATAACTTGCTTTCAATAGAATCTAAAATCACACAAACAGATTTCAAAAAATGTTTTCAAAAAAATTTCAAAAAAATTTGACAACTAATAAGAAAGTTATTTTTAATGACATGAAAACTAGAGAAAACAATGAAAATCAGTAAAGAAATTGGCAGTTGTGAGTTTGTGACGTCATTGCCTCACAACAAAAAAATTTAAAATTTGTGTTATTAATGTAAAAAAAATTAATAGGTGTGTTGTGAAGCAATGACATCATAAATTCACAACCGAATCGCCAATTCGTCTAGTGATTTTCATTGCTTTTCCTAGTTTTCATGTCATTAAAAAATCAATAACTTTCTTATTAGTTGCCGAATTTTCCTCGACTTTTAAAAAATCTGTTTGTTTGATTTATGCGTCTATTGAAAGCAAGTTATTCTGGGGTCGGACTTGTCCTTTAATTAAGGGAGTTCACACATGCCATTGCAGTTCTGCAATAGATAGATCGCGATGTCCTAAAAAAAGTTTTTTTCTCTCTGAAAAAGTCTTCCAAATTACTTTTTTCTTCAGAAAATATTAATTTCTTATTAGTTTTCTGAATTTCCTCTAACTTTTTTTGATCTGTTTGTCTCTCTTTTTTTTTAAATTCTTTTGAAAGCAAGTTGTTTTAGGTTTGGACTTGCCCCTTTAAAAGAATTTAAATCGTGTGTTAAATTTGTTGTCTTGCACATTATCATTGTTGATATCTACATTTTCCATATATATGTATATAATGTGAAAGGAAATAAGAGAATAATGGTTGCGTAGCTTAATTAAGTTTTCCAGAGCTGCCTCCCCCCCCCCCCTGAAATTTGTGCAAAGGTTGACAAAAAATCGAACCCGTGTCATTGGTTTAGGCGACACCAGATTCAATTGACCGACAGATAAACAAATCTTCAACCTGATTAATCTATTCCTTTGTCGTGGGCAGGTGAGTTTTGATCGATGACAGGCCGCATGCCTCAACTGGATCCTAGCAAATGCTTTGAGATACATATACATGTTAGAATAATTGTATACATTGTATACAGGAAATAACATACAACAGCTTTGTCAACTCACGTAGAAATAAATACGATGTGAAAGGAAATGAGAGAATACTGGTTGCGTAGCTTAAATCAATTTTTCCCAGAACTGTCCTCCCTTTCGAAATTTTTGCAAAGGTTGAAAAATGTCTCCGCCAGGAATCGAACCCGGGTAATTTGAAAACTTTGATTTAAGCTACGCAACCATTATTCTCCTATTTCCTTTCACATTGTATTGCCAAAGCTGTTGTATATGTTATTTCCTTACACTTGTATATAAATAAATATATATATTATATAGGGAGGGAGAGAGAGTGAGAGAGAGAGAGAGAGAGAGAAAGAGAGATATCGTGTGAAAATATGAAAATACAACACTTCTCGGTTGGCGCATGGCCATTTCAAGTTACTTTATATCACAATTTCACATAATTTAATCTAATTTGTAAACAATGAACAATTGAAAGGTGTTGCATTTCCAGACCCAATATTTCTGTTTTCCATGAAGGTTTGCCTGATCTCAATTTCAGAATGTGGCAGACTATTATACATTAGGTCCGCTTAAATTGGCTTTGATGCAGTAAGCTGGATCAATAAAGGGGTTCATTGGACATAGCGTCTGTCAAGTTTAGCCACCTTCATTTCGTCTGGGAAGATCAGCCCACGATCAGGTGTACATCCCAGCCGGTAGTATTAGCTGAAGTAGTTTGTAAGGAGTACTCGGGAGCCCGGTTAAGGTGTAAAGTGCAAGGATCCGATCGATACATCTTCCGTCAAAGCTGAGACCAGCTTGTTTGTTCGGGAAGAGCTGCTCAGCAAGTAGGGGGATACTAGTCATTTATAGGAGGCATGCACTCACGTTAAGTGTAACATGTACACAGGTGCAACATGGGTCGATAACTAGACGGTTCTGGACCAGGTACCCCGTGCTTGAAAATGACAAAGAATTGTTTTCCTCTCGACTAGATATCACAACAGTTTAGTGGGTTACTATAACGAGGGAGGGCATGGTATATCATAGTAGATCTTGGTAGATGGCATAAGCTATAAGAGCTTTTCTACCTCTGGTGATGTACGGTGGTCTTGCATCAATGTCAGCTCTGGCGTAAGAGAGTATAAATTGTATACTCTTAAAGTGGAGATGTTGGAATACTTGCTGAGTATGATCCCCTATTGTGCCTATGGAGCAGACTGATAGCGCTTTGGGTAGGAAGCACTGTGAGAGAAGCAGGGTGCCACGCCCTTCTAATGCGAAATTTAAATGTACCTCATACAGTTTCAGGCGCTGTCATCTCGCAGATGTATCAGTGTGACGTATGCTTCAATCGCAACTGTCACTACATTATTCGAATTGACATGGTTATCAACACTGAATAAAGCTCTTTTTAGAAATCTTCTGCTCATGCATCTATAAGACATGTTGTTCAAGCTTAAAGTATTAGTCCCCAGTCTTCATACAATCGTTCATTGAATGTAATATGGTCCTCAGAGTTTGATATATGCCCGCCGTAAATATTCCAAGAAGTCTTTATATTCAAAACGTGGCATAAAACATCCTACAAAAAATGACAAATGGTATGTTGAATTGTCATACACCTCATCCCTCCCTCTCAATGATACCCTAGGCATGTTATTTTAATTTCTTTTTCCTTCTTCCTTCTTCCTTCTCTTTCTCAACGTCCTTTAATTAAGTAACACTTGCATCTTGATAGTATCTAAATTTAAAACGACTTCATCAAATGGTGAAAGATGTTTACGACCATCCTGAAAACACTCGTAAACTGTAACCTGGTATGGTTCATCATTGTCTAAATAAAGTTTAGCGGAAAATCTCCTCACACAGCGAGTGTTATGTTGTTCATCCTGCAAAAAAAAATGGGTACACTTTTGATTCGTTTTATTTGATTGCACTTGGGTTCCAAGGATGTTATGTTACCCCATGCATGGTGGGAGTGAAATACTATACTTCGATTCTTATTACATTGGAGTTCAGTGGCTGTTGCGCCAGTGTGCATGTCTTGGCTTAAACATTGTAAGTATTGTTGTGAAACCGCTCGACCAATAGTCAAGTTGAGTTTCTGCAACATTTTTCTCAGCGTGATACCTTGTGAAGCCAAGGGCGATAGCGACAACTTAATACGTTGTGAAGCCAAGGGCGATAGCGACAAATTACTTGGAATAGCTTTTCGCGATACAAGCATAGTTTTTAAATCTCCTCTCGTTACAAGTAATGCACAATGGGCCATTCAACGCATATTTTCAGGTTCACTAAAGGCTAAAGCACAGTACTGGTACAGTTCAAAAGGATTCAGAACAGATTGGCGTGGTTATTCAGGGAACCGCTAACTATGGAAGACGTGAAGGGTCTTTGCGTCGACCCCATAACGCTCTTGATTTCCAGTTTCCACATTTTCTAGAAAGGATTAATTTTCGTGTGTAATACGGATGCCCATTATCCATTTTCATCCTAATATATTATCTATGCCAAGGATATACATTTGAAGAAAAATAGTAGTAGTTTTAAAGCTTGTAGAAATTTATAAATGTACATAATCATTTTGAATTAACGAGGGTGGTCGTACCATATCGGCTTACGCAGCACTTCTAAAGGTATGATTAGTTTGGAAAAACAGAGGTTGCCGGTATATGCACAAGTACTACACATTCGTAAATGACAGACGCGCGTATTGCATGAAGACGTTCCCTCCCCTCTTGTATGAATCTGGTTCACCAGCCGATGAATTATCATCGCGACTTTAGGCAAAGACCTTCTCTTAACTTGTACTTATTTCAAAGCAACTTTCGATTAGTCCCTGGAGCAAGGGATTTTCAATATCACCTCGAGATGTAAAGGATTATCCCGAGAAGGTCACGCTGCTACTACCTCTCAATCGATCGAGAGACCGGGCAGAAAGTAAGGTGAACGATGCCGAAAGTTCATTGAAATACATGAACGAGCAGGAGGTGGAAATATCGACAGGCACTCATTGTAGCTGAAGGAGATGAGAAAGAAAACAAGAATTAAAGCAACAGAGTCGTACCTTTTCATGCTTTTGGAACAGCACTACCTATTCCCAGACCAAAAACCTTTTCCTTGAGGGACAATGGAAAAACAAAGATATTCCGATTGTCAAAGTTCATTATGTAGATTGCTTTTTTTTTTGCACGAGACGGTATTTTACAAATCCGATCATAACTGCAGTAGGCAATGCAGTAAGGCAGGGGCAGGTCCAGAATTTGGTAAAATAGAGGGCACAAATGTCAGACAAATTTCTGACGAGCAAAAAATAGAAAAACAAGAAAAAAGGGTCATCACGCATTTTTGGGTCTCTTTGTACTTCAAATGCCCTGATAAGCAAGTTTGGAAGCTATAGGGACAATCTTGCTAAAAGTCTCATGCACTGGACACAAAAATGAGTATATGGGACTACACACACATGAGGCATGAGAGTTTGGTCTAAAATTTTCAGCTATTTCCTGTCACATTTAGAATATTTCAAATTCGAAGAGCCTTCCTTTTCAAGGGACATTAAGGTTCTTCTATAATATTCCTCAAAACTGACATAAAAAAGAATTAGAAGCCCCACAAAGTATTTGTCACATTTGTAACAAGAACCCAACCAAGTACTCTTTAATCCCCCTCCACACGCTGTATCTTGATAGGCTGATGTAAACATAGCATCAACTAAAAAATCAAAGCCACACATAATAATTTGTGTTTTTCAAGCTGTAAGAAAAAAAATGTAATTACACTTTACGAGAAAATAAAATGGCTAGATGAAGATGATATGTCATAGGTACGGTGTGGGAGAAATGCACGGTCAGCGCGATAGCAGCAACCTTACAGATATTCGACATGAGGCTGGAAAGTTTGAGAAGTGAGGCAGCCAATTTGGGCTGAAATATGACACCCGACAGGTCTTAATTGCTAAATATTGCCGGCTGGGGCAGGGGAAATGTGACTTCAGTGCTCGCTGTTCCATTTTGGTTTGTTTATTGTCGGCCAGAATATAAGCCTGCTACCGTGACTCCAATATTAATCACGTACATGACTGCATCCCAATGGATGTGTAATGCTCAGTATAAACATCTCAAATTATAAAATAACTAAAATGCCCACAAATACATGTTATTGAGTCTACAAACAATGAGCTACATTATTACATAACTTTGCAAATACATACGTACATATATACTCCATTCTTTTAAAAAGGAAATAAATCAAAAGAATAAATGCTTCATTTCAAATTGGGCATCTTGAGTCTTGAGTAGTTAGATCCTTCTTCAGCTGGAAAGGGCTACATTATAAGATGGTTGGCATTTTTAATGATTGCCTCCTATCCAATAGGAATCCAATCCAGGTAAGGGCACTTCCAAGACTAATATTAAGTATGTCCTACATGCGTTACGGAGTATAATGAAAACTGGAATCATAAAAAATAGACTCTGAAAATGTCGCTATGATTGGGCAAGTGATTGATATATAAGGGCATTTAACAGCCATCAAGCAACTATAATCTTTGATTTGATTTGTTACGTATTCGACACATTCTTGGACTTGTCCTAAGTGGAATTCTACAGAATATCTGGTTGCCTGTAGAGATGTAAATCTCATGGTACACATATGGAAACTCTACGCCTTTTTGAAAAGATGAGGCTTAAGATGACCTTTAAATGCAAAAAAAAGATGGGGGAAATGCACAGAAAGACATGTCAGTCTTAACTTCCCCTCTACTGCACCTCGAAATGTGATTGATTGCAATTTCCCAGCACTAATGACAAGTGTCTCAACAGCAAATCACGTTCAAGATGTTTCGATTTACATGTTCTTTAGTTGAAGCTTCATCAACGTATGAAAGTGAACTCAACGCCAACGTGAATAAAAACATAGGACAGGTATTTTCGAAGAATCTTTCAATCTAAAAGGGTTTAAAATTGCCCAGTTGAATATTCAAAGCCTTAGAAATAAAATAAATATGATCTTTTACGTACATGTTATTGTCTGAAAATAGAACTGACGTAATTGCCTTGACTGAAAGTTGGTTACATGATGAAATTGAGGAATCGGAGATTCACATCCATGGGTATTCTGTTATATGGACCGTCCTGGTCACAACAGCCATGGTGGTACGGCAATACACATTTCAGATAATATCTCATTTCATAATATTCGTGATGTGATTACAGACAGTTTTGAATCATGATGGATTGAAACAGACATGAAATCAAGCAAATCTGACATTTTTGGGGTAGTGTATTTCCCAAACAAAAATTTAGACTATCTGAAACCTTGCACAAAATGGAGAAGGGTGATAAAGAATATATCACTGTCGGTGTTTTTGGTTCTAAAGAAAGGGATAAGATAATTGTTTATGTTATGATCATCAGTAATGAAAACTGTTAGAAAAACCCACAAGGGTAACAGAAAACTCTAGTACATGTATTGACCTTACATTTTATCACATCCAGTAACGTTCAACAAAATAGAAGTTGTACCACTTGGTCTTAGTATTCATTCAATGATATTATCAATGATTATTAGAAAGGAAAATTCATACGGAGATAAGGTAGCCAGTCAAAATTTCAAAATTAAGAAACTTTAAGCATTTTGATGAAAGAGCACTTATAAGAACACGTTGGCCCTCATGCCATGGGAGATTGTTGAATCTATTGATAATGTAAATGAAGCCTGGGATATTTGGCAAAATATGTTTAATGAAGCGTGCATATATACATGCACCTCTCAGACATTTCCGCTGTAGTAACGAACACATATAGCGCCTTGTGTAACTAGGGAAATGCTTGAACTTGGAAGAAAAGGGGATTCATTACGGGCAAAGGCTTAGAAAAGTGGTGACTCTGGCCATTGGGATGCTGCTGCAAAAAGGTACGTAATAGTGTTAATAATATAGCTAAATACTTGAAAAAACAATATTATTCAAATGAAATAATAGATATGACAATCCTACAAAACTCTGGAAAATAACAAAAGAAATCCTGTCTTTGGCAAAAAGTAGGACATTACCTATGCAGTGGCATGCTGAACTGTAAGCCGATGAGTTTAATGACTACTTTCTAATATTGGTAAGAATCTTGCAGCTGAATTTAATGATCAAGGAAATCGTTTGATATTGAATAAAGATTCTGAAAATGCTGCATGAACCCGTCACTATGACTTTTGTGCATAAAGAAATAAAGCTAATGAAATCACACAAAGCCACGGGAATTGATGGAATACCTGCCAGGCTTCTAAAATATGACTGTCCAGTCGTTATAAAATATCTGGTGTATCTTAAGAATGTTTCATTAGCAACAAAATTATTTCCTAATAAATGGGAAATATCAAAAGTTTCTCCAGCTTATAAATTAGGCGGGCACCTGCAAGACATAGGGAACTATGGACCCATATCTGTCAGTTGTATCTGAATTATTGGAGAGAACAGTTCACAAACAACTCTACGAATTTCTACAAATAAAAATAGTTTTATCAAAGGAGCAGCCTGGATTTAGACGGCATCACTTAAGTCAAACTGTTCTGATCTATGTGTTAATTACCACATTTTAAGAGGTATAAATGAAGGATATGTAACTCGAGCAATTTTTGTTGATCTAAAGAAAGGCATTTGACACACCTGACCTTGATATATTATTCGACAAATTACATGATGCTGGTGTCAACGGTCATGGGTTAATGTGGTTTAGGTCTTATTTAGGATATCCAGTCCAAATAGTTAAAATAGGTGAGCGCATGTCATCACTTGCCTCAGTTACCATTGGGGTACCACAGGGCTCAATATTGGGGCCACTGATGCTTGTAATTTACATAATTTACCATCTGCTTTTACTGATCATAATTGTTAAGTACACTTAATGTGTGCTGATAATACTATATTATATATATCAAGAAATGATATTCAACTTTCATTGTAGGGAACAATGCACTTTTGTAAACGGTAATTTATCACGGAGCAGAAAAGTAATAAGCGGAGTGCCCCAGAGAAGTATCATAGGGCCGTTGTTGTTTATTATCACCCTAAATGATTTATGTAAATCAATTAAAAAATGTCCCCTTTCTCTTTATGCGGATGACACTTGCATGTACTTTGCTGCAAAAGACCCCATAACATTTTCAAATAATGAACTGTTGCTTAACGTTGACAAATGCCAATACATGTTAAGCGGTTCAAAATCAAAATTAGCTCGTTTCTGTAATGTTGATATTCGTTTAAATAGTAAAAAATTACTTAGAGTCTTGGAGTGCAAATATCTTGGGGTTTTGATAGACTGCAATCTTTCATGGAATCTACGAATTGACCATGTAAAGAAAAAAAGTTTTAAAAACGTTTTTTGCTTTAAAGCACATTAGGCAGTTCATTGATGAAAAATTAGCATTAATACTTTATAAAACCTTAATCCAGCCTCTTTTCGACTATTGCAGCACAATTTGGATGAATGGTCAATTAAGTCAGTTAAAACGACTCCAAACTTTACAAAAATAGATGCTTGCGGTCTGTACAGGGAGTGAATAGTAGATTTCACACTGAAATACTTTATAAAAGTAGAGGTGTCGTGGTCTAGTGGATACGTCACCGGACTGTGGATCTCATGGTTCGCGGTTCGAGTCCCGCCGCGGCACTAATGTCCTTTGGCAAGACATTAATCTACATTTGCCACTCTCCACCAAGGTGTAGTACATGGGTACCTGGTAGGAATTTATTCCTTGAATGCTTTCAGCGCCTTATAGGGCAGCTGGGCTAAAGCCAGGATAATATTGGAGCGCCTTGAGCGCACCATTCATGGTGGATATGAGCG
This sequence comes from Heliocidaris erythrogramma, assembly GCA_025617745.1. Classification (NCBI taxonomy): domain Eukaryota; kingdom Metazoa; phylum Echinodermata; class Echinoidea; order Camarodonta; family Echinometridae; genus Heliocidaris; species Heliocidaris erythrogramma. The sequence continues at coordinate 18,866,102 of CM046868.1, read as the reverse complement.
CTATATAAATATCCAATATTATTATATATTATTATTAAAACCCTTGAAATTAAACAGCTGAAAGAGCACTGGATCAAACAGCCGTTGGTTACAATATTTAATTTGTTACATAATCTTGGTCCACCTATGTTATAATCTTTTGAATTTAATACTCATTTAAGTTATATACTTCGCTATGCTAATTCACAAATTGCCATTCCTAGACCACGTACAAATTTTCTCCACCAAAGCCCTTTATATCATGCTTCAAAACTTTTTAATACCTTGTCCGTCGATCTTAGCCTTATAAAATGATATTTAGTATGGAGATAAGTAAAATAGAAAATATCGGTTCACTCCTTTCGTCTACTGGATAGTAAAATTTTTTTTCCTTCTTTTTCTTTCTTTCCATCTTTGGGTATCATTTTTTTATTATTGATTCGATTTTTTTTCTATTCCTGTAAATATGTTCATTTATAATTTGCATATCTTTTGTTTGTAAATTGTTTTTTCCTTGTTTATATCTATTGTTCAATGTTTTTATCATGGCCTCGCTGAAAAACAGCTTCTAGCTGAATGCGGGCACAATTGTATATTGTTTTTGTCCGTGAATAAATAAAATAAACAAACAAACAAACAAATTCGGAATACAGATGGCAGAACAATGGTTAGTTCATAATAAACTGACACTAAATTTGAAGAAAACAAAATTGATGTTAATAGGTACTCGTCAAAGACTCCCAAGCATTGATTTGGAGCTAATACTTTCGAATCAGCAGATAGAAAGTGTTAATGTATTTAAACATCTTGGGGGTAATGCTTCAACTATATTGTGCAAAGAACAAACTAACTATATAGCCCGAAAGGTATCCCAAAGAATAGGGTTCTTAATATCATGCCACTCATAGATTATTGCGATGTTGCATGGTCCAATATCTCATCAAAAATACTTGATAAAACTGTACAATAGAATGGCTAGAAAGCCTAGAATGATTCTGGGTGCACACCCGCGAACTCATGTAATGTAAATTGGCAAGAACTGCCAATTCGATGGAATCAACATACTAGAATGATCCAAGTGTATAAATGTATTAACGATCTCACGCCCGATTACTTCAAATATTTGTTCACCAGACCGATTCATTCGTTTGACACCCAGATTCCGAATTAATAGCTCTCTTAATAATACATTAAGATTATTAAAAAATGATGCTAGTCGTACTTTTGAATACATGGTATGTATGGGATGCACAGGATGGAACAGCCTTAGAGTGAATCAAAGAATTAGTAACTTGTTGAATGCTTTTAGGTTGTCACTGAATAACTCAAATTAGTAATTGATCTACATGTAACCATCAAAATGTTTAGATATGATCAATCCCGGAATATGTTTTTATTTTCTCAAGTGTTTCCAAATCACTCATTTTTAATGTCAGCTTTAAAAGTTTAATTTAACCGTTAACTCTTTCAGTGCCGACTTGTCATTTTCATTCACCAATTGCACGACCACAGGAGAATTATATGGCGGTCAATGTATATCAAAATTTTGAGCACAAATCAAGCATTCTAAATATATGATTATACTTATATGCTACCGTACAGATTTTCTGAGAAATTGCAGATTTTTATAAAGATATTAACTTATTTCAACATTAATAAATAGTAAACAAATAAAAAAATAATGGACAAAACAAACAAAAACAAAAACAAAAAAACACATTGAAAGTGTTCTACCGAATAGTGAAGTTATATTTGATAAATTGTTGGATTCAAGAGGATTAGTTCACATTAGGTTTGATACTGATCTATCTTTACTAAGCGGCAACCATATTTTCGTACACAATACAGAAACATAATTCTCACTGCAGAACGAAATTCTCTGTAAGGCAAGAGAACGATAATTATTAATGAAAATGGTGGCCAGCTTGTGTGGCATATAGACCTTGTTGTTATAATTTTATGTTTTGATTTTATTTTCGGACCCGTGGTCGCAAGACAGTGCCTGGAAAATGAAAGAGATCACGACTGCGGGATACAATTAGTCTAATTTGTCACGATCACGCAAATCAGAATCATCATCTGTCTTTTACTGCCCCCAAGCTTTCGAGACCTAGAGAGAGAAATCTAGAGTTTTCATTCTTTCGCATCAGTCGTAGACAAGACATCTTCTGTTTAGATTCATTCTTACAACTGAATGATGGAGAAGCTGTTGTATTATGGTAGTTGGTACTTTATTTTAAGTCGTGAATCTAATCATAATTTGAAATTATAAATACTAAATTTAAACAAAAATTATATTGCTAATATTCTCACAGGACATTATTGGAAATCTAGCGTTAATGTTATCATTGCAGCATTAACCATGTCAAAAAAAAATAAGAATATGGCCAGGATGCTTGTTCTAACACTTTTCAATGATACATTTTCCACGCTGGGCGTATGGGCAGATTGTTTTTTTTTTTTTCCATTTCACTCAATTAGCAACTCTCAAATAAACTTTGTTTTCTTGTTCTCCTCTCCCCAGTGCTTACCAAATTCAAGCGTTGTTTAAATATAACAACGTGAGATGGAATAGAATGGCGTAATATAATATCATTTTCCTGTCATATATTCAACCCTGCATTTTTACTATTTGCTATGACGTGGGGGGAAAAGCAGTGTGTATGTGTGCTCCGTAAACTTGTCATAGTTTGCACGGTTGGGCTTTCCGATTCTTGAGTCAGTAATGTATCCCTATAGTTATATTTAGATATAAAGATATGCACTTACTGCTGCTCTCATCCCCCCGCTCTCTACCCCAAAGGCCGTCAGCAAAAGTATGCAGAGGTTCAGCATATTATGATTAAGAATACTGTGGTCATTTCGTTTCCTTATACAAAATTTGATATATTTTTACAATTCAAGAAACAAGATTTAAAAAAAAAAATCTTCTTTATTGAGTTTTCTTTTTAAACGTTTCACTTCACGACACCTTTTTACTAAACTCTGGTTGGCAGTTCATTGTCATACTGCTTAGGGTATATAATTATTCCCAGTTATCATAACCACAAAATTGCAATACCAACAAGCCAACGATGATATACAAAGTGTACTTGTAGTCATAGAGAATGATATTGAAGTATATATAATTCTTAGAGAAAACTTATTTATGATACTTCCTCCCCCGAGCATAGAACAAATCACTGTCACCAAACACTGACGTTAACTGTTTTGATAGACACAATTATGTTTTGAACTTCTGAATACTCTTATTAATTCATCACCATTGTGCCATAACTTACTGATGACGATGAACGGATGAATTCGCCCAGGATGATCAGTTACATGTAACGTTAGAATTTGATTTGGCACCAAAGAATATTACTCATGTCTCGGATGGACCATCAATGCTTATCCAATCACCATTGATCGATAATCACGTGACAAATAATGTTTCCACAAGATTCCAAGAAAAAGGCACACACGTCTTCGTTATGAAAAAGCGATTTTACTGAAGAAGAAGAAGATCGAGAGGGTAAGTCTGTATTTGAGATTGGTTTATTTGTCGGCGAACGCTAGTGTAGGACAGTGGTGGAATGAGCCCAGATGCTAGTACGTATAACGGCATGGAATCAAACACCTTAATAAAGTATGGCCAAAATTTCGAGTTTCCTTGTATGATGCATCATTGCGCTCTGAGGGCGTGTGTGGACGTGCGTTTGGGTACGAATATGCGTGTGTTGGCATATGTATTTGTAGGTCGTTAGAGGCGCCCTATGCCTGGTAATCTCTCCATGACAGTGACAGATCGGGAGGTCGCGCTGGAAAAGGATCGAAAAAAATTATTCCTCTATTTTCATTGCATTGGTGGAAGGTAACAGGAAATGAGGGAAGGAATGGATTTCAAATGCCAAATCAAGGGGCAGACTCGGAAGTCTTTATTTAAAGGGAATGGCTCAATGCCTTCCAATCCAATGGAAAAAATACAGAATAAGGTCAATATCATCCGCTCTTATCAATTACATGATGAATAGAGATGAATATTGATTCTGTCATAACTTGTACAATAGCACTACGATCATGAAATATCTTCGAAAAATGCTGGCTATGTATGATTAATGTGGACGGGTATGGTAAAATTGGTGAATAGGCGTAACTAAAAGGAAAAAAGTCCTCCCCCCCCCCCCCTTTCACTAAAACAGTATGAAAAGAACATTGGGGAAAGTATACCCATTTATGCTTTTCGAAATATAAGTTCCGGACTACAAAGTGTTCAAAATGCAAAGAGTAGTTGATTATGAATTCATATTTCGCCACGACATCAGGTGAATTCATGCTCCTTTTGGGAGTCACACTAGTGTCATAAGTTTCTTTTACATCTCAGATGTTTTCTATATCTTACACCAACTTCCCAAGATAAAACCTCTCATCTCTTCTTTATTGCGTAAAATGTTTTAACATTACAAATGTATAAAAAATTCCAGCTCAAATAGACGGGCTCTTATATTAATATTTCGAAGATTTTAATCATGCGATGGAGGCCTTAAAGATATATAGCGAAGAAGGAAAGCGCAAATGTTTATCTACTGTCCACTTGTGTACTCGACTGCTAGTATTTTTGGTCGACATCAAAAAACAAATTTGCGATATGTGTTAAAGCAATTACCGGTGCTTTATCTCTCCCTCTCTTTCTCTCTTTCTATCTTTGTCATTTTTTCTCTCCTGTCTCACCCTCTTTCCTTCTCTCGTACCTGGCGTACACCTGCTTTCTATTCGAGTGTCTTTCTTTAATTTGTTCTTTTTTTTCATACACAATTTTCTTAGGTAGGCACATTATTTATTCTGATGAAACAAAAATTGAAAGGGGGAAAGGATAAAAGAGAAGTAAGTTGTATGAAATCATGCACTTTTTTTCTTTTGGAATGACCTATCGCTGTATGTGTCATTATTATATTCACTCAGATACATGCATAACTAACTGCATAATAACAACACATCACTCTAGAGGAAAAGGCACAAGAAAGTGAATGCCAAAAGTTTCGTTTAATTTCGTCGAAAGTTTTAGTGCAGAAAGAGGATGGTCAATGATATCAGATTCTTTATGTTTCCCTAATCGGTAACAAGATGTATATGCATCACGAAATTACCCACAAATAGCACATTAAGTATTAAAGCAGATAACCGGAGAAATGTCCCATAAAGTAAGAAATAGGACAAATTATACATTTTTGGAAAGCTAATCCCCCAAAGAATACGATGAAATTAAAGCTTGTTCAAAAAGATTATCAGGATTTTTTTCAAGACCCCTGACAGGGTCTCAGATGAGCCACAAAGGCGAGAATTCTTGCACTAGAAACATGACGTCATTCTCGGGACAGCTAGCTTACCGTATACGACTTGACTGTACTGTAGCTGTATGAATCGTATATGTGTGTGTGGCTGCTGCAGTGATTCACCCAGTGATTGCTGGAATGACAGTGTGATTCCAGGTTCTAACATCTGAATCAGGGCCAAAATCAAACATTTTGTCGACAAGATTTTCAAAGATTGGAAGAAATCAGTAGCCTCGAACCGTGAACATTATGTGCGCACGCTGTATTGACGTGATCGTGAGCTAGCTAGAAGCAAGCAAGTATGTCCCGAGTATTACGTCACATTTCCAAGGTTGAAAAAGAAACTGCTCGCGGGGCGAAAATATGCGAATATTTTGACACACATTTTGAAACAGAATAATATTAATTTATGAAAACCTATGGATTTCGAATGTTGATGGAATGTTTTAGGGCATCTTTCCCTTTCCATTGATACCAAATTTATTGCATTTTGATTTGTTTGTACATCTCCGAGTAACACCTTTAAAATCTATTCTGATCAAACGACATACCTTCGAAGTCCTACAACAAAGTACCTAGTGGATAGGCTATTGTTCACAAACATAACTCGCGTGTGCAGTACTATATTCCGTATACAGAATCATTTCAAGATTCTATTACAAGGTTATTTCTCGATAATTTAAGGAATTATTTGCTGTTGCGTATTATGAATAAAATGTATCAAAATCTCTATAGTCAGGATAGCGAAATAATGCTCCTGCCCCCCCCCCCCAACCAAAAAAAAAAATGATTTCACCTTGCTTAAAATGTTGTAAACATTTGTCAAAGGATTTGGATTTCAATCTTTGAAACGTAGTCTCTTCCATTGAAAATAATTAAAACCCATCTGTAGAAATTGTATTGTACGATGTGAAGCAAGATTCTTCAACTTCCAGAGTAAATTGTTTCCACTTTTGGCATGATTACAAAGACAGTCGTCTTTCAGAAATCAGAGCTATACATTCAATTATTTTTACCAGACCTCTTTGAACGCTCACGCCATAGGTAGCTCTTTAAAGGACTGATGTTGATTAATAGAAGGCAATCGTCGGCATGGAGGGAACGTCAAAGCAAAAGACCATACTTCGGTCTAATTGAATAGCTTGCCCAATAAAACATGCCATGCAAACAAAAAAAATGTTTGTTAAGGAAAGCGTTGTTTGCCATTTGCAGACGCTTAGACGGTTAATTTTAACATAAAAGCAAAACAAAAAAGGTCAAGGATACACGCAATTTCTCAGAAGACTACACGGTAATTGAACAAAATAGGAACGTCGCCTCAAGGTCAGTTGGTAGCTTTTCACCATCTAACAAAAAGAAAACTTCTCTCACTCGAGCTTACAGTAGGTATCACACACCGCGTAACTGCAAATTCATCCTATTGAAATGATCATCCAGTCTGAAAGCTTAGCATCCTTGCAGTAATACGTCGTAGGATAAATTGAAAGATTGAGGTAGGGGTGCGGTTCAGAATGCTTCCATACGTGCGCTGATCTGGGTCACGAAGAGCAGGGGGAATATTGATTGACAGGGAGAGATATCGACATGAAATGAGAATGGCCCCTTAGAAAAACATCGGGCTCCGACTGACCCTTAATGAGGCATCCTGCCAACATGTGTTTTTCCACATGATGTTAATGCCTGGTGACAACGATATTTATGTGATGGAAAGTGCAAAGGGTAGGAAAATAATATGGTTTTGTCAAGAGTAGACCATGAATACCTATGATGCATCATCTTTATAAAATTAGGACGCTGTATAACGATATTAGAAATGCGTGGGAGTGGTGCTCAAAGCGAGCGAGTTGCATGGGCGTCTGTCCGCTTTGCTGAAAAGGTAGGGGTACTCGAATTCCATGAGCCATCTGTCCCCTTCTAAGGGATTTGGTGATGAATCCATGAACTTCAGAAAACTAAGAAATGGCTAGATCAGTGAAAACATGTAATTCAAAAGACATCCAATTATACGTTAACATCTACCGAAGATCGCACTCCACATAGCTACTAGCTCTCTGATTTTTCCTTTTCATCTTATCAAAATATATCTTCCAGGGACAGGGTCCTTAAATGAAGGAAGTACATATTTTAGATATACATGACGCAGTAGCCGTAAAACTTTAGTTTAGGTTTAAAGTGCATAAAGTTAGTCCGTCGATTTATGAAATGCCAACTGTCAACCTTTTCATCCTGTACAAATCACATTAATTATAACTAAATAAAAACAAAACAAAACAAAAACATAGACCTGTCTCAATGAGATTAATATCTCATTTTCATTTCATGATTAAACTAATTAAAGTTGACCCTCTGCCTTCCTTATACATGAATGACAAGTGGAATAAGTTGAGCCAGGTGATCGCTTTCAAGAATACGGACCAAAGTCACTGTTCAGCTATCTTATATTGCGTTTGCTATTTCAGCGGTACCTCTTTTATTGGTTTAAGAAAGAGTGCCGTATTTGATTTGCAGCTGTCAGTCTTACATTTCGTTGAGGATATCCCCTGTGATCCACTGTCATGACGTCCAAATCCTTATCCATCACATTATACGGACACAACAAATCTAAAGCGAAACACGGATTTCGCATATAGTAAATGATACGTTTTAAAAGATGTATTGAACCACATGATGAAACAATGCAGAAGACTTAAATTATATGTCACAAAACGAGAAGTGATGTTAAGTAGACAAATGCATTGCCATCGCTTTTGCTAGTGGTTTCTCATTTGCATGTTATTCAAGGTCTTATTTTGAGACATTCTCCTTCGTAACTGTGACATGGTTCGGTTATCTCTTGTCCAGTAAAACGTGAGAAAAACTTTTGATTTTTCCAGTAAAGGTAGGAAAAGACAGGATTTTATTTTATTTTGTTACTGAAGGTATTTTAACTCTACCTCCTTCTTATTCTTGGAGTTTAATATATTATGTTTCTTATCCTCCTCTTCTTAACACTTTTTTTCCTCAGTCCCTTGAGATGCAGTTTCTCCAACGCTTTACAACGGAGAACACTAATGATGTGAAAAGCTATCAAGAATATCGAATGTAAGTCAGGTCTTTTCGTAAGCATGCAATGCCTGTAGACATTCCGATCGGATTGGATAGCAAGTTTTTATGGCGGTCGCCGGTACCTCGGGCCGTAGACAGTCAGAGTTGTTACACCGCAGTTTCTGATATATATATATATTTGCTACATCGAGGAAACATAACATAATCAGTAAACATGGTAAATGGGATATACTCAAATGAAACTATGTGAGTTGAAATAGGCCTTGCTTAAAATGGGGTATATGGATAATTTTAATACTCTACAGGTTTATTTCTTAAAGTGAGATGACTATATAACAGAATTAAAGGGGAATGAAAGGCAACAATCATGTAGATAATTGCCAGCCTGTTATAAATATCTTGAAATTACTCCTATTTTCCTCCAAAATGTTCAGATTGTGTTTTTTTAGCTACAAATTGAAGATTTTGATTTCTGTCACTAGTTTTCAGAAGTTCGGTGATTTTTATGTCAAGGATTTAATTCTGTTTTGCCATTCAGTATGTATCAGCATGCACGCTATGACTGAGTCACACTGCAGGCTATCATAATCAAAACAATGGCTGACAAAAAGTAGGAAGATGAGGGGAGAAGAAAGTCATTTGGCAAAGTGACTTCAATGATCGGCACATATTCAATCTCGGTTGGTCTCTCAAGGATGTTTGATCTATCTGCAAACGATACACAACCTTCAGTAACATTTGAATGTGAAGTGTGGCTCGAGGTAACACGTCCAGTGACTATCCGAGGCTTTCATATCATCGTTTTACTACTTTGTTTCTGAAAAAGCATCAAACTAGGTTTCTCGTCACATGAACATAAAAGGCATATGCATGATAAAGGCATGCATATAAGCGATATAATGTAGAAGTATTGGATATCGTTGTTGCTAACTGGTTTTTCGGATCCAATGCATTGAGACCGATTCCATAGATATCTTCATCGCTATCTGTGAAGTGATTTAATAGAAAGTCGAATCGCTCTTGTAGCCATTCATTTCAAATTCTTACTTTCTACAGACTGCATCATCTTTGATAACCAATGTGCTTTAATCATCAGTAATATATGATAAAAGTGACTGATAATTGCCTTTCAATTATACATGTTGACTTGTTTTTGTATTGCAAAGGGCCCTGTAATATTAACGTGTCAAATCTCGGCTAATTTTTATTTATACTTATATATATGAGAGATTCATGTTTACCTTGTTTACACAGAAAGGAGTGACTGAACATCGATCAAGTATCAGTCCAGTGCGAAATACACATCTGGATTATTCAACTGTAATGTATCTCATTTTCAGAGCCAAGTTCAGTACCATTATTCGTGTCTACCAAAACTGCATAATACCATATTGGTAGATTCCAAAATGAAATGCATTACTCTTTCTTGTTTGGAAATGAATGTTGCCCATTAAATTTGAAATATCATTATCCTTATGTAAATGACTTAGTGTTTAACGCTTAATCATTCTTTGCTATGACACTAATTTGTGCCACTGTTTTCTTTTCTTTTTTTCCTTGTACACTCAAGATGACGGTATTTATAGCAATATTATATATAATGGAGTTCTGTTCTATCAAGTTAAAACCATGTTCAGATTCGCATTTCAAGTCTAAACTTTATATTTACCAAATGAATAATTTCTGTTGTTTCCATAAACTCAGTGAAAGTCCTTCATAAAGTCAAACTTATTATGTCACCATGAATGGTGTTATAGTTATATTGTTTATAAACAGTAAAGATCAAGCTAATAAATTAAAAACATTTGACTTTTCATCACTTAAACATCCAATTCTAGCTCCGACCCGCACACAAAAACGATATCTACGTAACTGATAAAAAAATGGCAAGATCAACCTGTTTTCATTACAGGGTAATGGTAATCTTCTCCTATAGACCCATTGGCCCGATCATATTCTGAACTCCGGTTTAACTTAAACTCGAGTCTAAGTGTGGTTTAAATCTGCCCTTTAGACCGGAGTTTAAGAAAATCACATTCTGAACTCCGTTTTAACTTAAACTCCGGTCTAAGCGTGGTTTAACTTTGTACAGAAAGTTAGACTGCAGCTAGGGGTAGTTTAAGTCCGGTTTAACTTTTCTTCATGCATGGCCACCGCAGGATAATGTTTGCAACTGAGGCGGAAGAGTGGTATTACGAAAGGTTTTAAAGTCTGCTGGCACCAGCTTAGAGAAAGGTAAATTTACCTTCGTAAAGAGGAAAATCTTCTTTTTCTTTTTCTTTTTAGCTGGATCCAGAATTTAACGTTTACCGGCAGTATTCATGATAAGCGCTGTCATTATGGCAGAACTGACTTTGCAACAATCTTCCGCGCTCGCGCGCGAGCAAGCATAGCTCTTTACGCCCTTACCCGAGCCGGGCCGGCCGGCCGGCCCAGCCGACGCGACCGATACCCTTTTATCTCATCCCACGCAGTGCTGAGCTAGCTAGCTGAGCCAGGCTAGGTCGGAGCTGACTGTTGTTGGGAAGTTGGGTTCCGAAGACTAAGTTACAGCTACAGAAAAAAAAAAATTCAACGAAACTAGAAAAACAGATAGGCTAGATCAATAAGAGCTCAGCTCCAGAGATTATTGCAATTCCGCCTGCAATTTCAAAATTTGACAGCTGACTCACTCAGATTTAACGTTAAAACTTAATTAACTCCGCTCGACCTCTAACGACTAGGCCTAGGCCTATAGCCAATATCTTACTTCAACCTTCGATCGTACTAAAATAGGGTCTAACTTTTAGAATATATAGCCTATAGGCCTAGTAGTTAGTACAGTAGACTTAGTCTTAGACTAGTAACAAACGTAGTTTAGTCTTTACAACTTTCAGCTTTCAGTATAACTAACAGTTAGGCCCTAGCCTAGGCTAGTTGATTTTCTTGTTATTTGTTCATATCTGCGTGATCTGATAACCTGATGAGTTGCAGATCGAAAAGCTTCGTTATCATTTTAATTTATCGTTTTAATGTTTTAATATGTTACTGTTAATTAAAGCCATTTATAAAGTATGTCTGATTTTAAGTTGGAATATCTGTTTAGAGTCGAGATGCTGTCTTGGAAAAAGGAGAAACATTAATAATAAAGTTAGTCCAGGAACTTGGCAATACATTTTCACCAGATTATTTTTGTAGGCCATGCAGCAGCTAGTAGCAACTAACGTCAGGTTCTAAAGTAACACAGTGCCCTTTTTTATTATACATCTATGACATAGGCCTAGATCTATAGATGTCTGAAGTAGATCTAGCTCGGCCTAACTCTTGATTACATGCATTCAAATTGCGTACTAGGCCTACATGTATTATCTCCGAAAATGTGCCCTTCATATGGTACGCGGTAAAGTGTACAACCGTATTGACTTTTCAATGAAATGAAACGATCAAGTTTGTTTTTCGTTCTAACAGTAGGCCTACTGTATAGGGTATAGGTCTAGCTCTAAGTCTAACTGCTTTTTAATTAATTAGGCATACCTCTATATAGATACGGTACCTAGGCTATATCTTATTTTTTGTTTGTTTTGTTGTTTTTGTTTTCAAAATGGCCCCTGTGCCTCATAACAAAATAGATATCTAATCTCTCAGGCTATAAATTATAAAGAGGTCTATATAGCCTGGGTCCTTTCCTTTTGCTCTTAATCTAGACCTAGTCAAATTTACAAAGTGACGGCAGCGGCGTATCCTATTGGCCGTCGTTAAAAAAAAATATATAGCACTAGGCCTATATAGCACTATTTTGCATCTCAGCCCTTCTTCAGAAGCAAAAATTTCTCCCCCATGACGGCGATCAATAATTCCTGGCGCCCCCTATTGGGAAATCCTGGATACGCCCCTGGACGGTGTTGCGTTTGCCTCACCAATCAGTGGCAGGTGGGGGTTCACAAGGTCCGGACACCCCCCCCCCCCCCATTTTTTATTTTTCATTTTTGCTTTGCTTTAATTGTCAGACGTAACTCTAAGTCATCAAACTTTTTTATTTCCCTGAAATCAACCCCCAAATCTGAAGCTTTTTTTTTGTTTTTGTTGTGTGTCAAGTGCTTGAGCCCCTTTTCAAAATACAAAATCCGTGATCCGTTCTGCTCCCACATTCTGGACATTGCAGGCCTAATTGTTGGATACATGTAGATCTAACTTTAGTTTTAGATCTAGAGTCTACCATGCTTTTTTTTTTTGCCAGCCCTCAAAAAGTTGTTCAGTGGGGGCAGGGGTTATCAGATGTTTTCCTCTATAATTATCCGACAAGCAAAAAAAAAAGGGGGGAGGTTTCTTGCCGGGTTCCCCCCCCCCCCCCCCCAGCCTACGCTAGTGATCCAGCCATTTTGAAATGGAAGAAGGAGCTGAATACAGAGGCGTAGTGCCTGCGTTCGGTATCTTCCCTAGGACTAGGTATCCATATAGTAATACATGCAATAACGTAGGATAAACCGACCAACCTAACCTTAAATAGTCGTTCATTATGATCCAGAAAACTCCAGTAGGCTAATCATGCCAAATGGTATGCCTTTAATTTGTGTATAGAGTATTTCATGACATTTCTTAAACATCCTAAAAATGAAAGGAATAAGCAAATTTCAGCCTTCTTGAAGATAAATTCAGCTCTACTGGGCATGTGCAGTAGCAGCAGACTACATCTCCATGGCAACTAAACCACAGTTTAACTTAGACTGGACTTAGACTCTAGTTTAACTAAACTGGACTTTCAGAAACAGAAATGGAGTTAAACCCGACATGCAGTCTAAGTCGGGTTTAGTTAGACTCTGGTTTAACTTAGACTGGAGTTTAAGTTAAACCGGAGTTCAGAATACGGGCCATTGTGTCTGATCATATTACACAAATCATATTTATGTAAAATAGAGTTGGCAGAATGTGTCAGTGTGGAGTGATACATTTCACGTTGGGGGATTTCTAACGTTATTAACATTGATCTAGTATGGCAGGAATTTGGGACACAAGATCCATGACAATCTTATGGACTATCCCTCATCGACTTCACAGAGTGTCACACCCATGGGAAGGGTGGGAAGAGTTTGGTAAGAAGGATCATGAAATGATTTTAAAATCACTTTATATTCACATACGCGTTTAGTAACTTCACAATTTCTTAAGTTGGAAGTGCTACACAAATATTATTGTCAGTTTAACATTCAACTAGCCTAGGTCCCGGTGAATGCACAGAAAACTATAATAAACAAGTTGTTTAACGGCATAATTTTGGAAAAAAGTACGATGTACCAATACCAATTAAACTTACTATATAAGGAAGAAAGAAGATGATTTTATTGATGTTTCAAACTACATCTCAGCACCAACAAATGTATACATTTTTGAAATGACAAGTTAAATGTATGAGGGAGAGTATGGAAAACAAAGTACTGCAACTTACCATTTATCCAGTATTAATATATTAATATATATATATATATATATATTATATTTCTCTCTCTCTCTCTCTCTCTCTCTCTCTTTATCGCGCCTTGACTCTGTTGTTTATTTACGCTTGTTGTTTTGACAATAATTACGCGCTATGCACTAACTACATCCTTGGTGCATTTTTTGTACTTGGTATCATTTCCTGAAGAAGCCTTATAGGCGAAATGTTGAACCCTTTGTGTCTAACGGAGTAATTTATTCTGTGTCTCTGTCTACTTATTAAACTCCGTCGCAGAACTTTTGAACTATATATTATATATATATATATATATATATGTTAGAATAGGTACATACCTGGACGCCTTCGTGTTCAGTTATTCAACATTAAGGCTTGTGTAGTTATTTACTACTAAAGAAATGATTAAAGTGTTGAAGTTCATGAATTTTGTACGAGCTCTATTTATACTTGAAAGGAATAACCTTTAAAAAAATTTTCATTAGTACATACGGTACATTTTTATAAACATGTATATATAACGTGATGATGCTGAATTTACTTTTACGTGTTGCTTTGGTTTACTTGATATAGGACATAGTGGAATGAAATTCAAGCCAAGAAGACCCAGGATAGTTGAGTAATTTTCGTTTTCTTCGTTCGACTTTCTCAGAAATTTATTCTGAAACAGTTATAAAGAGAAGATACAACTACTCTGAAAGGCATGATAAAAACTAACAGAACACTATAAAGTGTGAGAGAACAATTCACAAAATACAAAGAGAACACATAATCTTTCAAAAAGGCATGAGAATAATTTATGGAGTGATAAATGTAGAAATATGTAAAAATACCGAATTTTCAAATGAAATATTATAAAACAGACATACCTGTCGTTGACAGAACTGATGTCAAGTTCTTCTTGAATTCCTTGAATTCATGTTAATCGTTTTGAGTTGCCTAGATGCACAACGGTGTTAAAAAGCGTACCGCGCATAGTCAGTGAGCATATGTTGCCATTGGTAACGATATGAATATTCATTATATACTTGAAATGCACTGAGGTCATATCCGATAATGGAATATGAGAGAAACTTAATATTATACGTTTCATACTTGAGAGTAAATAGATCACCGAGTTTACATGACATTCTACATACTGCATGTACTAATGAAAATGTTTGGAAAATGTAATTCACAAAATATCATACACTTGTAACAAATAAAACCATTAGCTTCAAATTTTATTTTATACATATATATATATGCGTGTGTGTGTGTGCGTTTGTTTAGCATTATGTCCGAGGACATTTTCGGACAGAGAACAAAAAAAAATCATGACAACAATGGTCCTCGGAAGCCGGACAATAGTCCTCGAACGTCGAACAATGAATTTGTGCTTTATTCCGTCGACTGTCCGAGGACGAGTAACAATAGAGGAACAATAGTTGTCCTCGGAAGTAAAGCCATGTAAACGTGTGTGTGTGGGTGTGTGTGTGTGGGTGTGAGTGTGTAAGTGAAATTTAAAAACAAATCTCTAAAAAGGCAATATTTTCCTATTCCTTCCCTTACTCCTAGAAGGACAACGGTTATTAACCTTTCATGTTGATCCCCCCCCCCCCCTCCAAAAAAAAAAAACAAATAGGAAGATGTAAAGCTGCCGGCTTGTGGCGGAAGCAGGGAAAAGGTCGCTTGATATATCAAGCGACAATCACATATAAGAATGAATTTATGTGTCCGTTGTGGTACTGGGAATGACGAGAGCCGTTGCTACAGCTTATCAATCATAGACAAACGAGATCGTTTTGGCCTTCTAACCACAATATCCCGTGTCTAATATGCGTTCGGGAGACTTTAAGCACGATTTGAAGCATCGCAATTGATGTTTAATAAGTGTATTTTTGATGCAACAAAGGCTACTGACCTGTATGTCAGTACCTTACAGAAGTCCCGTTTGAATCATTATTTACTGCTTCATTTACCATTGCTTTCTCTGAATTTAAAGATTTTCATCATTAAAATGAAGCCTTGCGATAAGTGAAATCTCAAGTTTTCATTGAGGAATCTTATTACTTTCCAATTGCTACGATAACCACGTTCAAATTTAGGTTATTATTGCTTATTTTTAGTGTAATTACTCTCATCTTCGGCCTGCTCCAGTTCTTGGTGTAACTTATTCGCTTTGGCGCACTTGTCTATAACACTTCCAACTTTTAGATGGCAGTGTTTAGTTGGCACCATGGAAGTCAACCATTTTACATAGAAAGAAAGACTCAATCATTCTGCATTTTCCATGGAGTTCCCTTGATCTTATACTAATCTATTGAAACTATACGGCCAATTACATAACAATTATGCCATTCCTTGTACTCCTCGGTGAGTCGTGTCTACATTATTATTTCTTTCCTTGTGGAGACCACAATTTGTGAGAAGAGAGGGCCAATCATCACTTTGAGCCCGTATCAATTGTTTTCCTGGTACCTTCTTTCTTCAGTTTCTTCTGAAATTATCAGACATATCTCGGTAGATGACTCGCCCACACCGCAGACGACTGGAATTGCCCGGGGCGAAACACGTACGGAAACGTGGGCAGGACTCTGCTAGATGTAGTCGTGTGCAAAGCTTCTGCGTCAAATGCGTTTGTTCAGAGCTCCTACCGTCAAATACGAGAAACATGAATTTCAACTTGAAATCAATTGGAGACGCTCCAACCAACGAAAATTGAGAAGCAAGCATCTCACCTTACCATAACACGAATGAAGTCCTGTTTTCCCCTTTGTCATGTCATGTTTCGAGAACAGATGTAATCCCAGCTCCTTCCTGTACGCCTGTGTTCAGAAATATGATAAAGTATCAATAAAGCGTAGAATCCCTTTAGCATCCAATGAAGATGCATTCTGCCTCTAGGTCCTTGCATCGTAAAGTCTAACCTTTGCATATCCTGTATCTTGGTCGATGACCTGAAAAGACTAGCATTACACTCTCCAAAAACTGATTTATGTTATCTTATCAAGTCTTATACTGAACCCAATTCATGCGGTGCCGGAGGATACGGTCTTCCCATGGATGAATTTCGTTTTTCAGATCTGTTTCAAAGACAAGTATACATAGACGCTACAAGCGAGGATGGATGATGATATATCATACACATCAATGAAATACACGCATCACTCGGATGAGGTCTATGTATTGCATCAAACAGTCAAATACACATCTTTAAAGGAGAATGAAACTCAACAGACATTGTCAGGCTGTTCAAAATATCTTGAAA
Source organism: Heliocidaris erythrogramma (assembly GCA_025617745.1). Classification (NCBI taxonomy): domain Eukaryota; kingdom Metazoa; phylum Echinodermata; class Echinoidea; order Camarodonta; family Echinometridae; genus Heliocidaris; species Heliocidaris erythrogramma. Next base: position 18,849,091 of record CM046868.1, on the reverse strand, counting down.
ATACTCTGATCTGATTACTCAGTAAGGAGAACAGTCTCTCTAAAGTTTGCAGATTTCTTGCTAAATATTATTCCATGGGGGCTGCCATTTTGAAAAAAACTGTGATGTCATTGCGGTACATGTCCATTTACATGTACACAATGGATAAGATGTTGCATAATGAATAGCTATTGTACAACTAAAGCCACCCATGCAAAATGGCAGCCATCTTTATACCCCCATTGTCTCGCACGGGTGATATCTAAGATGCAGTTGTAGATCTTTGTCACTTCTTTGAAGAATTGACAAACCTTTGTCAGACCAAGCAACTTACAAGTGCATGCCAAATCCTGCTTAACAAAAGAAACAGCTGAACCAAATATCTTGACACAAATAGGTTATATGACAGGATAAAAGTATCTTCATTTGAATGTACATGACTTATTTATTTATTATGACAAAATCCAGTGTCATGCATTCCACAGCTGATCATGAGTGTCATGGGAGCTAGTGTATAGGTCAGTGGGTATCCCAAAAATAGATCTGCTCTGACTTTACTTTGTAAAGAAAATGGCAGCCCCATGGGATAATGTCAAGCAAGGAAACTGCAACTTTTGGAGAAAGTGTTCTCCTTCTTAAATAATCAAACAGGAGTAATTTCAAGACATTTGTAATAGCCTGACAATTATCTACATGATTATAGGCTAATGTTTGTTGCCTTTTATTCCCCTTTAAACACAGGGGGGGATATACATAGAATGCAATTATGAACATAAAACTACAACAGTCAATACACTTTAAATGTATACATTATTTAGTCATTTTTAACATTTGTTTTAAATTAATATATTTGAAAACATTTTTTAAAATAAATTAGTGATGTTTTGTTTGTTTGTTTGTTTTTTCCTTTTTCACGGGTACTGTCATAGCCAAGTGAATGATGGCGAAACTGAAAAGCTGTAGAACTCACTTGGTTGACTGACTTACTGAAGTTTCACTCGTCAACTTCGAAGAAATTTAGGGTGAACGACCAAAATATCTCGGCTCGGCGCTCCGAGAAGAACATTCGATCTTCAAGAGGATTACAGCAGATGTGAAAGAATTTTGACGAGTAAGGTGTGAGAGGTACCTTCCTTGAAATATTCAGGCTTGTAATCGAACCTTCCACCGAATCTGGCAAAATACCAAGTCTGCATTAATCGGGGACCCCTTGCCCTTATCGCACGTATACCGTGTAAGATTATATAATGATTGTCCGAGATTGATCCTTCGCATGCCTCTCCATAGTCAGATGGGATTATCGTTTATACAACTATACGTACTATTCATAGTTTTAGACTAATGTTATCGATGTCATACCGCAACTATTAAAGCTACTACATAAGGAATGTTGCTTCATGGAATATACTTTCTCTATTTCGGAGGTAAAACAAATGGGTAAAATACTGGAAGAAACGCACGCCCACTTGCAAATCGGAAAGGGTGGCTTTTTGGTTTCTGTGATTTGATAGGATCGTTATTGCCAGCTATACGGCATTAGCCGGTATCGGATTACCCATCTATCGGAGTTATTGTCACCTTTTAGCGCTGATTAGCACTCTGCGGTGATCGATCGCCTGTCATATTTCCCGCTCTTTTTGAAGAGTCGGATTCACGCCACAGCACGTCCAGCGCAAGGTCGAGAAGATCGCATTATACGTAACGCCGACATTTATGGCTAAACCCATTCGTCTGTCTTTAAGTGTTTTTCATGCGTCAATCATACTTGGTCTTTAAATTCAGATATATATAGTTTGTTATAAACAAGGGCATATCTTAATTTGCTAAGTATAATGTTTATACGTGGCGGCTCATTTCCTCAGGAGAGTTCCCAGGTCATATCAAAATATACTTCTATCGTTTTCAATGGACAATTGCTCTATAACTTTGCAAAACATCTATATTAAACTATTGCTTGTATCTTAATAATAATATGGACTTAAACTTTAAAAAAAAAAAAATGGAATAACACGAACCATTGAAGTATATATATAGCGTGCATAAACAACCCCATATTTCGCCTTTGCATAATGCTACCAAGTGACGTCTAGTTTCCTCTGGAAAGTCCTAGGTCAGATAAAATTATCTTTGAAGGCGTAAGTATGGTATAACTGAGTAAAGTAAAACGACTGTATGTCTGTTAGTTAATATAGACTTACCATTTAACAAATTATTGCATTGTATTATTATTGTATATATATATATATAGCCCTGGAAAAAAAATATTAGACCAGCTCCATTTTGGGGTAAATGAGTATAGTGTTAAGTCCATTGTCTATGGAAGTAGGGAAATGATTATCAACAGCTAATGCATGATTAATGTACAACTACCAACTATAACAATTACCGCTATGACTTTTTACCCCAGGACAGTTACCAATAGGACGACTACAGCCAGGACAAATTGTCCCGGACAATTAGAAAACACCCTTTTCCCATGAGAAAGAGTTTTTGGACCACCTAATAGACTATAAATATCTGAGAGGATGAATTTCAAGTGTTACTACTCTTGGTCTGAGCACCATGGGCTTCTCATTATTCTACTGAGACAAGTGCGTGTGACATAACAATTAAAGGTATTATAAAATTAATTTAATGAAACAAAAAAACATTCTTGCAGCATGAATGAGCCGCTGTGAGGGGGAAAAGGCAACACTTTGTTGACAGAATGCCACAAGGCATGGCTGCTATCATCAAATGTAGCAATTTTCCACCAAGAACTGATCAAACCGCCCCCAAAGGGGTGGACATGGCTTTACGAGAAAATGAGGCAAAGCCCCTGGACAATTATCCTCAGACCACTTCTGTCAGGACATTTTTTTTCGAAAAAAACCCTACCCCTGGAGAATATCCCTGAGGCAGTTAGCATCTAGTATATTTACATTCTGTTAGTTGTTCTGAAAGTTCTATCCGTTGGGGTGCCCTTAGAAGTAATTGTCCTTCAGCGAAAATTTCCGGGGTTAATTGTCCTAGGGGCAACTACCCTGGCGGTAATTGTCCGAGGGATTAGTTATTACACAAGCTAATTGTTTTGGGGATTATTCATCCACTCATTATGAGTTAGCTAGTAGAAATCATTCTGAATATTCAATTAATGAGATAGACAACACTTGCCACATTGGCCTTTATAAGGAGCTGGTCTAATAATTTTTTTTCCAGGGCTGTGTGTGTGTATATATATATATATGTGTGTGTGTGTGTGCGTTTGTTTAGCATTATGTCCGAGGACATTTTCGGACAGAGAACAAAAAAAAATCATGACAACAATGGTCCTGGGAAGGCGGACAATAGTCCTCGAACGTCGAACAATGAATTTATGCCTTATTCCGTCGACTGTCCGAGGACGAGTAACAATAGAGGAACAATAGTTGTCCTCGGAAGTAAAGCCATGTAAACGTGGGTGTGTGTGGGTGTGTGTGTGTGTGTGTGTGTGTGTGTGAATGTGTGATCAAAAGGAACGCCCCCAACAAAGAAAGAGATCTATATTGCACTTTTAGAAAGTAAAGATAATGAAAGGAAAAAAGCAATAGCTGGGAATAAGTTAAGTCTACATCTAAAAAATGGACTTATTTTGAATGTTGGACGGAAGGAGGACATACAAGATAATATTACAAACGGTTTAAAAAATGTATTCATTGTTACAATTGCCCTATATACTTGCCCTATATACTTTAATTCGTCACCTATGATTTTAATCTATACCTTGTTGTTTGCACTATGGTTTATTATTTATGAATGACATGCGATGAATTATATTATTTGTATTGTCTATTGCCATGTTGAATTATATCGTGTATAAATCAATACTTAATTTGTAAAATTCATTTTGAAAATCTGAATTAAGGAATAAAAAATTATGAAAATACAACAAAAAAAGTGTGTGTGCGCGCGTTTGTGTGTCATAAACAAACAAATATTTTTGCTTGCATAATATTTTCAAGTGGCAGCTCTTTCTTTCTGGAGAGTCCCGAGTCATGTCAAAATACACTTAGAATTATTGCTGTCAATGATTAAGTGTGCAACAACTGAGCGAATGACCCACTCAAATCTATAGTTGGTAGACATGTTTATGTAATCACTTCTTAGGTAAATCCGTTCAAAACAAGTAATAGACGACGCCATAAAAGGGAAGATATGGCGTGTCTCAGGCCAAGGTTCTAGGGTTAATTTTGTTTATAAAAAGCAGCCATTTACCCTTTTATGTACTATGTCCTCCAGTCTTGGGTGTATCTACAATTAAGATTGTAGATGCAAATATTGGTCAGTCGAGCGAAGATGCACATCTGACAGCTTGTAGATGAACATAACGTAGACATAGATTAACTACTATGAGTACGTTATCATTTCGAATATCTTTTATTTTTTATAAGTTGCACTACGTGCATGATCTCCTAAACATAGATTATAGCGACAATTATCTCTTAAAGGGGCTTTCACACCGGGATTTGCGTAGAGTTGCGTAGATTTTCGTAGGGAGTACGCCAAAATTCGCTGCGTACTCCTGAAAAAAAACAAATGATGGATCGGCGTAGTCCCTGCGTAGGGTAGCGTAGGATAGCGTAGGGTTGCGTAACTTGTCCACGTACACTGTAGGTCAGGCGTTAAGTCTGCGTAGTGTTGCTTACGGTTGCGTACGGATTTTGTGCGCAAGCGAAGATGAAAAAAAAAGAAAAAAGCATTAGGCCTATAGCATTTCCCGCCTTATGAACTTCTCAAGCAACTCTTGCCTGCTGTCCGGAACACTGTACTGCTGTGAAGTAGAATCAAAAGATAATGAGTTGTTTAAGTCCATTCCAAAAAGCTGTTATCCTTCGGCATTTGGAAGCCCTAGAAACACGAATGGCAGAGCACGAACGATTTAAGATCAAATGGGACGAATCTGTTCAAACTAGCAGTCAAGTGATGAAAAACAGTAGGATCCAGCATGATACGCCAAATTTAAGTAACTATAAGCAACTATACGCAAATGTACGCCAGGTCTACGCAAGTCTACGCCACAGTACGCAACACTACGCCATTTCAAAATGTGTTTTGAGAAACCGGGGCATTTTGGCGGAGTGTTGCGTAGGAATGGCGTACAGTGGCGTATTGTTGCGTAGGCTTGTGTATAAACTGCGTTCTCTGGCTGTACGCAGAGAGTACGCCAAAAAATTAAACATGTTTAATTTTTTGCGTACCTATTTTGCGTTCCTCGGCGTAGCCTTGCGTAGACTTGCGTAGGCACAGCGTATGGCAGCGTAGTGTTGCGTAGTCGCTACGCAACACTACGTAACTCTACGCAACTCTACGCAAATCCCGGTGTGAAAGCCCCTTTAGGGAGGGACAAAGAAAGAGAGAGAGAGTGGGCATAATTCCCATGGTCTGGCGAATATCATTTTTTTTGTCGCTATATACCCCCCCCCCCCCCCCCCCCCCCCCCCACTTTTCGAGAAGCTGGCGAGACCAAAGAAATGCGGGTCTACCTTTTGACAAACCTTCATTTGTGTGCCTCCTCTTATGCTTTAAAACTTGGTTTTAAAAAATGAGAACAATCCCTAAAAATCGTAAACGATTCATCGCATGATTGTGATGTATTGCGACACTTTCAGCCAAGAGATTTTAGCATTAGCTTGGTAAATTCAAAACATGCGTGTTTGAAAAACACATATTTACGCGATGTTTGC
>CM046868.1:18208876-18242910 GCA_025617745.1 Heliocidaris erythrogramma | reverse complement strand
AACCCAACTCCGAGTTCGGTTCCGGGGCCTCATTATGTGCGAGCGCGTACAAGTGCGTCTATTAGTCTGCTCACAAGTCGCAGTAATGTTTATTAAGAGAGTACTTAAAACTGCAACAACTCTTTATATAATTAACATTTGAAGCTCATACTTTGAATGACGAATGGCGATATGGAATCCCTAACATACAGAGCAAAATATTTTTGTTAATTGGTACCCTGTAAAAGTATGCTGTCTTCGGAACGATATTTTCCTTAAGAAAAAAAATAAAACACTGCGTTAATTTATAAAACTTGCCTGCTTCAAAAGCATTTCCTATTAAATGATATCATCAGTCAAGTACTGTACAATGCAGCAAACAAAATTTATAAATTCATGCCACATACAATGTAGACATTTTCTTAATTCTAAGAATCTAATGAGCATAATATTCAATTTCCTTTAAATAGCTGGCAGGAAAGACCAGTATCAAATACGTTATCTCAACAACAAAACAAAAATGTGAATACATGTATGGTATGAAATTAAGCGTCAAAATCAAACAACAAAGCCAACAGTGGATAACACATACATGTACATGTACATAAAGTGATTTTCCTTTAAATATATTTCCAAATAAGTTAGGCATACAGCTGTACATACATCTGTACATGTACATTTACAATGTATGTATTTTATGGGATTTGATGTCAAATTTATTTTGCTAATGAAATTGCAATTTTATTTTTTATTTGTTTTTTGATAGAATAGGCACATTTCGCATCCATCAAACTTATATGTACATGCTCATTTTTTTCATATCACTGGCCTGCAAAGTACTGTAAATGTATAAGTTTCTTTATCTCCACGGTTTTAACATTCCAGATCAAAATCATATGTCCTGTACATTGTATATGTGATTTCCTCCTCCCCCCCCCCCCCCCCCCCCATTTTTTAACTGTATCATGTAACACTGTCAAACAATTACTTTGATTAATTAAACGAAAATCATTTTTTTTAACATATAATATTGTATCATTATTCGATTAGGGGGTCTACATCACACAAGCTAAGCTTTTTAGTAGATCCCTCCACATATCCTTTTGTCATCTATGTCATATCCATGTATTCTCTGTTTTTGCAGTGTTTGTAATTTCCACATATTTTTGTAATTTCATTGTTAATGTGGAATCTGAATAAAATCAAATCAATCACTGTCATTTGATGCATCATGAAATATATATTGTACAATGTTAGCCTCAACCGCATTAATGTGTATAGTGTACTGCTGGTATTTCACAGGGTTCCTGTTGTAAAATACCCCCTGGTGTTCTGGTATGTCAAACACCTACGTGCACCACTTGAAGCTGAAAGTAAATTATGGTTCAGTAAATTAATGCACTTGAAAAGAACTGAACACTCATAGGGTGCATTTATGCTTACTTTTGAAGGCAGAATGAGCGTTTTGAAACGCTCATCGAAAACGCTCATCATAAACGCAGTTTCACGGGCTACTGTTTATGCTTCCCTTCTCCAGGCAAATTCGGGCTCTGCAGCTGGATTCGCAAAACTGCACTGCGCATGCTACGTTGACCCCGGGAGGGCAGGTCAAGTTGGGGTGCACGATTTTTTGAAACTGTACTGTATGTACCATGTATACTGTGATATTTTCTTGTCGCTATCTCGCACTTGACTATCGCCTTTCTCGGTCTCGATTTACTGTTATTATTTCAGCTATTTACATCTATTATTTCGGATATTACGTCCGTGGACTTCCTACCATGGTGGGAAAAGATCGACGTGTGTTTTTGATGTTTTTGTACATGTATGTGTTGTACAAGTAATTACAACTGGCAGTCTTGCACATCTCTCAACTCAACATTATGTTAAAATAGATTTACCACAAAATATCGGTTCGATATAAACATAAATCTACCATTATTCTATTGATTTTGTCCTGCATGCTTGCCCGGTTCTCCTTGGAAACCCTGCGGCCACAGGCTGGTCTGACAATTTGTCATATATGAGTTTGTTCCTGGTCAACCCATTCAATTCATTTTGTACCGGTATTTCAGGTTAGGACCAAGCGAGGAGAAGGGCCCTCCTTCCTCTTTGCTGTAGTTTGAGCCCTTGACACTCATTTCAACACAATGATATAAATATGGAAGAAGTATTATTAAAAAGACTGTTAGATCTTGCTCGGATGACGACGTCTATATGCGCATGCCTTGAGAAAAAAACAAGCATTGCATACATGTAATATTGTGCACTGTTAGCGGCTCGCGGATTTTCACGTGAACCGGAAACACGTTTATTATGACGTCATTTAAACGCGTTTACAAGTGATCGTGCGTTTATGCTTCTCCAGAAACCATCTTTTTTGATAAACGCTGATACAAAACGCACCTTTTGTGAGTTTACAATCAGCGTTTTAGATTGGCGATTATACAAAAATACATAACAAAAGCCTCATTCTGGCCTGAAAAACGTGAGCATAAATGCAGCCATAGAGTGATCACTCAAGTCTAAGCTTTCAAAACAGGCCTAATACATATATTCTGAATTGCCTGATATTTAATATTAATCTACATACAGTATGTTGGGCGAAACATCATTTTGGAAGTGAAAATTGTATGACTTTGTTACTTTTAATTGAAAAAAAGAATAACAGAGCCTGCTCAATAAAAGGTCTGGAAATATATTCTTCAAGAGTTTAGTTTTAAAACAAAGGAGCATTCCCTTAAAATTCAGGAAATATTACATCTCCTTGTACAGTACTCATGTTCAAGCATTGTCAAATCACACTTGCATGTACACTGTATACTGATCTAAGCTGCCAATCTACAGCATGATACACAAATTATACAAATTATTCCTCTCAAAATATAAATACATCACAAGAACCTGATTGAAGTGCACAGCTATGGGGCTATGAACATGCATGTACGTGTCCCAATCCCTGAGCCAGTGCCAAAACTTGCAATTTCTCATAGTTACAGCAAAACTATGGACTGAGGACATCTGATATGGAATACCATTGAGGTCATTTGTAATATACTGGAATTTCATTTTGAGAGTTACATGTAACTTTACTCGGTTGTCTTCTAGCTCTACAATAATGTTTGAAATCAATCTCTCCACTCAATTTTCCTGACAAACAGTGAGAACACTGATGCAAAAATTTTCTTCCATGCTGTCTTTGTAAAATAATTTACAGCAAAATGGGAAACACTCTGTGAGGAACGTACATACATGTATAGACAGGTACATGTACATGTAAGTGCAGTTCACAATGCAAAGTGATTATTAATTACTTACCAAGAGGCAAGCCTTTTGGCTGAACTAGGTCCACAAACCCTTCTGCCATGGTGGCCAAAGTGCTAGGCCTGGTCCCAGAGATGGTAGTGTTGGTAGCCTTTGGGACCGGAGGCAGCTCACCCCAAATGATAGTACTCTCGTCATTGGGATCAGTCTTGGGGTACTGTGCCCCTACAGAGTCTGTGGTGTAATAAAAGACCATGAGCCACAGGCACATCTTGACTGCTACAAAGCAGTTTCTAGTCCGAAATGCAGCCATTGTGTGAGACGGTTTATTAACTCTTTGTACGTATGAAGCACCTAGGTTTTCTTGCAGAGTTGGAAAGAGTTCCCCAATCCTCCTGTTAACACACTTGCATAGCTGGGAACTACGGATCCCTAGGTCAGGTGGTTCTATGCGGGTATGATGTCCCAAGCGTTCATTCATAGAGGGCGTCACTCATTCACCAGATGTGTTCACTGTTCCTAGGGATGGGAAAGAAGAATACAAGATTACTACTGTAGGCCTAAATGTAGGTCTTCATGTGTACATGTATACATGTCATGTACAGTACATATCAAGTAATTGTTAGCAAACTGTTTGAATGTTACTGCCTTGCAATATGCTCTTGAGATGTGGGATGCACCTAAATACCACGATCCCTGACCCTGAAGTAAATTTTTGCATAATACGATTATGTATGAATTCAGTAATAAAATAACAAATCAAATTCATTTAAAACAAACAAATGTACATGAATGAAAATTGAACATGACCGATTCTCTTATAATACTGACATGCACCTATATTTTACCAAAATTGCAGTCCAAAAAATTACAGCAAGATGTAAAATAATGGTCCAATCAGCTCAAGTTTCTCCTCTTGATCAGCACATCAAGATAATTATGCACAGCTAATCACGTATTCTACAAGTGTGACTAAAATATCTACATATGTAGGCCAACTTGCATCGTCTGGTAATGGAACAAATATTCAAAGATAAACCTACATCACATGCAATTATGATGCACAAGAGCAAAATCAGTAAATGACGTCATTCTTATTGCTGCTCCAATGCAGTGTTTTATCAGACTAACTGCACTCCTCCCAGATTGTCGCTATGCACATATACGCACTCTCTGTAGAATCGCTATGCAGCTATTTACAGGTTTCTATTGACTTTAGGGGGGTTCGCTGTGATACAGTGTCCTCCTTATCTCGTCACAGTGCAATTTGCTTTACTTGATTGATTGCTACAATAAAAGTACAGTATAGACCTACGTGTACATTGAAATTTGTAGAATTCACAATTTGCCAACACATAAAAATTACACACTTATATGTGTACAGAGACATTGTACATGTTTGTACAATCATTCATGAGTACATACATGTATTGTTTACACACTTACCCTGGAAGTATACATAAAAACTTATGGATAAGCATGGACAGATGGTTCCAGACAAGGTAGAAGATAACAACTGTTGCATGAACAAACAATATATTGAATGTTTATTTGCAATCACTTTACAGTACTGTGTGTACATGACATAATACGTTGCCTACGAAACATCTGCACGAGAACATGAAGAGACAAAAAAACAATAGAATATGAATTTCTACCAATAGGCCTGTTAACTAATGTATTCATAGTTACGGTACATGTACGCCCACAAGGCACAGCGTACTCAGGCAAACTCTCACCAAGGAGTTATCACAGGTCTGTGATAACTCCTTGCTCTGACCCACGCTGTCTGCTACACACAGCATTGCTGTACAAAGTGAATGGGTGAATCTAGTTACTGTGGGTTAGTAGAGACATTGGTCGTTTCATTGTTCATTTATTCATATTCTGATCCATCACAAGTAAAGAAAAGTCAAAGGGATATTCTGAGTAATATCCCGGGGTGGCTTGTCTCATTGAGACCTGTAAATCATCCACGTACACGAAAACGGATAAAAAGGGTATTTTTTCAGCATTGGGCGGATAACCCGGGTTACGCGTTTTATATTAAAAACAGCAAAAATCAAGAAAAATGGTATCAAATTCAGAGGTGATAAGAAAAAGTTAGCGGAACAAGGGGGGGCGGAGACCCAGGAAAGTAGGAGATGTCTAGTTACCCCACTAGTTGCCAAAAATTCAATTAAGGTCCCAGCCGTATAACTCCTAGCTAGCGCGCCGGGACTCCTAGCTCCTGGAGCTGAGAATGCAACGAGAATCCACGCAAGCATGCATATTATTAGCATTCATCATATCAGATCAGGCACCAAGATTAAAGCTTAAAGCAGCGCGTTCAAGTTCAAGTTCAAGTTTATTTGTATAGGATTTGAAAGTTTATTTGTCTTTCAGAAAACACATGTAACAAAGCATAGAGAGTAATCATAACAGGGTCTGAGCCAAAAGTAGTCAACATAAACCCAAAATTTTCAATTTAAGATTTGTGTCTGCCCTTGTATATCACATGAAAGCTGAGAATCTGTAGTTTATGTAAATGTACATGTCTCTTCATGATTGCGTTCCGTTTTTTTTAAAATAACCTTTAAAATGGAAAAGAGCGCCCTCATAGCGCGACGGGACGGAATTACTAGAAAAAGCAATTTTAAAAAAAGTGAAAGGGCATTTGAAAAATAAAGTTTGGAGTTGAATACTATATGCAATACTATTCAATGCCCAATGCCAGTTCTGGCAATATTTTGTTAAATTGGGTTAAAATTTCAACTTTTTGGTGCAAAATTGTATTTTGGGGCACTTTGACACCCCCTTTTTATTTTTTTGTAGGATAAAGTAGAGTTTATAGACTGAGGTCTTATAAAGTATCAATGAACTATCGTACCATCACTTCTGTACCATTAAAATTGATTCCCTTATATTTCGAGAAGAATTGTGATGTGTTCTTTTTTTTTCCGTCCCGTCGCATTTAGTGGGTATTTAAGGGATTTTAGGCGCGACGGGACGGAATTTTGCATGGAAAGTACAGTCCCATGTATGTCATTTGATGTAAGTATAATTTTTTTAACCAGAGCAAGTTTTTATTCATTTAATTTGAATAAACAATAGAGAATAAAAGTTTTCTTACTCGAACAATGTAGTTCTACCACATTTTTTTAGAGAAAAGAACTATTTCATGATATTAAAAAAATTTCTTTTCAAAATCCCCATTTGTTTTGTACATGGTGCAAAAGTGTCCATCCTCTCTAGTGATTTTATCTCTTTAATTTGAATTAACAATAAATCTTGCCACTTCCCTGTGCCTTAACATTGTAGTTCTACCATAGTTTAAAAGAAAAAAGTACAGTTGGACAATATTTTTTAAAAAATTTGAAATCCCCATTCATTTTGTACATGGTGCAAAAGTTTCCGTCCCGTCGCATTCCGTCCCGTCGCGCGACACCCATTCATCAATTTTCAAATTTAAAAAAATTGATTGGGCCAAAATCTTAGCTTCATGGTTGAATGTCATGTGCTCTATCATACTAATAAAAAATCAGGATACGTAGCTAGTCTTCAATTTTAACTTCGATAGAATTTTACTTTGAATCTGTCTTACAAAATTTCACCATTCTATCGTTCCGTCCCGTCGCGCTAACAAAAAATGTTGTTACCATGGAAACGGAATGACGATCATTCTTGTGTTTGTAGTGGAATTGTTCTTCAGTGTAAACTTATTACATAAGTAAAGGTATGCAGCAGGTAGCATTTCTTATTTTCTTGTAAGGAGAAAAAATCCTATTGAATTCCGTCCCGTCGCGTTGACAGGACTTTTGGCTCAGACCCAACAGTACAAGAATTATCTTCCAATACACAATTTCAGAAGTATACAAAATAAAGTGAAGAAAGACGAGGAGACCTGGGTTGAAGAACAGCTTGTTGAGTTAAGGTCCCTCAATTGATATGACAAAGATAACTGGTTCATGATTTCCAAAAAAAAGGAAGAAAAAAAAAACAAGAAAAGAACTGTATATTAAATGTGAGATATATACAGCTATTTACAAAATACACCCAGAAAACAACTACCCAATGATGCATCGACCACAGCATGGACCTAATGGTCCATTCTTCTAGCCGATATCCTTCCACGACCACTCGCCAAGCATTATGCTCCATAACCACGATGGAGTCCCTAATAGTAATAGAGTCCTCACTCTCAGAGAGTCCGGGGGGGGGGGGGGGGGGGGGGGGGACGTCTCATTGAGACCTGTAAATGTACATCATCCGTGTACACAAAAACAGATAAAAGGGGTACTTTTCAGCATTAGGCGGGTTACGTGTTTAGGGTTTAAAAACAGCAAAAAGGGTATCAAATTCAGAGGTGATAAGAAGAAGGGGTATAAAATCACAGATGTTCGTGGGTTTCCCTGTTTAGGGTATCAAAAATACTCCTACCAAACTCCTACTCCAATCCCCGTTTAGGGTGCTTTTCAGAAAGTGATTTACGCGGATGATGAACAGGTCTCAATTATTAACCTTAAATTTCACTTTGTTCTAGCTGCTCTTAATCCAATGTTCCTCTTGCCTTCCCCTCACCTGTGTTCGAAATAAAGACGGATCATAAACAAAGAAATAAAACAGAAAAGCTCAGAGATTCAGACTTTCCCCATAGAAATTACATGAACACACACACAACAGGCTGCTGAGCTTGTCAGAATTTTGTTGTTCATGTCACGTGCAGGGGATTTGCATACATGTACATGTACTTATTTGAATACATTTATAGTAAACAGGCCTATTGCTGTACGTACATGTATAATGTATGCTATCATTAGGATCATGTACTTTCTGACACTCCAACATTATAAGCTTGTGCGACAATTGCTCTGGGCTTTATTTCGTCAAAGATTATCAGGGTTGCAATAGGGTTATACATGTACATACATGAGCATGTACATACATGAGCATGTACATGTATAACCCTATTGTACATGTACAATGTAGGTTAGGTTTAGGGTTAGGGCTAGTGCAAGGTAGTGTTTGGTCCAGGGATGAGGTTTGAAATGTGGTTAGAGTGGGTAATTCACTGTGAAACAATTGTTGTCAGGGCATGTGTTGTAAAACCTCATTGCATGCATGTACATTACTTTCCAGCAGGTATGGAAACAATGTATCAAATTTCTGATGAATAATGAAGTTCAAATCGAGTATAGTATGCCTTGCTTTTTGAAGGCGAAGTTTATGGTCAAGGTCATAATGTGGTGAAAATTAGTAATTATGTGTACATAAAGCCACAACAAAAGCTACAACAGTGCCATTTCAAGTCAGGGGGTAGCAGATTTTTCAATAATGACACTGTTTGCTGGCTGATTTCTACCCCTAACTGGATGTCACAGATTAATTACCGCAGCTTTATGACCAACCGTTGCTTGTATCCTAACCCAACTTCTCTTTTCAACCTGTTATTCAGATTCTGCTAAAGCAAAGAGGCATTCTTCTGTATCAGTGCGCGCATTTCGTATTTTTGCAGTTGAAAAAAGGTATGAAACTAGAAATATCACTGAAGATGATGATTAATACCCCCGCCCCGTGACAACAGCCTTTCTTGACTTTTGGTCGAAAACTGAGGAAGTAGTTCGATCCGCAAGATTTTTCCCTGATTTCCTGTACTGCCATAGATATGCCGTTTCCATGGCAACGCAGATTCCGACACATCAAAAAAATATGTTGTACACATCTTCCCAGTAAGACCAATGTGTGTACCAAATTTCATGACTTTCGGTCAAAAACTGAGGAAGAAGTTCGATCCGCAATGTGTTTCCTTGATTTTCTGCCATAAATATGCCGTTACCATGGCAACGCAGATTCCGACTCATCCGAAAAATATGTCTTGCACATCTTCCCACCAAGACCAATGTGTGTACCAAATTTCATGACTTTCGGTCAAAAACTGAGGAAGTAGTTCGATCCGCAAGATTTGCAACGGACCGACCGACCGCCCGCCCAACCGTCGACTGATTCCTATATACCCCCTTCAAACTTCGTTTGGCGGGAGTATAATTACATACATGTACATAAGTTTCTGTTCGCTCGTTCAACTCATTACACATTCGACAATTCATGAGAAATCATTGAAAGGGACAGCGAACAGTTGCTGAGATACCATTTTCTGATGTAGGAGTTTGAAACCCTGATAATTCATGCGCTCTTTTATCTAACCACCTGGTTAACAGTTGCGGAGTAGCGCATAACTTTTCGGCGGCACCGAGCATGGGATCAAAGGAGAGCAGCTTGTTTCCACTCCTTCTACATGTATTACAGCTCCCTGGTTGTGGTAAGCAATGCCTATGAAATATGAGGTTCCGTGGTCTAGTGGATGTGTCTCCGAACTGGATCAATTGGTCTTGGGGAGTGTTTCATCAAGCGTTTTGTCAGTGATTTTTACCGACAACTGTTATAAGCTACTGAAATCTTTCCAACTGATTGGCTGAGAGCAAACTTGTCAGTAAAAATCTCTGACAAGTCACTTCCTGAAACACTCCCCTGGTTTATAGCATCCCAGTCGTGAAAATAATATTCTTTTGCAATAGCCACTCTTAACCCGGTGTAATACTCGGGTACATGCATGTGCATGTACTGTACGTATACATGTCCAAGTACCTCAAGGGTATTTTTTACATCCATAAGTAGGATAAATATGCTTGAACCCCATATCATGACAGTTTGGTTTTTGTACAGTCCAGCACCTTGTATCCTCAGGAATAACATCTTTAAATTATACCAATATGAATAGACCTGTTTACTAATGTATTTCAATTTATAATAATAATAATATCTAGACATATAACGCGCAAACAAACCATCCAAAAAGGATGCTCAAGGCGCTTACAATCAATTAAATAAAAATACACTATTGATGCTTACACTACAACGGTCAAGAGAAAAAATTTGTCATAAGGTACGTTTTTAGTTTCCTCTTAAAGTCATTTATTGTTTCACAATCTCTCACTGCCCTAGGAAGTCCATTCCAAAACCTGGGAGCTGCTGACGTACATTAATTTATGCATATTTCTCTCCAGAATCCTTGGTTACCAGCTACATGTACATGTACATGTATGTAGTGCACCTGCTATGTACATGTATGATACCTCTATGGATAGAATCCATTTTGCATATGTCGGGCAAGCCTCTGGCAGGCTTTGGAGTAGTTAAGAAAAACTTTTGTTCAAGTAGTATGCATAAGATCTATTGCACACAACAGGTCTATTGCATACAAAGTATACACGTATACATATAAACATGTAGTAAGTACTTTAAACTTGTACTGAGCATGTCTGATCCCTGCACAGCAACAAAACTTGACTGACCCCCACAGAAAGCAAGATTCTTCAGATGTGTTGACTGTGCAGTGCTTGGTGAATCAGTAATTCAGCCGTGACTCACAGGTACTTCAAACATGAAAACTGAATACATCCATACCACCAAGGTCATATGTTGTGCTAACAGGACCTCTTTTGAATTTCCCCCTGAGGCCGTTTTTTTCTTTCCCCCCTTCTTCTTTCTTTTCCAAAGCTCTTTTCACCTTTCACAGCTTTATGAAGCCCTACATAAAGATGACATTCTGTGATATTTTTTTTACTTCTCACTGGGTCGGGTTCAAAATTTGTAACAAGATCAATATGACATCAGCTGACCCCAATTCTTATTACAGCCCCATGTCCCAAGCTGGCCTGCCAGTGTACAGTCCTGATCTATAGTAAAATGGGAAATTTTCTTCTGACAGTTTTTATGTGGGCCTACATGTTTCTTTGTTTTTACCAAACCTTTGGAGTTTTCTGGGGCTTTTTCAGAGCTTTCCAAAGCTATATATCAGACATTGTAGGCCTACTGCAATGAGCATGCAATTTAATGAAATCAAATGGTCCTATTCTCGTGGTATCTTTATGCAAATTGTCGCAATTTTTTCTCGCCATAAATTAGAAATTCTGAAAGTAAACTTCTGAGGAAATCTTGATTATAAATTGTAGATTGCTGAATGAAATTGCAAAAAATCTTGAACAATTAAGCTCTGAATTTGACTGCAAAAAAAATTTCATTTATAACTTAGAACACACTATTCTAAGTTTGTATTTTCCCAAAATTGTCACACCGGTAGGTAGCCTGATTGTAAGATGTAAATGCCCCGACATCAATTTGCCCTTGGCATATATTTTTTTTCTCTGAAATACACCAAGCTTTGTATTAGCACCAATACAAGGTTCTCAGCCACTGCCTAGAAGCAGGTTACAACTTACAGACTTAGAGAATCTACCTTCATTCCATTTGATCATAATACAGATCTGAAAACGTGTTTTTGGTGTAGTGTGAACATGACTGTAGACAGGTAATATTTAGAATCCTGGGCTAATCCTGTTGATTAAAGGTCTTAACAGGACATATCAATTAGAGCTGCCAAACACCTGATCACACCTGCCGAATAACATAGTGTGAATAGCTTTCCCCAGCCAAGAATGCCAGGATGCTCTGGGTCTATCAACTAATTGTAGACAATCCCTGCAGCAATTTGCAAAGGTGCAAAAAGCTATAAGAGAGGTGGTGATCGCAAATGTAATGGTCCGAATTCACAAAAGAGGTTATTCGAACCACAGCCTAACCATAGTTTAAACCTCCACCATGGACTTAAATAAGGGTAAATCAGCACATTAGTGTCCTCCAATAGGCCAGTTTCGTAATGCATGCACAGACCTTTAAACCGATTACGTAATCAGAGGGTTGGACAAACAACGGCGGCAGGCAGTGGGAAGCTGCAATTGTACTTCGTGTTTCACTGTGCAACTACACTGTACTAACCTTTGTTCACTATTGAAATGTTTGTTGCATTATTATTAGAACAGATTATTAAATAAAAGTTTGGATATCTTTTTCCAACATACTATTCAATATTTCGAGCATACTAACAGTTCAAACAAAGGTCGGGAAATGGGAAAACACTGCTGTTATGGGACTTGTAACAGCGACACCCGCTCTTAATATAAGTATGACCAACGGCAACGTCCACATACATGCGAGGGGGTTTATTTTATCCCCTTCCAAAACAGAAAACAATGATGGACAAATACAAAATTTGGTTGAAAGTATGTGGAAGGAAAGACTTCGGAGTGGATAACATTAAAAAATCTACATACATCTGTTTAAAACATTTTGTCTGGGGAGCAGGGCCTAGCCGGTACCTGAGCACCCACTTCCACTGTCTGCTGCAGCAACGGAGCTTGAGCAGCGACTGGCTGCTACAGCCGTCTGCCCAAGTCCACGAGATAGATGGTCGATAGCACCCCGGCCACAGAAACAAATCTAGCGCCTGAGGTCGATGGCATGGTACCAGAAAATGAAGCCAATATTGACGAAAGCGTAGTAAAAATGCGTTTGGAGAACATTGTAACTACATGTAACTTTTAAATCTTTTAATTTCTTAAGTTTGTTATGAACCCTATAAAATCCCGAGAAAGTATATTAAAGTATATTCAAAAGAACTTTCCCTCCTATTCAGGCACTCTTGAAAAGGAGTGAATGATAGATATTACAAGTCTCTGCTTTTGTATCCTACGGTATAATCTCCTCTTTCTCGAAGAAAATCTTGTAAATTCTTCACACCAAACTTGTCAAAAGACAGTAAGGAAGCCATCAAAACAAATTCAAAAAAAAAAATTAATTGAAATTTGTAAATTATGCGTTAACAATAAAATTATGTAACGTCCGAAACAACTTTCTCGTCCTTAAAAAAAATTGTTGCATGTGAATCACATAATTTGTGTCTAAATTTGTGTAATGACTTACAATGTTTTATTCCATAATGATTGATTCACTCCAGATACCGTAAAATTTGACTAATCAGCTTTAAATGAGTATTTTGTGTTTTGGACGTTACAACTGTTAACGGAAAATTGGTTTTAGTGATAAAGTGACAATGTAATAAGCTCCTCCATTATTCTTTTGCTTTAATAGATGGGTAGCTACCTTGGGATGTTTATAAAATGTTGTAAAAAATAGGTCCTCCAAGTCATACATTTTTCACTACTTCCAAATGAAACTTCCAAAACTGTTTACGGAAATTTGTTTTCATTTGATGAGGATATTTTTACCATCAGCACTACTACAATATATTACTATTTTATTTTAAGCTATTTAGTCGGTTAATTGTGGGTCTAAAATGTTTATGGAAGATGTAACGTCCGAAACACCATTTTCAATTGCAATGTTCCATCAAAATATGAGAGATTTCTATGACATTTAAATGTTTTAAAGATCCATCCATGATCATTAATCATGAATATAAAAAGAAATATATTGTGTATGGCTTATATATTTTTCAGCTCCAAACAAAATGGTACACTGTATGTAAATTTGGGTTACAAAATTCCGTAAACAATTTGCTGTTCAGGGATACCTCAGGCACATAAATCAAAGTTGAAAATTTTTCATTAAGCTATGGGAGATCAACCTAGGTCCATGCTACAAGAAAAGTTAAAAGTGATTTCCAATTCTTTACCTTTGAAAATTTGGGGGCCCTCAAAGTGCCATTAGCTTTTTGGTCATAGTTTTAAAAAAAAAACAGAGCCATATGCAAACCCATATATTACATCATCACAGACATGTACATGTACACGTAAGAAGGTTTTCATAGTATAGATGAGAAATGAATGCACATGGTAAGTTTTATACTTTTATTTTTGGCTTAATATATGTTGAAGATATATACATGTAGTTCCAATATTTCACAAAAGATTTGGGTACAGTTTAACCCTAGGGAATAATGTACCTCACACGAAAGCATTATTATTATTTATAATTCAACTTCTCCTTTAATTACTAGCATAAGAATCAAATCAAGGTTACGCTTGGCACATTCACAGGAAAATTGCGCCAACACGAGCGGGGCACCTTCACAAATATTTCCTGCCACTGCAAGAGCTCCCGGGATTAAAATTCAAGGGATATTTCTAAAGTTACAACTCTACAGGTACATGTATTTGGCATGTGCATAGGCTAGTAATTCCCACTTCATTTGTGCGTGAACTTCATTCTAATCAGATATTTAAGCCTACAAGTACACTGTAATAATACATACATGTATATCAGAGAGGTCAGTGTATAACTTTAAATAGTTACAGAAAAAAATAAATCATATATTCAAAGGCACTACTCAATGTCTTGACATGGCCATAAAGTAGCGGAATTCTTGATCAATTTGGCTTGAAATGCAGGCTGATGTGTATTATTGTATGTACAGGTACATGTATGGAAAAAAACGAATTATCCACATAAGTTTTCAGAAAAATGATCCACTTTTAGTATTAAGTGAACAGGTTTATGTGTCGTTTTTTGACAAGAATAACTAGAATATCACTGAAGGTGATTAATACCCCTGCGTGTCTGTGACACCCAATGTGTCTGCCAAATTTCCTGAGCATTGCTCCGAAAAATGAGAAAGTGGTTTGATCTTCAATATTTTCCAGTCTTATTGCCATAAGTCTTAACCATGGCAACGCAGTATGTCTTGCACATCTTTACCACAAGAACATCTTTACCACAAGAACAATGTGTGTGCCGAATTTCACGAGCATTGCTCGAAAAATGAGGAAGTAGTTCGATGCGCAAGAGTTGCAACGGCCCGACCGACCGTACGCGGATTCCTACTACCCCCTTCAAACTTTGTTTGGCAGGGGTATAATAAAAATGCTATTTATAGCTATAGGCCCATATATACATTTGTACATGTACCTTAGTAAAAACAACCTATAATCATCAATACATGTACATGTACACTGTACATGTACCATTCAGATATTCACATTTAAGCCTAAAACTATTCCTGTGTGTACATGTATTCAATTCTTTTGTTTTAAGTACTGGTGCATAATTTGCAATTCAAAGTCATGAAACTGCATTTTGATAAATATACCAGATTTCAAAATCAAAGATTTCATAAAATATTCATAGTTATATTGGAGAGTGTCGGGGGGGACTCACTTTACCGGTTGAGTATATTCCATAGCTACTTTTAATACAGTATACGACTGTCAAAACCATGTAGAGTAAACTTTAAATATCTTTTCAAAAGTTTACTAGCTACTAGCATCTTTATGCCTAATTCCTGTTAAGTTTTATGCCTTAGAATTCAAGTCATACCCCTTTCAAACCAGTTTCCCCATTTAACTTCCCTGGTGAAAATCTTCAAATTTTACGAGCACGAATTCCTTAGGTTATGCGGGGAAGTACAGGAGCACCATTCAGCTGACCTCACTTCCCCGGGAAAGTTGCCATTGCTTACGAATTCCATGTTCAATCGGCCGGAAGTCAGGTCAGATTCAGGGCGAGTGTGTTTGTGTTTTTCACGCGGGGTTAATGAAAGTCGATGCAATGATATGGGATCATAATGTGACCAGCCCGAAGTGATTTAATGATTGCTGATGTATTTCACCGGGGAAGTTCTCCGCCGACCCTTTCAAACCAACCACTCACCCGCTTAAACTCTCTTCCCCCACGTACATTTGTAAGTTTTCCTTCTCGGTAGACGGAGAAGTTAAGCGGAGAAGTTAAGCGGGGAAGTTAACCCTAACTGCACTTGGGGGGGGGGGGCTTCCCAGGCCCAGGCCCCCCCCCCCCAGTATTTTCATGGAGCAAAATAGCCCAGTTCAGTAAGGGTTAAGGGGTGACCTTTCCCTTGTCCTTTTCTGACCAAACCTTTCCCCACGTAACTCTAAACTTACACTGGGAACTTACATGGGTAAGTGCTTGGTTTGAAAGGGGTATTAGAAGACATTTCTAAAAGTGAATCGCAATATATTATTAACTCCATGTCATTTACAATGCATGCTCTCTTTAGGCTTCCTGTTACTATCATCCTTAATAGTCTAGACAATACATACCGGTATTTACATCCATGACTAAAAGCAATAAGTTAAGTAAAACTACATGCACATCTACAATGCATTCATGGAGGAAAAAACATCAAGGTCAGACGCCCACATCAAATTTGTCAGATCTATGCATCTAGTGCACTTGACAAAGGAAAGGAGACAATTCAAACACCTTTGCCCCAAGAATATAAACGCAAATGAATATGCATTCTGTATACAGTCGTATCAGTGACAAACTATCCCATATTGCAAAAGCAAACAGTTATTCGCCCTGTTCACATTCGGAAATAGTACTACTGGCATTGTGTTTGTACATTACATTACATTACATTACATATGCTACATTGTATTCATTTCTTTAGTGTAAGATAATTTGTAGAGCACCATGAGGATCAGTACCTGACCGATACTGGTGCTATTGTTACTATTAATTGCTCATTTGTGTCTTTAAATGGTAATCACTACAAAAAAGCCCAAACTAACAGAACGAGAACACATTCTTCACTCTTGCATCCATTTCAATATTTCCATACATGTATGTGAATAGGGCATTTGATACAATTAGTGCATGCACAGAAATGTACATTTCCCTGGTGCATGGTTGCAGATGGCCTCTGTTGAGTGAGCCCTGTTCATATTACAAAACAGATGTGAACTGGGCTTCTGATATTGCTTGATAGCAGATGGTCTCTGTTCCTAGCTGATTACATAAACTGATTAACATAAATAATCAATATTTCCAACCTGTGAAAAATAGATAGCTTGTATTATTGTGTCCAACACATGCCTTTTGAACCATATTGCAAACCCATTTGCTTCACACTATACATGTTATTTTGGGGCAGTTTCTGTTTCATGCATGTTTAATAGGCCTACAAATTTTCAATTGCACAATTTGTAATTTTCCTTCTCACGCGAACAATGTTTATAATTCACGCTATCATACCTGTACCTAGAGAAATTGGGTTCTGAGGAAAAAATGCTACATGGATTTCCTGAACATGGATCACTTTCACACCCCACAAGTAGTCATTGCAACACAGTGAAAACAAGCAACAACATTTTTGAAGAAAAAAAAAGGGAGATGAGAGCAATTCACTGTAGCTCTTGAAAGGAAAAGAGCTCTGGTTTGAAACATTACAATATCGCGTGTTGAGAGCCAGAAGGGCATTAACTCGTATGTTTTAACACAGAGTTAACGCCCTTCTGGCTCTCAACACACGATATGCAATATCACAAATTAACAATATAAAATCTCATTTCTCTCTCCCTCAAAAAATGGAATCTACAGGTCTAGAGTCCAGTTGTACATGTACATGTAATTTTTTTTAACAAGTCACGTCAAAAAACTTTTTCTAATGCGCTTACATGCACTAGACAAAAGCCATGGCTGTGCAGAGCTGAGAGAACAACCATTGTGGTTTGAAAACCTTGCAAACACATTAATCATGTAAAAATGTAGTACTTGTTAAATAACATACATGTATTGTAGGCTTATACATACATACATGTAGGTACTTATAAACATTGTACATTGACTTACAATTGTATACATGTAGGATCATGATTAGATTGACCCTCCACTAATGGGGTCATACATCCAGAGAGGAAACAATACAACCCATAATGCAACAATAGTACCTGTTGGTGACATATCACCCATAAAACCCTTTGTTTACACAGCCTGCTCCAAAGATCTATTGTGCGTGAGAGAGATCAGGCTCCCTTCACAACTGAATTACCCATTGAAGAAGCAACAAAAGAGAACCTCAGACATGAATGAACATAGATACATGTCCTGTATATCAACCCATACACACCTTGTATCAACATATTATTGAACTGAATTGAAGTGGGTCACCATTTCAGTGGTGCAATTTTTGAAAACGAGCCATACTCTAATAATAATAATAATAATAATAATAATCAACAATTCTTATATAGCGCATAACACTTTGCGGAGCATGTCTCTATGCGCTTAGAGAGTAAGAAATGATAGAGAGTCACTATACAAGGTTCAGGGATTAACAAGAGGTTTTAAAAAGATAGGTCTTCAGGGCAGGTTTTAAAAAGATAGGTCTTCAGGGCAGATTTAAAGTGTTCTAATGAATTAATGGACCTAAGGGAAGCTGGAAGAGCATTCCATAGAAATGCGGCAGCATAGGCAAAACTACGCTCACCGTAAGTTTTTGTTGCTTACTGGAACGTAAATTATCAGGTTTGTATACATGTAAGTTAAGTAATTCAATTAGATATGAAGGGACTAGTAACAATATCTTGAATGTTATACAGGAATGGACTGGCACCCAGTGTAAATTCTGTCAGATAGAAAATATTGATTGGTGTTAATCTGGTATTTCAGAAGATGACATTAAAAGACGGTTCCCATAATAATCAGATCTAGGCCCCATAACCGTAAGAGAAAGTTACATGTAAAAGTTAGCGATTGATTGCTACTTTGCACTTTGTATCAACATATTATTGAACTGTTTTTGTTCTTAATCTTTGGCAACTTTTTTGCCATGAAAACCTTTTTTCAACAATTTCATAATTTCTTATTTTCCCCCTCTTTTTTCTTCAGTTTTATCTTCCATGAGTTTTCATGTATACATGTGTATTTGGGTTTTTTACTGATAAGTAGCGATGGACTCCATAACACAAAGCCTAGCAATTGATCATACAATCAATTAATCAATCGATTTTTTGTGATTAATTGCACACAGTGATAAAGTGCAAAGTAGCAATCAATCGCTAACTTTTACATGTAATTTTCTCTTACGGTTATGGGGCCTAGATCTGATTATTATGGGAACTGTCTTTTACTGTCATCTTCTGAAATACCAGATTAACTTTAAACAGAGTCCATAGGAGTCAGTTTAGAGGCAAAGAGTCAACAAACTAAACCAACTCACATCTTTCCCTTTGTGTAGCATGTACAATGTATACACATAGATCCAGGCTAACTCAGCACTAGGGCGACCTCGACCTTGCAGGAAAATTGCGACTGAGTTGATCACAAATACTTGTGTTTAATTTTGCATTAATTACACATTTTAAAACACTTAAATTAAAAATCATGTGATATAAGTGCGTAAACTGATTAGCAAAGAAGCAATTTTGAAAATTTCAAGAAGTAAAATTATACAAAACATGTAATTTAAGGCTAAAAAATAGTACGGTGGATAGCCTGGACTTCAACTCTTGAAACATTGTCACAGCGCAGTGCCTAGTTCGCCCGACCCCATGCACATGTACATGTACATGTATGTATGCACATGAACACATAGTCATTTGAGCTCTCCCAAAAATTACTAAAATTTTAAACAACAAAATTTAAATGGAATGTAAATAAGATAAATACCAGTAGCAAGCAAGTCAAACCTGTACTGCTGTAGACAAAATGCTCAATGAATTTACATGTACATTAACCCCAGGGAGCTCCAACGCGCAGCTCCCTGGGGTTACAAATACAATACATGTATGATGCCTTTACCTAATACCGACCTCTTAACGATGTTTCCAACGACTATGGGAAAGATTCTTCATGAAACGTAATGAAAATTCATCAGACTATTACCCAAATACTGGGGAACAACATCCAGGTACTGACGAGCGATAATACTTGCGCGTTCTTGTAGAAATGACGTCGCAATAGAGTCATCTCATTTTACGCATAGTCGAGAAGTGCGTCTTATTTCCGACCCCTGCACATAACTCAATGGCAATTTATGAAAAGAAATTATTTTAATGAAAATATTAAAAATTAACAATAAATTGATAATACTTCCGTTTTTATTCCTCATCTTGTTTTTTTTTTGGCTGTTCTCAACGTTGCTAGGCATTCTACGTGTAGTCCCATGCGTTGATTTGCAAGACGTGCGCTAGATGCCATGATACGCTTAATGGTCGGTATTATGACTGGGTCGGTATTAGGTGAAGTGATCATATGGTGGTGTGATCATATTTCGCGCATGACCTAAGTTCGAGCACAGGGCAATATCTAAAAAACTACAAAAGATTTCGAAAATCTGATAGCGCTATTAGATAGAGGAAGCTAAAATTACATATGGACTATATTTTCTTTTAAGTTGGGTGAGAAATTATGAAGATATTGACAAAATATCGGCAATTTTGCTACTTTTTGCGTCAGTTTCCGAAAAAATATGAAGTTACCGACAACGGTCCAAAAATCCTCATTTTGATAGAAGATGTCATCAAAGTTGTAGGTAAAACGTGATACCAAATGATTGTATGATATTTTGTCTTACAAATGATGCAATTATCTTCCCTTTGCTGGACCGCTACGTTGGATAACTTGGATGTTAATTTACGTGCGCGAACTTAGGTCTCGTGGTTTTTATGCCCTTATTTTTCAGTGTGTTAATTGCGATCCGACACTGGGTTTTGAGATCGCGATATTTCCGAAATTCTTCGTCGATTAATGTTCTTGTTGAATCAATTTTTAGTCCAGAATTTTGCTTTCCGTTTGGTATAAAACTTTATAAATAAATTATTGTAGAATATGAGAAATCAAGTATCGAATATCACATTTCTAATAAAATTAAAATTTGAATGTGCGCGAAATATGGTCACCCCATCATACATGAGATTTTTTGCGAACTTACTCTTTAGAATATAAAGAATAATATAAAATTAAGCATTAGAGGAATACTCCAGAAATTCTTGTTCATTTTCAGGTCAAATCTTGGTGCACAGACATAAGGCTCCCATCGTACATGCAACACTGACTCGACTGAGTTGGGCCTTCACCGCAAACAACGACGCCGGACTTCGTCGGGTGGGAGTAGGCGCTAATCCGATGATCCGATGTGGCCGGTTTTTTCAGTACGGTAACACAATTATTCACTCAAAATCGGTAATTTTAACAGTTTACACAGCAAAAATCCATTCTAAAATACAAACGAGTAGGCTTAATACATCATGGAATAACATTTGAAACATCATCTTACCTTGGTATGATTAAAACGTGAATCTTTTGTGTATCCGATCGAAGAAGATCGAGGGTGTCGATTCCATCAGCAGTCGCCCATTTGAAACTTAACTGTATACAGAATTCAGAATGTATGTGTACGGTATACGTGTAGGCCTAGTTAAGTTTCGTTAGCGCGCGCGCGAGCTAGCTACCGTATATGGAAGGCCATCGACGCCATAAACGTGAACTAGCATACGTATACTCAAACAACCTTACGTATGCTCCAGAAACCTTACGTATGCTCCAAAAACCTTACGTGAACTAGCATACGTATACTCAAATAACCTTACGTATGCTCCAGAAACCTTACGTATGCTCCAGAAACCTTACGTAAACTAAATTGACCAATCATTGCGCTCTATTTTCGTGTTTAGCACGCGTATGCTATTATCACTCATCAATGAATAGCACACGTGTGGTATTCTACCATACGTAAGGTTCGGAGCACATTGCATACGTATGCGCAGTTTTGAGTTGACGAGTTGGTCATTGTCCAATCAGAAACCCGGTTAGAGGAAATCCTGCATAGTATACAAGTACTGTATGTGTATTTAAATTCCGTGGCGGTCAAACCTTTGCTTCGAGTTCGGTGGGACCCACGTGGTTGTTTTCGATCTGGACAACTCGACCCCAGGACAACTCGTTCCCGCAAATTGTCAACAGATTAAATTCGCTCCCTCCCCCATATCCCGTGAACAACTTTGTTCTACGTAACAGGCCTTTCATATCCATTATCCATTAGGGGTGTCGAAAACAGAGTTGGTGGGGGGGGGGGGGGGTGCAGGAAATGCAGCCCCAGGTTTGTTGTAAAATACAATATAAATTCTGCTTACGAGGATGATAACGTATAATATTAAATAAACCTTATAATAATATTATTATTATTATCATTATTATTTGTTTTATTATTATTATATATTATTATTATTATTATTATTTACATTTTTTATCCATGATGAAAAAGCCGAAACCGGTCACTAAAATAAACGTTAAAGAACGACTTTCGAATTCATCTATTTTATATGAAATGATCAGGTGTGGATACAGGGGGAGGGGGGGGGGGGACTTGGGTGACTAGTCACACCCCCCCCCCCCCAACTTGTAGCACCTTTTTTAAGGAAATTAAAACTTCTTATAATTATTTTTAAAAAGAAACTCAACTATCAGGGGATGATTTGAAGTGATTTGATTTGAAGCTGATATTTTGGGGAAAAAGTATAGTCATGTATTGTATTGAGCTCGTTGTGTGTGATTATGTAAGAATTGAATTTAATGTGAATATATCGCAAGAGGAAGGGAAATGAAATATTTAAAATATAAAAAAATATAACATTCATACAGATTGACGAGTTGTGTACCCTAAAATGATGATGATGATAATAATAATAATAATGATAAAAATACTACTTCTACTACTACTACTACTAATAATAATAATAATAACAGTGGTACATTAATTTAGTGCGCACTCTTTCGGTTCAATTGACCACTATATGTTTTCCTCTATTTCATTTACGGAAACTACGTAAACATATATACAACTATAGTAAAAGCTGGAATGTAAAAAAAAAATAGAGCCTTAAATAACATAAATGGGGGAAATACAGGCAATTAAAACTTCTTTACTTTCGAAATTGATTTTCATATACATTGTACCTCAATGTATACAGGTCGGTTGTTCCTGATAATAGTTTATACTGACAAACGAATCCAGACACGTTCATTGTATTTTTTTTTGTTGGAACTCTGAAGATCAAACGGAATATATATATGTATAATATATTATATATATATTAACTGGAGAGAGAAGGGGAAGCGTAACTTCAAACTGAAATTCTCCTATATACTCGATCTTTAAAGGGGCCCTATTATGGAAATACATGTTGACTTGTGGAGATCTACACTACCCTTGCCATCACCCTTGCAGCTTAGAGAATACCCAATCTTTCGATATTGTGTATTTTGTTAAGTGAGGAGTGCTATGAACCATCCACTGTCAGTTACTGCTAAGAGGATTAACTTGGAAAACAAAGACATTGGAACGAAGTTCCCCTGAACGGAGCATGAATCACACGTTTCCACATTCCCAACGTGATAAACAAAAGAACAATATCCAATGATTGATGGTATGTTCAGTTCAGGTGAACGTACATTCTAATGTGCTTTGTTAATCAAATAATTTCCCTTAGAAGTGATTGACAAGTGACGTCATATACAGAATTTTGGTTTGAAAAGATTTTTTTTGGGGCGTTCCCAGTCATATCACTAAAAACTGATGAAAAAATATTATAAAATACACGGGACATATTTGGGTACTCTCTTACCCGCAGGTGCGATGGCCAGGGTAGTGTAGATCTCCACAAGACAGCATGTATTTCCATAATAGGGCTCCTTTAAATGTTATAGTAGACGCAAAAAAATATATCATGGGCGTATCCAGGATTTGGCACCCCGGGGGTCCCTACCGAATTTTGACGCCCTCCTAAGATGGCGCCGCCCGACGAGCTGACAAGCAAAAAAAAAAAGTAATTCCTCTCTTCCTGTTTGTTACACGTACCTACGCAAAAACAATATCATCACAAATTTGTATTTTGTTGAAAGGCACTAAGAGTAAGATTTCATTTTCATGCCAATCAACAGAACGTATGTACATGTATCATCAACACCAAATATCAAACACGCGAGATACGCACAGCATATCTTTTCCTTTTAACCTAGCCTTTACTAATGCTTACTCGCAGCGGGGAGCTCATATTGCTCAAGATTCGTGATCGCGATACAATTAGTGATCGGCGATTGGCGAGCCCAATTCCTGCGAGAAACTTACTGGGCTCGCCGATCGCCGATCACTAATTGTATCGCGATCACGAATTTCGAGCAATATGAGCCCCCCCCCCCCCCTCCCCGCTGCGAGTAAGCCTTAGTAAAGGCTACCTTTCACCTGACTTAGATTTAAATACTGTAAATTCCACTGCTATCATGAGTCTCTAATGATTTACAAATCTCCTGTCAAATGAATCTAATCAAATGAACTGAAAGTTGGGGGAACATGAAAGATCAATCCATCACAGATTAGTTTTGTTTTCTTGAATTGTTGAGCAAACGTAAGGGATGTAATAAATAGAAACAACATGAAGTTATTGGCCATACCATGGTCTCCTTTATCAGGGGCGGATCCAGGATTTTGGGAAAGGGGGGGGGCGCCGGGCGCCGAATGCGGACAAAGGTCATGCGAGGGCCGAAGGCCCGAGTCCCGGCGGGGGTCTGGGGGGCATCCCCCCAAAAAAATTGGATTTCAGGGTCCATCAGATGCGATTTCCTGGCATCTAGAGAAGGAATTTCTACACCTGGACTTTACAATTTTGACATCAATTTCACCCCATGGGGGAAAAAAAGGGGGGCGCGCGCCCCCTGCGCCCCCCTCTGGATCCGCCTATGTTTATCATGTTTTTAATACAGTCATGAAAGTCGATTTGAAGTCGGCTTGCGCGGATTTTCGGGCAAGCCGATTTTCGACGCAATTCGTCAGTCCCGATGAGATCGAGTTAGGGTAGATACAATTTTCGCCTTATTTTTTGTTTTTATGGACAGAGATTTTATATAGATCTGAATTATCAAATTAGCAGAGCTCAACATTATATAGCAGTGGCATAGGGCCACAAAAAATATTGATTCTGGTGGCCCGATTGGTGAACTAACATTTTGCTAATAATTATATAGACATATGTACTGTAGCCTGTACTGGACAAACATATTCCACACTCGGGCTACCAAAGAATACAATTTGAAGATTTTGGTGTCCCGAATGGGCCATCACGAAAAAGTTGGTGTGGACCCTTGACCTGTAGCCGCTCCAACACTCGCTCTTTTTGGCTGTAGCCTGTTCGGGCCACCAATCTTGTTAAATTTTATTGTATATTGGCCCAAGACTGGGATACGGTGGCCCCGGAAAAAAGAAAATTGCATACTTTTGTACATTATGTATTAAATTTTAGTTGCCACTAAAATCAGTATATATTTTATTCAAATCTGGTAACCCGAAGCCAAATTTGGGTAGCTTTGGCCACTGCTAATGTCATTCCCTACCTGAATGTTCAATGTCCTCAAATTTTCTGGTTTGTGATAATAAGACAGATAAAATAGACTCTAGGCCTACTGGTTATGGGGGGGGGCATAACACAGCTAACAGTGTTAGTTCTGCATTTTGATTTTCATAAAGATGACCGTAATTTGCAGAAGCAAAGATGTGAGTAGACGTCACTTAATTATGTTCCGTTTTTCTATCATTTTCTACTACAATATTTTACAAGAATTTCAAATCAAACAGCTGTTTTCCAGAAGATAAGAGCAAAAATATAGGACTTGAGGAAATACTATAGAAAGATTAGGTTATAACAGAGCTTTATACTTATAAAGCTGATAGAATAATAAATACATGTATCTGTTTAGTGCTGCTACATTCCAATTTTGTGCATTTTCTAGTTGTTTCTCATTTTCAGGTACAGTGGAAATTTGTTATAACAAAGACCTGTAGGCCTTGGGAATCCTTTTCTTTTATCAGGAATTCGTAATCACTGAGTTAAAAATCGATGGAATTTTAAAAGAGATTGGGGTGGATATAAGCTGAAGTTTGTGTCACGCTACACTTCGCTAGATCCGCGCCTGACATTTACATTTATCTTCCAGTTTTTTAAAAATCAATATTTCCCCCCTCATCAAAATAAAAACGCAACAAATGAAAGACAAAATAAAGAAACTGCATCGACAGTCATTCATGAGTGACTTGCAGCCAACAACATCGTTATAATACAATTCACCTATATAATAACAAAGCTTACAAAGGTGCCAAAAGTATTTAACCATGAAAACATTTATTACACCCAAATTAAGAAATAAAGAAAGCAAATATTATACAAATATAATATACTAATGCAGGGTGCGACAATGTGATACTGTATAACATAAACGTATAAAGTTTTGTCAAATTAATGGGTAGTGTATATATTCTTGATGAATTAGTAAGAATAATGAAAATTAAGTCATCACCCTAAAAAATCTTTATTTATTATTGCACACTGTCATACCGAATTTACTATTTCTATTTATAACCATACAGGAAAATAATAAAATAGGGGGGCTGGGGCGAGGCGTGCATAATTTTCCATGTCTGTCATACCCATAAGAATACAAATTGCAAGGACAATACAAATAAGTCAAATTAAATCTCGTCAAGATAATCAAATTAGTTAGTTGTATATGGAGAAATGCAAATATAGACATTTGCAATTAGTTAGTTGTATATGGAGAAATGCAAATATAGACATTTACAATGACTCAATGTGTAATGTTTCCGGTGATAATATATGATAGTATAACTCCTCTACATTGGCTAAATATACTCGAAACATAGCAGTTCATAATTATAAATATATTAGTATCGCACATACGATTAGTACCAATTAAGGGGAATAATATATAGCAAAATGCCTCACACACACACAAACTTACATACATTGGCTTGTGGGGAACTTTGGGAAGGAGAGGCCCCTTTTTTGTCTTGATTGTCAGAGATTTAGTTGGGGATAGAATATACTTGGTGAATCCCCCCGTTAAAAACTGGATAGGGGCCTGGGGAGGATATATTTTGTTAGGTTGGCAGCGGCAAATCCTTTAGTCTACAATGTAATACTTCCGTTATTCTTATTGTAAAATTGATTATATATTCTAGTCTATATAATTAAACAGAGGGTATCGTAGCCTATACCATCAATCGAAAGATTAAGCCACAGAATTTTGGAATTTGAATGAAGGAAATTGTAGGCTATCGATCGGCATTGAAAATCGGGAATTTGGCTTACATATGCCAAAATGGAATCAGTTGAAGTTTTAATAAATAATTTGTCCGTATAGGCCTATTATCATTTACGAAATTATAGCTATATTTGGTTTAGGTTATTTTATGATTTTGATGACCTTTATCATCTCATACACGCTTAGAAACCAAGTATATTACGCGCCAATCTTATTATTATTATTATTATTATTATTATGATTATTATTATTTGCATGAAAAAGAGACATGATAACGAAGCTTTTCGACCTGCACTCATCAGGTTATCACGCAGGTATATAACAAATTACTGAAATCAACCAAATTATACGAGGTTGTTCTGCGATTGTTCTGAAATTACGGCGTCTAGTTTGCGTCCGGGTTCACCTCGTATAATTTTCATGCCATATTTAAATTTTGTATTACCAAGAAATTATTTGATTATTATAATTATCATTATTACTACTATTATCATTATTAATATTATCATTATTGTTATTATTATTATTATTCATCAAAACAATTCAGTCGCTTCTGTATGAGCAAATTTGTTGTTTTCCCTTTTTTTATCTTTACTTTTTTTTCTGTGACGCGATGGCTGTTGAGACGTGTGTATTTTCGTAAAATGTGACATTTGCTCTGGACGTTACTACCGTGCCCCCCCCCCCCCGCCCCCAACTTGGAAATAGCGAAGACGAGTCACCTCCTCTGCGAGGACGAGTTTGGTTCATGGATCTCTTGGACGAACTATCTCTAGGACGACATGTCTCGTCCCGAAGCACGCCGTATCGTAGCGAATGAGCAACTCATCCATCTACAGACATAGACAGACGAGAGCATATTGATCAAATATACAACAAAAGGGTCAAGTACCACTATTCTATAGATGTATAGAATCTACTGGTGTATCTACTTTTGTTTGAGAGTGTGGCAACTGGCACATGTGGTATGTATAATAAGTCTATCACTATGGTCTGTAATTCATAATTTGTAGCCATGTAGTTTGTATGATGGGGTCACGATAATTCGCGCAGTTTTTTAAGAAATCACGCATTACGAGAGATATATACATTCATTTACCTCATGCTATACCTATCAAAATAAACAGAATTTACTGTGTAATAACAATGCATTGAAGATACAACATGAATTTTCGCACAAATTACGATATCACAGGTTATTCAGGAGGCTTACCATCCCAGATCACATTCTTGGGATGTCACATTAATTCGTCGATTATGTTGGCCGCCCTCTTTTGGTTAATTATATATATGGAAACATTCCAAAATAATTTGATAAAATATGAGCTAATTCCCAAGAGGAAAACTGTAGGCTAAATTGTAGAATACCCTGCCACTCCCGTCATCTGAGCTGCGCGTGTCTCCCATTGGTGTTGTGGTTTATTCCGTCAGCGCACGGCCATAGAAACATTTTATTAAGGAGGAAGCACGCAAAAAGTGGCGGGGTATTCTGCAATTGTTCCAGACTGGATATATAAATCCTTCCAAACTGTGATTTTATTATGATTTTTTTAAAGGAAATAAATGTTTAATTAATTCCACAAATTTGATTTTGTTTTTGTTAGTTGGTTTTACAGGGAACTCACTGTGATATAATTTTTAAATTTCTGACATTTACTTTTCACAACAGTGAGTTACAGCCTTGGCCCTATAGCCTTATAGGGGTGTGTGCAGCAGAGCTTTGATCAGCCAAAAACGGTGCTAATTTTCCACTTTCTGATATTTCACAACTTATGGCTTGGAATTTTGCCAACAATTTATCCATCCACTTGGTCATAAGAGAAAGCAATATTTTTAAATAGGTTTAAAAAAAATTACCATTAGAAGAAAATTGTGCACATTTCAGGAGAGGTGCAACCATATAATGAAGTACATGGGACCAGGCTGAACAAGTCTCCATAGACTTCTACACATGAAGTCCCATGCACTCTATTACATGTTTGTACTGGGTACAATTTTCTTCTAATGTTAATTTTTTTTTATAACCTATTTAAAAATCTTGCTATTTCTTTTTGCTATTTTCTTATCATATTTTTCATATTTGTACAGTATATATATATATAGATATATATACACACATAAAAATATTTAATATATACATAGTATACATCTATATACATATAATATTTATATTATATATTTATATATAAATATATAATATATATATATTATATATTTATATATAAATATGTAATAAATATATAATATATATATTTTATATATTTTTTTTGAAAGAGCAATGGATTTGGGGCATATGTGTAATACGTTTGATGATCTAGATGATTAGATAATTCCTCTACTCATGCTCTTAATTGGCATTGTTTTCCCTCACAGGAAAATGCCAAATACATGTGTACAGAAACAATAAAACATGGGGACTGGTTTGGTAAACTTTCAATTTCATAAGGTATTAGTAAATATATGAAATAAATGAATTATTAAATAATGTATTTCATGGGGGGGGGGTGTGGGGAGAGGCTACTACCCCAGCAAGTCTGGGGTAGTACTCATCAACACTTTACTAATGCACACATTGCAATTTGAAACAATGAATTTTTGAAAATTTGATGCATACATTTTATATATCTACTTTGAAAATTTGTAATTTTATATTAAAGGTAAGGCATAATAGTAGAGTACATGTCCTTAGGGTGACCATTGTTCTATGAATCGTTCATTTTTGTAAGAATCTGTCTTTTTGATTTTTAGAAAAGTATTTTCCCGTTTAATTCCATTACGTAAATGGAAATTTGGCAATAAGGTTTTTTAGATTTTAAACCCAAAAAGTGTTGAAATGGGAAGCGATGTATGAATCTGACTGTATACTGTCTGTGCAAGGTTTAAGCCTTATTACCGGTTTGGGACCGTACAGATTCTGTTTGTGGCCGGGGCATTTTTTTGTTTTTAACATACAGGGCACAGTGAGGTTAATTGATGTACTGGATAGCTACTATAGACTGAGTTAGGCTAAATTGGAAGGGTAATTGTGTTTGTAAATTCCACTCCCTGCAGAAGAGGAAAAAATCTAAACTGTAATGCAGGTGCAAACAGTGTTCTCATTTTCCACATCTAGATCCCTATTAAATGATGGATTCACCTGGGACTGGGTCATCTACAGCCAATCCCACTCACAGTCGAAGTGCTTCATTTTCTTTCACACCGAGGGCGAGACCATCGGTCACACGTCTGAATCGATTCAGTCAACAGATAGGCAGTAGCCTTCAAGCACTACGTGAGCAGCAGCAGCAGCCTGATGAGGACATGCCTTCCACTTCTTCTTTGAGCCAGACTGAAGGGCCAAGTTTAGTAGAAAGGTAAATAATCTAGATCTACAGGAGACATTATATCCTATATCTACTCCTGAAATTAGTTGCGTTGGTGGAGTCTTTGGGCCATGTGTACGACCTCAAAATGCCACACTCTTCTTCCTGGGCAGTGAACACAATTAACTTGCTGATTAGTTTATCATTTTCGGGGAGGTCTAAGATGCATGTTGCATGAAAATTATCATAGCATGTAGCACAATAATAAACCAACTGGAAATGTGGAGGTTTTGAAGATTACATTTGAATGTTTAGGTTTAGAAAAATAAAAATAGAACCTGTGTCTCCGTAGACATGGTTATATTTTAATTTCATGCTAAACATGTTGAGATGTTAATATGTATATTCCCTATTCCTTCTATTTTTATATTTTGATTCTTTTTCCTTTTCTTTATGGAAATTTAATTTAGATTTCAGCAATTTAGAAATTTGCCGTCCTCTGGCTCTAGAAGGAAAAAGAAGGCAAGGCCAACATGTAAGCCCAAGGGTGTACTCATGCATGTGGGTTTGCTTCCGCACCCACATTGTACATCACTGTCACGGATACAGTGTACCAAAAGAGGTGATTATCGCAGTTTACATTTTTTTGTGTATAGAAAAAAAAATAATAATCAGACACTGAAATGTGTACAGACATTCAAATGTGAACAGAAACAGATGATCACACAAACCATTCTATTGCTACCATCTTGCATGCACCCACAAAAACTACTGTCAACCTACAAAACATAACATGGAATTTTACCCAATGAGCTACCCTAAACAGGCCTCTAGGCTATCTGGCAAGAGTCTGTACAAAAGCTAGCGAAAAATAAGAATACAGACCTAAACAGACATGACAGTCTGTACAAAAGTCACAAATACTATCCTTTGTGCACCAATGGGTATGTTATTCTAACTGAAATTTAAGGAACAGATGGTAGGCATCAAATTTCTTTTTCCTAATGCCAATTCTAACATTTTCTTTTTGCTAGGTGGTATTCCATCTCAGAAAATGTTTGTAAACCTCTCCTGGTCAGCCGCAGACTTTCGAGAGGCACTCCGGCAGGTATTTCCTCAACTACAGGGAAAATCATTTGATTTCTGCAGGGCTGATCGCCGGAAACGGCTCATCCAACTTCCAGTCACAATCAACCGCCCCTCGTTAATTCGAGAGTACCACCTGCACAAGCGCTCTGCCTTGTACCTGCTGCCGTGTGTGGTAATATATAATGAATACCTCATTTAATTTGAGTCCGATAGTTTTGTTATAATTTGTTGAATAGTGATTAATTTAGTTACTTCCAAACAAGTTTATATGCAATAAGAAATTGTTTCACTGCTCTTTTTTATGCATAACACATATGTTGTTATTCGCGAAAAGGTCCTTTTGGACCCCAACCTCGAAATATTTTAGCCGCAAAATTTTTTGCGTATACGGTAGGAAATTTGTAAAACAATAAAATACATGACAAATTCATTTGGATGCCAATTTTTTTTCTAGATATTATTTAGAATCATAAAATGAACATTTAGACAAAAAAATTATAATCTTAGAGCATTTATGTGATTTACAGCCGAAAATATGATATTATGCAAAAACTATCAATATTTTCTGAAATCTGCTAATGCAATTTTGTAGTTTTCGCGTAAAATTTCGTGTGATCTGCGGCCGAGATCTTGGGGGGGGGG
Organism: Heliocidaris erythrogramma; assembly: GCA_025617745.1. Classification (NCBI taxonomy): domain Eukaryota; kingdom Metazoa; phylum Echinodermata; class Echinoidea; order Camarodonta; family Echinometridae; genus Heliocidaris; species Heliocidaris erythrogramma. The sequence goes on along the minus strand of CM046868.1, from coordinate 18,210,949 downwards.
GGAGAAATGCAATTTCCTGGGCTATTTAGGGTTAAACCACCATTGAAAGCTGGTATCCAGGGAAGTAAAAGCACATCAAAATGCAATAAATTTGGTATCAACAGACGAGGGAAGATGTCCTGAAACATCCCAATAGCATTTGAAATCCAAATAAGGCCTCAAATTTCTATTGTTTCCAATGTCTGTTAAAATGTGCACATCTTTTTCGCTTTGCGAGCATCGTCTGTTACACCAATACAGTCGAGTGCGTACATGTAGATGTCAATACAAAAAAAAACATTTATGTACAATCATAGAATGTCTACTAAAAAAATACTGCCATCTGTTTGTATGCATGGTTTCATAACATGCACATACTACTGCAGCAGGATCGAAGCGACACTAAACCATAAAAAGATGGGGGGCTCTTTAGGGCCCCCTCGACTTCCGTGCGATAACTTGTCGAGCCCACCGAAGGTGGAGGGAGACCAAGGGATCGACTGGGCATCCGTACATCCATCCGTCCGTCCGTAACGTTTCAGGAAAGTTGGATTAACTTTGTACAAAATTGTTCACTTTCAATCAAACTTGAATGGAAGATTATTCAATTCAATTCAATTCAATTCAATTCCTTTTATTTTACTCGGCATAAAAAAACAATACAACAAACAGGATAATGTACATAATGATATAAGAAATGATATATATCAGTACAATATTTAAAATACATACCGGTATACTGAGAGGGTGACGGCCAAAAAGGATTATCCTTATAATTATGCAGACCCACCTTCACATTTTTAACTGTCATGCTCACCACAAGGTCATAGGTCATACACAGGGCTCGGTGAACTTAGAGCCAAATGTTAAGGTCTCCAGTAGGGGTCAACACACTTTTAGCGCCCAATGTTGAGCCCATCATAATTTGTTTGTGGTTAAACTAGGGGGCGAATGTTCCAGTGCAGTGAAGGTCATCACAAAGTCACCTGGAGGTCACCAGGTCTTTTCTGATATATTGGCAAATATGATTTCCTTCATATAATTGCATATTTAATTATGCATTTTTGTATTGTACACAAGACTCTATGGGCGTGCACAATTTTGTGCCGATCATGAGCCCCCCCCCCCCCCCTCCAGTCTTATGCATCAAAATACCAGAGTCTTTTTTATGGTTAAAGCTATGTAGATGAGGGTAATTAAGTCATCCCAATTTACGATAATGGCAATATCTCACAAATTATCTAATACATACCTATTTTTTATGATGGAATTGAAAGTGTGAAGTCTATTTTCATTTTTCAACCATGTGCAGTACGAGAAGTGTATTTTTTATGCCTCCGCCACCGAAGGTGGGGCCGGAGGCATGTTTTCTGGTTGTCCGTAGCTCCGTCCGTCCGTCTGAAGACGACTCGTTACCGCGATAACTTAAGAAGCATTGAATGGATTTTTACCTAACCTGGCTCAAGTATGTATATACTTTGTAAGGATGAACTGATTAGATTTTGGGTTCATGGGGTCAAAGGTCAAAGGTCACAGGGCCAAAAAACTGTAAAAAAACACTAATAATCACCCAAAATAGCTTGTTACCGCGATAACGTCAGAAGTATGGAATGGATTTTTACCTAACCTGGCTCAAGTATGTATGTACAATGAAGGATGAACTGATTAGATTTTGGGTTCATGGGGTCAAAGGTCACAGGGCCAAAAAACTTGTAAAAAATCCACTAATAATCGCCCAAATAGGTTGTTACCGCGATAACATCATAAGTATTGAATGGATTTTTACGTAACCTGGCTCAAGTATGTATGTACATGTAATGATGAACTGATTAGATTTTGGGTTCATGGGGTCAAAGGTCAAAGGTCACAGGCCAAAAAACTTGTATAAAACACTAATAATCACCTAAAATAGCTTGTTATTCATGACTGACCAATATCATACTGGCTCATATCTGCAAACGGGAGAGGCAACTGACATTTGGGCAAAGCTTTAATTTTAACTCATGTATGCATAATGGTATAGAAGAAGTCATTCATTGATTATTTTACAGTTAGATGTTACTATGTTTCTGATTGCGGGATGGCGGAGGCATA
>CM046868.1:18141574-18208376 GCA_025617745.1 Heliocidaris erythrogramma | reverse complement strand
GCCAACTCTGGCCTTCATGTATAGGAGGAAAAAAGAGAAATTGGCAAACATTTCTCTTTCGCTACAAATATCGGATATGGAGCAAATTATTATTAGGTCGGCTTCGATAAATCTATTAATGTTAATTCTGAATCACAGATGTGCGATATATTCCTGGTACGTGGTAAAATATCACCTTTTGATCACTTTATTAAAAAAAATTCCTATGTTGGTTGACTTCTTTGCCATCTTTCAGGCCAGTTTTATGAATCACAGACTGTCTTAGAAACATGTGTATTTAGGAGACTCGGCCTAGGGCAATTTCAATCGCCTTGTACGTAACTACGAACATGAAAATGACATTTTACGTTATTTAAACATGATTTCTCTGTAGGCAATACAATACGTTGTTGAAGATTGCTTTTAAGTTGATTTCTTAAAAGTCTTTGCCATCGATTGAGTTACAGCAATATATAATATAATGATTTTCACCATAATGATGCCCAGGCCCGTCGGACCGCTACGGTTGGATGGAGAGGGAGAAGAAAAGAGAAGAAAAGGAGAGAGAGAGAGAGAGAGAAAGAGAGAGGGAGAAGAAAAGAGAAGAGAAAAGAAGAGAGAAGGTGGAGGGTGATAAATGTCATCATCATAGGCTGATCGTAGGCTTATCACCAGCTTAATGGAAGAACACGAACATCGAAGTGACTTTGCCTTTTTTCCATTATTATGAAACGCATTATCACATAAACCGAAAGAAGTGATAAATTAAGCATGCCCTGACCGTGAAACATCTTATTTATAGGTTATGCCTATATAGATTTTCCCGCCCATTTTCGTCACCTAAATTTGCTTTCAATTCCGACGTAGGCCTATAGGACACGATCATTTGGACACAGGAGCGTCGCTAGAGAGTATGTGTGTGTGTGTGTGTGGGGGGGGGGTGTTACACCCCTCAAAAAAGAAGGGGGAAAGGGAGGGAGAGGGAATGAGGAAAGGGAAAGGAGAGAGAGAAATGAGAAGAAAAAAGAAAAGAAAAAGAAAGGGAAAGGAAAAAAAAGCAGAAAGAAAAGAAGGAAAGAAATTTTTGCCCCTCGGTTCGCTGGAAAGTTAATATTCGGCAAAAGGAGCCCCCCCCCCCGAGGGTTTTCAAAGTTCCAATATTCGGCTAACCACACTTCATATTCGGGCAGAAAAATGAGGTGCCAGAATATCCACATATTTGGGCAGCGAGATTCCCAGATGATTATGTAACTTCTGAATGTTACTTCTGTACATTTTCACTACGAAAAGTTTAAAAAATTGCTCACTCGCTTCGTGTCGCTTCGCTCGCTCCCAAAAATTTAGAAACTGAAAAGTTGATAATCGGGCGTCCCGATATTTGGGCAACCACACTTCATATTCGGGCAGCGAGGAGAAAGAATATCCACATATTATTTGGGCAGCAAGGTTCCAGATAATTATGTAACTTATAAATGTAACTTCTGTACATTTTCCTACGGAAAGTTGAAAAATTTTGCTCGCTCGCTTCGCTCGCTCCAAAATTTAGAAACTGAAAAGTTGATATTCGGGCAAAAGGCTTCTCCCTTCTTCAAAGTTCCAATATTCGGGCAACCACCACTTCATATTCGGGAAGCAGAGTGAGGTGCTAGAATATGCAGCGAGCTTCCAAGATAATTATAATTCTGTACATTTTCTCTAGGGTTGCTTGCTCGCAAAAATTTAGAAAATGAAAGTTGATATTCGGGCAAAGGCATCCCCATTTGGCAATGGGCTGCAGCCCTTCCCCTCCCCCTCCTCTCCCCCGAGGATTTTAAAAGTTCCGATATTCGGGCAACCACCACTTCATATTCGGGCAGCGAGAAGAAAGAAAGAAAGCCACATATTTGGGCAGCGAGGTTCCGAGGTAACTATGTAAATTTTGTATTTAACTTCTGTACATATTCTCTACGAAAAGTTTTTAAAAAAATTGAAATTGAAGAGTTGATATTCGGGCAAAAGGCGTCAGCCCCCTCCTTGCGAAAATGGTCTGTATGATCAAGATCTCTACATCTGTAATTTTCTTTTATTATTATTTGGGGCAGGGTTAGGGTGCAGCATTATTATCGTCAAATTTGGGTGTCACACCCTCAAACATTTGCCAGCAAATTTGGGTGTCACACCCCCCCCCCCTTTTCAAATGTTCTAGCCGCCCCTGGGTTCAAGGGGTTCTGTCCTTCGAACCGCTGGGGTTTCACCCCAGAAACCGTACCACTTTAAATTCCTTCCGACGGGTCTGCTGATGCCACATTCTTATAGCAAGGGTTACGTATGAAGGAAATACTGTCAAGTCTTCATGCACCGTTTTAATGGGGGTACTCGTTTTTCGGAAGGTTCGTAATTCGAAACACAAATTTCCCATAGCAGAGGGTTCATAATTTCGAAAATAAAATAGGGTTCATAATTCCGAATGTTCGTAATTGCGAAAATTGTAATAGAGCCCTACAAAACTTTTCGAAATTACGAACCTTCGGAAATATGAACCCTTTTTCATTTTCGGAATGATGAACCTTCATAAATACAAACATTCGGAAAAACGAACCTTCTGAATTATGAACCTTCGGAAATTCGGAAAAACGACACGTAACCGTTTTAATGTGGTATATCCCCGTGCATACATCAAGGAGTATACAAGGCTGTTTTCAATCATAATTAAGAAGGATTTAAAACGATATTTTTATACGACAATATTTCTATGACTCTATGGTTTCCATCGTCATTACTGTAATTGATTACGCAATGAAAGTGTCAAATGGAAGTTGTCATGTGATTCTTGTTCTTTCCATTTTACATGATTTCTGTTAAAGAGAAAGGCTACCTAAACTGAACCTAAAGGGAAAGTCAAGCTTGATAGTAAGATACTCTGAAGAAAAGCAGAGTATAGCCCTACTCCATTTACACCTGCACGCGAAATGGCAACAAAATTCAAACAATGCTGTTTAGGATTTTATTTCTAATGTATATAACAACATGCTATTTTTTACTCAAAGTAAATCATTTCTTGAGTACAGACACTAATGAAAAGTTACTAATGAGATACGGAGGTCTAGAGTATATGTCCAAAATATTGGGAGTTGTCCCAAATTATACGTCATAGTTCTGCGACGGAGATTTAAAAAATAGAGAGAGAGAGAGAGACAGACAGACAGAATAAATGACTCCGTTAGACACAAAAGTTCAATATTTTGCCTATAAGGCTTTTTCAGGAAATTATACTTCAGTACAAAAAAAAAATGCACTAAATATGTAATGCATATACAGCGCGTAATTATTGTTAAAACAACAAGCATAAATAAGCAACAGAGTCAAAGAGCGAGAAAGAAAGAGAGAGAGAGAGAGAGGAGAGAGAGAGGAGAAAGGAAGTTATTCTGTCTCTCTCTCTCTAAATATATATATATATATATATATATTATTATATACATCAAATTATACATTATACATTATAAATTATACATCATATTATACATTGCGGATGCGGGATGTGCTTTATTACATCACATCATAATCTACACGAGATCTACACGCGTCGCTCCTAAAATAATTATTAGGGGTAAGAAATATATTGCATTACACTTAAAGCGTTTTTGATAAATATGTGACATATTTTGTTGAATTACATTATTTATACTGCGATTTGCATTTGCGTCAAATTGTGACATCATGTATACCATTACGATATGTACTTGATTGAAATTATATTTATATATTTATATATATGAAAGAAATGATCCGATGAGACGGTCGTACCTTTTACTATCCTCCTTTATTTGTCAAGCTTTCAATCTGGCTGACATTTACATCGGAATATACATTTCAGTTTCTTATATTGTACATATACTAGGTGTTAAAATAGAAACTGGACACTTTTGATCTTTGATAACTAAAAAAAATGTACATCGTATCAGACTAAAGTTTTTGCACAGTGTAAAGTTGAAATTCCAGAACTCCTTTTTAACCCAGAGTCATGAATCATTAATGACACTGGACAGCAAAAGGTTGGCAGAAATGACAGCTTCAACATTCAATGACAATTGTTGTGTTCTGAATTATTTACTTATACAGACAATTTTTTTGTGGCCGTGATATGTCAAAAAGTGAAAAATCTAATCGCATATTCAGAGTAATATTTTAAGAAAAGCATTTAGAGAATTGTCATGAAACTTGCTTCCAATGAATATTACATTCTTCAACTGTACAATGCAAAAGCCTCAGTCTGATGCAATGTATGATTTTTGAGTTATTAACGATCAAAAGTGTCCACTGTTTTTGGTAACACCATGTATACACACACACACACACACACACACGCACACACACCCATATACATACACATGAGCCGAATTGAGGGTTCTTCATGCAGAATAACGAAACTTTAGCTGATAATCACAACTCATATTCTCACGAACACCTGCATCCATTAATTCTCACAATCTATCAAATAAACAAAATATGTAATCAACAAAGCGACTGAGATCTCGTATTCGTAGGCTTTGTGTAACTTAACTTTTCTGTCTAAAAATGTACTAAAAACATAAATGTTCACCAGTGAGCACTAATGTCCTAATAACCTCACATTTAGGGATGCAATGTTGAATTAAAAGTTTCTTAATATCGGACTTCAGATTGTGCTATTGAGCCATATAGGCAAATGTTCAATTTAATCTTCAGTTTTTTACAGCGCATCCTTGATTACTTTGAATATGGGTGCAATAATCTGCATACGATTATAACTTGGATAAATGTACTTGACTTTCCCCGTATCGATTCAAAGAAATTAGAAATGTGAACCCCAATCCTCTAAAACAAGCAATGAACGTGGAAAACAATAAAGCTGTTATAACGGAAATCAAACTTAACGATGAAATTGTACAGGAGCCTGTCAACATTGCTGATATATTTAATACCCACTTTTCCTCCATAGGGGATAACCTTGTCAAAAATATACCTTTTTCCAATAAACATTTTACAGATTTTCTTGGTCCAGTTAACCAAAATTCGATATTTTATACGACATATACCCATGAAATTATAGACATCGTTTCAAATCTAGACAACAAGAAAAGTTCTGGCTACGATGATATCAATAATGTTATCCTTAAAGCCATAATTCCATTTATACTAGATCCCCTGGTTCATATATTTAATATATTTCTTTACTACATGGACAAACTCCCAACTCTATGAAAATCGCCAAGGTTATTCCTTTATTTAAAAAGGGGGACAAACTAAATGTAAACAACTGTCGACCGATCTCCTTGTTATCTTCCATCTCTAAGATCTTGGAGAAATTATATTAGAACAGTTGGCCTTCCTAAAAGATCATAATGTTTTCTCTAACTTTCAATTTGGTTTTAGGGAAAATTATAGTACCATTCATGCTGTATTATTTTTTGTGGAGAAAGTAGCTCATGCTATTGATAAATCCTCTCATATGGTTGGTATTTTCCTGGACTTCTCCAAAGCCTTTGACACAATAAACCACGATATATTACTTTATAAACTTTCCCATTACGGTGTACGTGGAAAGGGTTTCTAACAAAAAGCAATATGTCTCTTTAAAGACCTCAGCCTGAGCCAAAACAACCATATATTGACGTAAAGCTTAGTAAACAAAGAATATAATTACCCTGGGTATTCATAAATTTTCGTCTCCGTTTATCCATAAAAAATAAAAAAGATATTTTTTTTTGGTCCGCCCCCTCCCTATTGCGTAACAAGAGAGGAAACTGCAGGGGGTCGCTAGACGTGTGACGACATGTCATGTATGCAGCTCCGAGTGCGTCTACACGATATGTCGTCATCAAATTTTCACCCCCCGCAAAGTAGCGTTCCTCAGAGACGGGGCCCTCGTCAGAAAAACCACCGGGGCTCAACATTCGGGACGCTGTTACTCATTCCACAGGAAACGGAATCTCATGAAGTTGGTTTCAATTTGTTCAGAAAATATATAGCTCCCCGTGCATGAATAAAGTGTATATTTCAAAATTCGGTCAGGCTGAGGTCTTTAAATGATTGTTCATCAGATTTGTGTAATGTTAGCTGTGGTGTTCCACAGGGAAGCCTCCTAGGTCCACTGTTATTTATGTTATACATAAATGATCTGCACATCATCTCATATTTTATCAGTTATACTTTTTGCTGACGACACGAATATGTTCTTTTCCCACAACAATCCATACACTCTTGCGCAAACGGTTAATTCTTCCATCTCTAAGATCTTGGAGAAATTATATTAGAACAGTTGGCCTTCTTAAAAGATCATAATGTTTACTCTAACTTTCAATTTGGTTTTAGGGAAAAGTATAGTACCATTCATGCTGTATTATTTTTTGTGGAGAAAGTAGCTCATGCTATTGATAAATCCTCTCACGAATATGTTCTTTTCCCACAACAATCCATACACTCTTGCGCAAACGGTTAATTCTGAACTATCTAAAATTCTACAATGGATTAGACCAAACAAACTTTCACTTAATCTCAAAAAACCAAATATATTTTGTTTAGTAGTACTATAGACTCACTGCCAATCAATATTGAATTCGATGACTTCCCGTTGGAGAGTGTTTCTCACACTAAATTTTTGGGCATAACAGTCGACAATTAACTCTCCTGGAAGTATCATATTGACATCATCTGTAAAACTATTTCTCGCAATATTGGTGTCATGAATAGATCTTATTTATGCTTTATTCCTCTCTGGTCTTATCATATCTACATTATGGACTCCTGGTGTGGGGCAATACACATCAAAATTTGTTAAACATAATCTTATTATTACAAAAGAAAGCTCTTCGTATCATTTGCCTTTCTCATATTTGCTCACATACGGATCCTCTATTCTTTGAAAATAAAATATTGAAAATTATAGATCTTTATCTTTTTTTCAAATTGTTTTCAAATTACGGATTTATAATTGTATTATTATTCTGCCACTTGCCGGTAATCTGTGTATATTTATATTTTTTCTAGTCAATATATTTACATGTTACAAAAATTATGTTTGTCATTATTTCGAGGGATCCATATTCTACCAGCTCTGCTTTTCAGTGGATCCCTCCATTTCCTCAGGTTTAACTTAAAAATAAAAAAGAACTATTATACTGCATGTTTATGTATACTTTTTATTATATAATTTTAAACCATGTAAAATATATTATGTTATTGAATATTGAATTGTATATTGATTTCTTGTCAAAATCACTGTTCTGTTGGAAAATAAAACTGACACCCTAAGTCCACCTCATGTCTTGTCAACTACCTCCGAATATACAGAATCGGGTCGGTTATTTAACCTACATACTTATATGATGTCATAACAATACTGTGGAATCGGCGTTCATTGGACAAGCCCTATTATTATTACGAGTACAACTATCAATCGAGATGTAAGTGGGAGAGAAGAGACACAGAGAAGGTGAGAGTTGAACTTTACCACTTATTTTCTTAAGCAAGTGTATGGTTAGAGGTATGACGTCATTTACCGTGTTTATCACGACATCAGTTCTATTTTATTTCATGTCAACGTATAAGAGTATTTTATAACGCATCTCTTTGGGGTTCTATGATAGATGGAGTCATATTCATATACAATATTATATTCTGTTTGACCCCTTCACCTCCCACTCATTCACTCATTATATTCGTTTCTATTGTTCTCTCCCCCACTTTCTGGATGCTGCAACACAACCGTACCCCCTGGTAAAAATAATACAGTGAAATACGGTACACATGGTATATAATCATGTACATGCACCTTTAAAAAAGCGAAATGATTTACACACACATTCCTTAATGTTAAGAAAACCCCGTTCTATTGTATTTACAAAGACTGACTTAAGATATTTGCGAGGTTTTATACAATACTAAAACAAATTTATTGAAGTGAATGATATTTGGGTCAAAAAGGGCCTAAATGCGCTGAAAAGTATACATGTATATTAATTGTGGCACTATAGGTATAGCAAAGAACAGTTTACCAAAATGAACATTTAAAAAATCGTGAAAGCGACAATGAATTCACCGTTAGTTATATTCGTTTAAATGTCCTTGCAAATAAATAATGAAAACAAACTTCATTCGAGGATGTCAAAAACATTTGATTTTTTAAAGCAATTAGTAGCCTATGACGTATTGAAATAACATGTCATAGTGAAAAGAATTCCGTGAAATATCTTGAAAACACCTACCTCGCTGGCTATACGAAGATAGCTTGCTAAACCTCACGATTGCATTAAGTGGGATAACATTTGCCGTACGTGGGATAAACTATACCACCTTCTATAGTATTTAGGACGCGTCAGTCTTTCGTAACGGCGTGTAGTATGCCATCATTAATAGCTCACGCATCATCGATGAGTTGGATAGTCGACAAGTGGTGTTTGGGACGACAGAAAGAGAGAGAGAGAGAGAGTGAGATGAGAAAGAATGGAGGAGAGATAGAGAGAAAGAGAGAGAGAGGGAGAAAGGTGAGAGGAGACCCAGAGAATTCGTCATTATTAAGGTATGCGAGTGAGAAATACATTTAAATGCATAAACTTTAAATCAGAGGAGATCCTTTCCCCCAAACTTATTATGTCCTATCTTATATTCTATAGTAGATCTCCATCACGTTTTCCAAATGGTTCATATCCTATCCTTCCTTAGCCCTATATCATCCCTTTCATGTCCTCTTCATGAAATAGGGTATAATTCTATTTTCTTGAATAGTTTCTCCACCCATCATTTTCGTGCTCCATTTATCATCTAGAGTTCACATCGCATCATCACTGCAGGGTCTTTATTTTTAGATTGCTACGTCCATGTAATCAAGTTGTTGTGTTATTCTGCAATCGTTTACTAGTTGTTGTTGTTGTTGATGATGATGATGAATAAATTTATTTCAATTCAGTCTAATTCATAAAAATCACATGATTTAATATATACATCCAAAAGTGTGAGGATCTAACACCCTCAAAAACCAGTGGCTCGAGATTGGATGGGGATCCACAACATAAGTGACAATTTATTGATAAAGCAAATGGCATAGCATAATACAAGCAAAAACAGTTATGATACAAAATACAGAACATAAAACCAAAATACAATACTAAAAACGAAAACAATACAGAAGGGCGCAAGTTGTATCATAATTTTATGTCTAAAGGATGTGACTGATAGGTGGCAAGAAGATGCAGCTTGAATTTGGCTTTTAAAGATTTTACGGTGGTTATATTTCTAAATGAGGGTATGATGATGATGATTTATTTAAACTAACTGCTAAGAAAGCATGTACATGCTTGTAGGTAAGCAATCGGTGGACTGACGGCTTTAAGTCCTCTCCGAGGGACTTGGTAATGAGTATTAATGCCCAGCGGCGTATCCAGGATTTCCCAATAGGGGGGGGGGGGGGCGCCAGGAATTATTGATCGCCGTCATGTGGGAGAAAGGGCTGAGATGCAAAATAGTGTTATATAATGCTATATTTTTTTTACGACGGCCAATAGGGGGGGGGGGGGCGCCTGTTGCACCCCCCCCCTGGATACGCCACTGATGCCTTACCAAAGGGCACTAGCGTGTAGACTTGGTTACAAACCCGGTACCTCCATGTTACGAGACTACTGCTCTACCACTGGGCCATCGCGCCTCCTGGATATGACATTACTTAAAATATGATGCTTCTTTGCTTTGCTTAATTTACGATTCATAAAGTGTATTGTTATATGTAATGTGTAATCTATACAGTTTAATTAATTTGCCCTATATTTAAAACAATGTCAAGCAGATCGCGAGGTGGTCTTCTGGAGCGCTCCAGAAGAACGCTTCCTGGACCACTTGAGCATCCACACTCATCTGGGAACCGCTCCTGAGGAACGGTTCTTAGTTAGAGCGCTCTAACAAAGTTAGTGTGAAAGGGCTCTATGAGATCTGCTTGACATATTTTTAAATATAGGGCATATATAAGAAATCAAAGAAAGATAGAAAGAGAAAACGATGGAATGATGAAATTATAGATTATGTATGTGTGTAATATGGTAATGTAGCAATTCATGAAATATGTTCCTTGTCAGAGGATTTACCAAAAATTACAAAAAATAACGAAAAGAAAAGAAACCTGTAAAGGTAAAAGACAAGTTGTGGTTCTTGATCGAAATGATCAGCTCTTTCTATATTATTATTTTTAATATTTATAATTGATACGTGATATCTTGCACAAAAATGGCAAATTAACATGGGAATCAGTCGTCAACTTAGAGGGAGAGAGAGAGAGAGAGAGAGAGGGGGGGGGGGGAGAGAGAGAGAACTTGAAACCTATAGTACAAGCTCAAACATTGTTTTACGTAAGAGTTGGGGGTTAAGAATTTAAACAGAGAAAAATATACAAGGTATAGAAGGCATCGAGCTTTTGCAAATGGCCTTACACTTTCTTCATGAATTTTCAGTATGTGTATTTTTGTCCCTTATGTCTATCAAACACGCATTTGGTTTCCTTTCTTTTTAAGATGAAATATGGTCTAGGTTTGAATACTTGGTACTTAATAATACTGGGCCAAGATTATACTTAAAAATTAAATTAAGTTATTAGGATGTTGCGGTCTCAGTAACAATGCACTAAACTATATTCCGATGGTTGTAAGACGAGAAATGTTTCTGCTAAATTACAAAATCAATTACCTTCATTTTGAGAAAATTATATCAGCTGTAACATTTTCTTACGAAATGGAAAAAATGGAAAAAATACATTTATCAAACGAACATCAAACACGTCAAGGTGAAAAAATTATTGAAGAAATGATTTAAGTTAATTGATTTAAGAAATGATTTAAGAATTTTTTTGCAGTGTGTGTGACAACATGAAATGATCTCTAATTCACCATGAATTGCTAATACCGTATGTACTGAAATAATTTGTATATTTGTGTTTCTCTGCTTTTTTGTTTGATTCATGATGATCATTGTTTACTCGTTGTATTGCTTGATCCTAAAGATTAATATGATTGTTTGTATTTGTATGGGTTTTTTGTACATAAAGATCACTGTGGAAGGAAAAAATATTTTGACATATAAATTGCATGCTAGTATTATACTCTGCTCTCTTTCTTCTTCTTTCCCTCGAGATTATTCTCCCAGTATCTCTCTCCCATTCTCTGTAATTATAATTTTACCATCCAAAATGCTTGACATAATCAACTCTACGTTGTTGACTTTGTTTCTATCTAGTTATTCGCCATTGAATTTCATATGATAACAACATTCATTTCAATAACATGTACCTCGAGCAGTTTAACGTCATAAGTGCGGATAATATTATTCATAGTACTTGTTCGAGTTATTCCCAGTCATTAAAATTACCCTTTCTGCGATTACTGCGTCGTGCCCAACATAGTTTCGTAATCACATAGCAACGGTAAAATATGACAATTGCCGTAACGTAACCTTTTGGTGAAGTTCATGGGAAATAGGCTACAATCTCGCTGTCTTAAAATCGGGGTCAACAGCGGTGCTTCAAGACCCCATTCTCATGCCCCCCCTCTCTCTAAATATTTCTTATTAAAGCTATATTAAGCGAGCTAGAAACAAACGCCCGCGTTCATGATCCCCTCTGTTGACGAGAATGATGCTCCTTAATCTGCATCGTTTCCCCCTTACTATCGAGAGAGAGAGAGAGAGAGAGAGAGAGAGAGAGAGAGGGGGGGGGGGGGATACAGTAAGAGACAGAGAAGAGAAAACTTCCGTATTCGTAAGTCAGTCTTTCTCTCTCTCTCTCTCTCTCTCCCTCTGTCCATCTCTCTATCCATTTCTATCTCTGAAGGCGTAATGAATAAGGATTTATTCCTTTTCGCGTGTCGTAGCGACAAATCCCTAATTGCTATTTAGCTCAAAGTGGTTGCTATACTCTTGTGAGACGATGGATATGGTAATTTATCGACTCTCTTCTCCGATGAGTATACTGTTTTCTTCTCTCAGCTGATATCTCTATTGTTCTTTCGCCGCGGCGTGCGTATGAGGACGGCCAAATCTAGTTACGTCGAACTTCCCTAAAGTTCGAAAAGGGATTTAGCGCAACTTGAATGAAAATATAATCATATAATTAGCGAAAGTGATAAAAATGTTCATCATCCGATATTTGAGCACGTGCTGCCGTATCTCGTGTAATACAGCACCTACATATTGAGTAGAGATATTATATAAGCATACAATACGCTGGCGTTAATATAATGAAGCAATGTAATATGAAGTGATGACGATGACTGAATTGAATGTTCACTTCTTAAAGTGCTTATTTCATAATAGAAACAACAAGCTTTTAGTTCTTTCGAGAAAATGGTTATTGAAGGTACTACATGTACTGTAAAATTCATATTGAAAATCAGTTTAATATCACGGGTAAGGAGACAATTTATTGTAAGACATTTATTTGAACTTATACGCTCAGTTGTATGTTTTTTTAGAAAAGGAAATTTGAACATTCTTTTTTTTCATTTGCCCTAAAAAACCTAACATTGGTAATATCTCTTAACCCTAATAGAGCCGGGTTATTTAGACCCATCTCACAGCCGGGGGGGGGGGGGGGGGGGGGGGCTGATTCCGCCCCCCCCCCAAGATCTCGGCCGTCCACCGCGCATTCGCAACGAAAATCGGCACACACGTCGCCGACCACGTAATCTACAAAACTGTATAGTCAATTTCTCCGAAAAATGTCACAACTAATTAATTATGCTAATTTATGCATAAAATTAAAGGTTTGCTCTAATTAATTAAATAAAGCCCCAAAACTGCTAATTTTTTGTATAGAGACCCTTTGTCAGATTCTGATCAAATAAACCAAAAAAAAATTCGGTAAAATCCTTTTTTTCTTATGTATTTTATTGTTTTTTTAATTTCTTATGTATTTCTTTGTTTTTTCGACTTTTTGTTTTTTATCTTTTTTTCGATGGAATTCGTCGGCGACACTATTTTAATCATAAACAACATAAAATTAATTGTTTTTAAACAGTAAAAGTAAAAATAATGAAATATTTATGAATTTTAGCTGGAAACACAATTTGCATTGGATTTGTACACGAAATCACGTTTTTGGGCAATTTTGGGTCTGACATGCACTTACGAAATGTTGCGTAAATCCGGAACCGCACGCGCGGACATCACAAATTTGGTCTCAAAAGTTGCGCAAGACTTGAAAGAAAAAAGTAGTGAAGCAGCGTGGTGACTGCTTTTCGCGATGCAAACATATTACGCGAAACGTCGAGGGGGGGGGGGGGCGGAATCCGCCCCCCGGGCCTATTAGGGTTAAACCTTTGACGGATGTTTTCATTTTGTTACATTCTAAGGAATTTAATGAACAGTTCAAAGATTGGAGTTTTACTTTTAAGAACGTTTTCAAATAAAACTGAAAGATGTGACTCCGGAAACACCCAAATGCTGTATCACTTTGGACCATACCATCTTCATATTAAACATAACTATCGAAGATAATCATTGTAATAGTTGGCATAATAATCCTAACGGTACAAGAAACCCTAAATCTGTATTGAGCGCTTTGTAACCTCAAGAAAAAGGCGTTGTCTAAATTATTATGTGTATTGTTATCATATTATTGATTATCATTTTTATATTAAAAATCATCGTTATTATCATTATGAACTTTTGTTATTAATAGTTTTCGAATGAATATTCGAATTAATATAGATAGATATGAACAGTATAGAAATAAGTTGACATACATTATTACAAGGTCTAAGCAAATGCACTATTTAAATAAATTTGAAAATACTAGAGGAAACATGTCGGCAACATGGAAAACTATGGATGATGTACTTATCAAATAAAAACAAATTAATGTAAATCAGAAGTATTTTAATGGTAATCTAATTCATGATAAACCAGATGATATATAGTAAGGGGATTTAATAACGGTTCCACTTCCGTCAACTTCAGAGAACTTTTGATTATATGCGTTGCTTGACTCTGCAATACATACGTACCCTACAAGAATTTCTTCAAATGTTCATCTTATACGCATAAAACGATAAAACACGATGGTCCTGACGTATGGAAGTTTATCTCTGTTTGATTAAACAGTTAGATTTGATATGATAAAATGATTATTATGCAATTTGGTAATGAATTATTGGCTTTAGGCATGATTTTTTATTAGATTCACTTCTTTATACACTCGAAAAACAGTTGGGTAAAATTGTATCTACCCATAATATGTGTCTATATGATTATGTATATAAATACATGTAATTTCAATACATGTACATTCAATCGCACGAACCCCTTTTGTGCAGACAAAAGGAGTTCGTCCAAGCTTTGCGATTGTTGTGAAATAACGGCGTCCGGGTTGCGTCCGGGTTCATCCAGTATAATATAGTTGATTTCGAGTTATTTGTTACATACCTGCGTGATAACCTGATGAGTGCAGGTCGAAAAGCCATATTGAGATTATGTATATGTATACACGTCGTACAAACGTACACATTATAATTGTAAAGAAAAGACACAACCAGAAACTACATTGGAAATCTCGCGAAAGTATTCTCTTATTTCCTTTCACAACCTAAATAATATAAAATAATAAGACACAAGCGATGCGTGGGGAATTTCAATAGGAAAAATGAAAACAGAAGAATATAAGGAGGGGAAAAATGTGTATCTCCCTTCATTTTTGAAATGTTTCTTTCTTCTGTACCTCCTTATTTCATTCTCTCTCCCCCCCTCTCTCTCTCTCAACTTACATCATCACCCAAGCACGTCAATTTAATGAGAGAATAGTATTATTTAGATGCGTATTTGTTCTACCTTAGCCAAACTCAAAAGCATTTTTTCTGTTTATAAGGGATGAAAAAGTAGGACGCCATATTTTCATTTGTTGTTGCCAGTGAGGAGGGGGATTTGGAAAATGATAAGATGTTTTTGACTCTCAATCATTTGGTATCCCCTTCCCAACACACTAAACCTACACAACTGAAGACTAACAACCCCATACTCAGGGGTGTCGATCCGTGTGCATGATTGGGGGGGGGGGGGGGGGTACTTTTTCAAAAATCTGCCTGTAAATGGTTTTCCGTGTGGACAATGGACGGAACCCCTTGAGAATAACAATGCAAGCGAACGAAATTTCTTCGATATTTTTCATGTGTTTGCATTCAAATTATGGCATTTCTTATTTCCTTTCCTATAATCATTAAAGAATGTGATGGTATTTCAAGATCAAACATAATGAATTTGGATAATTATTGATTTTAAGTTAATGTATCATAATTCTTATTTATTTTATCCAAAAATGTGTGGGTGGATGATAATTCATTTTTTCGTTGATATATACCCCCATCCCCGGGATCGACACCCATGCTCCGAAGTTCCAAATAACACTTTGCAGAATATAGAAGAAAGACATTTCTTTAAAAACGAGAGTAGTGCACTCTTCCGTTATTATGTGCTCATTGCAAACTTTATTCGAACTTTTCAACAGAAACAAGGCAATGATTATGGCTGTTTTTAACAAATTTCAATGTATCATTTCCTAATTGTAGTAAATTCATATGATCACTTTATCTACATATACATTTACATCTATATGATTGCACATCCCGAACAGACTATTCGTAATATCAATAATCAACAAATAAGAAAGTTATAAATAGCAAGTCAGTACTCATGCCACAATGTGATTTCTCTGAATGGTACGATAATCATGTACAGTTACTGTTCAATAATACAAGTTCTGGTATGAGTAAAAAAAAAATCATTTTACTGCACAGCTTTAAAGAGAAAGTACAAAATTATTTAGTTGAAAGGGCTCATTTTTCCCCAAATACATGATAACAGAAAGTTTACAAATTTCAAAAACTTTAGAGAGCTTTCAAAAAAGCTGAAAGTCCGTTGAAAAAAAAATCGGACGCGATGGCATCACTTTCATCTGTTCATTACTTACTAACGATATCAAGAAATGAAGTGATTTTTGTTTTCCCTTTTCCTTAAAAAAATACTATATAGGCCTACATAATGTTCTACACGTTAAAGTCGAATGATTTATTTTAATTATTTTTTAAAAAAACTTTTCCACACCCAGCAAATTTATATCAAGGCACAGTATGTTACATCATGATACCAAGATTTAAATTCACCTTTGATGAAAAAAAAAAGTTTTAAAGATACCGTAATGTGGGTGAAACCCCACTACGTAATGTTTACATCATCCCATTAATAGGCCTATTATTTAAAACTTGTCAAAAGTGCCAACATTTTCTTTCTTCATTATGTGTGGCAGACAGATTTTGGATTCCGTACAATCACATCAGTACGAATAATAAAGATTCTTGAATTTCTTTTCCTCCGGACAAATCAGGCATGATAACTCTCTTCGATAGCGCGAAATAAGAATGGAAGTTTACAAGCAAAGTAAACATTAAGGGCAAATCTTTCTTCATCATCATTAAAACTGAAGCGAAAAGAAGATAAAAAATCTTATCAATAACATATTTTAATATAATCACTACTTTTTTCATAAAGAGAGTTGTGTTTGTGAAAATAACGCTTTTTAATTTGGAGGGAAAACTGGGTAAAACGGTTAAAGTAAAAAGCAAAAGTCGTAGAGATTCAAAATATTTTGCAAATTTACGAGATGCATGAAAAATAATTCCCGATTGCATTTACAGTAAAAATAACTACACGACATTTCGGCTTATGCAAGTCAGAATGCACAGATTACCACCGCATTTCATAATTTATCTTTCGAGTTATCCACGTCTGCCACGTCCGTGGAAGTTCTGACACCATAGCAAATGCCCCATTTTAATATATATAAATTACATCTGCTCCTACGGCTTCTGTTGCTGCCAGCACCGTAGACTTGGCGGGTCCAGTTAAAGTGCAAAACAATAATATATTAAATGTAATTGATCAGTTACACTGTATGAGCTCTGTAATGCATTAAAAGGTCAAGTTTCAACATTTGAAAATGCAATTTGATTCGCTCGGTCGCTTCTCTCAATCGGAGAATGATTCATAATGCTAACGCTCCGCCACAAAAAAATATGTGCCACTGCTAAAAAATAGTGACCCTTTATGATGCGCCCCTTACTGGATAAAATCTTCGCCGATAACGGCTGATATTTGAGTTGCTGGTTATTCAACTCCTGAGATAACTTCTATATTACTTCAGGTGCTAGTCTTACTATACACTGTAATTTTTTTCCCAGCATGAGGGTAATTGCAAGTCCGACCAACTATTTGACAACTTTATGCACAACTTGGGTAAGGCTTTGCCCAATTACAATCACCTTATCGTACAAATTGAGGAAAAATTACTCGAGCTGGATGGCGTTTCATAAAGATGTTCGTAAAGTTAATACGTATGAATTTACGCATGACTTAAATATGAGAAGTCAAATGGGATGCTCAATCATTTTCAACTGCATCAACTAAAGTTGAACTGTGCAGATGTAGATTGACATTCTTATTATAACAAAGTTTTAATGCAAAGTATATTTTTTGCCATAATGTAATTGAGGTTATTGGAAATACAGTCACACTTTGTTAAAACATCAGGAAAAACGTTGGGCATCCTATCTGGCACTAAATATTCAAGTCGTTCGTAAAGTCATGCCTAACATTACGAACACCTTTATGAAACACACCGGGGCCTATACTTTCGAAGAAGCTGGTCGGACACATAATAACGATCATGTTGTGATTTTTTTTTACCCAACACTTCTTACTGTGTACTACTAACACCACCTCGAATTTTACATCTGCATCAATTACTACTACTACTGCTACCATGGGTGTCGATCCCGGTGTGGGTATATATCGCCCAAAAAAAATGAGGGGGGGGGGGATGGCCTGTACTATCATCACCCAATATTTTGGATGAAATAAATAAGAATAATGATACATTAACTTAAAACTAATAATTATCCAAACTCATTATGTTTGATCTTGAAATACCATCACATTCTGTAATGATAAGAAGTAAGGAAATAAGAAATGCCATAATTTTAATGCGAAAATATCGAAGAAAATTCGTTCGCTCGCATTGTTATTCTCAATAGAGGGGTTTCGTCCATTGGCGTAGATCCGTGCATTCCTGCATTTCATTAAAAAAAAACATTTTGGGATTCTCTAAAATGCAAGTTTTATAGACAGATTTTTGAAAAAAATCCCCCCTCCCACACACTCCACCGCTCGGTCGCTTCGCTCAGTGGCGTATCTAGGGGGAGGGGGGGGGGGGGGCAGGGGGCACGTGCCCCTGGCGGCACTTGGAGGGCGCGTAAGAAACGCAAAGGAGAGAAAGAAAAATAGGGGGAAATGAAGAAAAATCATAATCCTTACAGATTATGCGCCCCCCAAATCCGCTGGGTAAATGCACTAGAAATCTAGTTTTTGAGGTATGACATGCGAAAGTTTCCCAAAGCTCGGTCGCTTTGCTCCCTCTCATAATTATTTTCTTTCAGGATCTTGTAATTTCGCGCCCCCAGTAGGCCGGTATAGTTCTTAAATAGCTTAAAGGGTCCAAAATTTGAAAATATAAAGATGTAATTGCTGTGCTCGCTATATCATGTAAGTTTCATATGACTCCTGCTAAATATTGCGCCCTCAATATAGGATAAAGTGTATAAAACAGCATTTGCAAAGGTTCAACTTTTGAAAGAAATCTCAACTATAGGTAGCCCTGCTGAATTTCTCGACTCTTTCTCAAGCCTATATAGGGTTTTCGTTAGTTTTGCTCCCGATTGTAGAAGTGAGTGAATAGGAAACGGTTTATCAATGTATAAAATTCGAGCTCATATCTACCGCTCAT
Organism: Heliocidaris erythrogramma; assembly: GCA_025617745.1. Classification (NCBI taxonomy): domain Eukaryota; kingdom Metazoa; phylum Echinodermata; class Echinoidea; order Camarodonta; family Echinometridae; genus Heliocidaris; species Heliocidaris erythrogramma. The sequence goes on along the minus strand of CM046868.1, from coordinate 18,189,577 downwards.
TTGCAAAATTTCCTGGGTAAAATGCACAAGAAATTGCGTTTTTTAGGTTTTAAAAATTGAAAAATTTGCCGCTCTGTCGCTCTGCTCCCTCGTTAACGTAGATAAGTATGGCCACTCGGGGGGGGGGGGGGGGGGGGCGTAATCCCTAGATACGCCAGTGACTTCGCTCCCTCGCCGGTCATCCCCCAATCGTGAACACGGATCGACACCCCTGACTACTACTACTACTACTACTACTACTACTACCACTATACTACTACTACTACTACTACTACTACTACTACTACTACTACTATACTACTACTACTACTACTTCTACTACTACTACCTACTACTACTACTACTACTACTACTACTACTACTACTACTACTACTACTACATGTACTACTATTTCTACGACTTATACCACCACTGCAACTACTAATGCAATTACTACAACTCGTACTACTATACTCCTGCTAAAAAACAAAGTAGTATGACGTGCAAGTAAAAAAAAAAGGGGGGATACAGAACGGTCCAACCCGTAGTCCAATATAACCAAACATAACTACCTGGTTTTATATTCTGATTTTACTCCACTTGTTCCAATTTCCAAAATTGTATCTTGTCAAATTCTTTTATGTGACATTGTGACTGTATAGGTAATAATCGGTGTCGAAATAATGCTTACAATGTACACTGTGTTAGAATGCACTACTACTGTGCTGTGACAAAGTGAATAAAGTGAAGGTGGTTTTAAAAAAAACCCCGATATTCTTATCAAAATAAATATTTCATGAATAACTTTGTGTGCGTTCCACAAATATATAATGCTTAAGGTGAAACGGAATATGTACAAAATTGATTTCAACTTATGTCTCTCGTTTTTTCATGTCTAATAAATGACAAAACCTCATTAATAAAAGTATGTCGTATTGATTTCGATTTTAAATAGCTTTCAATGTTTCTGGTAGGCCTAGTCAGATTTAATTTAATAACATCGACGTAATCAACAAAGTATTTAACACATTGTTATGTAATAAGTCCATTCTTGGTGCCCTGCTGGATTAAATGAAAATTATGATTTATTCCCTTAGCATTGACAATATTTTAATTTTGGCTATCAATTTGAATATTTAAAAGTCTATGTAAAGTAGTAAGAATTTTCGGCAAGTTATCGTTCACGCTTGTTGCGGTATTGATATGGAATAAAGTGGCTTTGAAGTATGACATAGGGGAATGGTTTGGGAGGATATTTTTTTGCAAGATGGAAGTTGGGACGTATGCATTGGCAAATGTATCACTCCGCTCACTACCCTTGTCGTCGAATGTATCGTTCATTCAACAGATTTCAATCAAATCAATCAAATCAAATTTCCAGGAGTTAGATTGCACTTTTTCATCCGGTGAGATTTTTATTTAACCATCCACTGTTTTAGAATTGCCATACATACCATGGTGAAAAGGTATTAATGAGTTGATGCCTTTAACCATAAGTTTTGGGTAAAAGGGTTTTAAAATCCAGACCTGCTCTCTTACCTCAGAAACTGCAATCTCTTTCTCTTTCTCTCTCTCTCTTTCTCCCCTTTTCTCTCTAAAAAAAAGACAAGAAGTCGTACCGATGCCAGTCATGTAGCTTGACATAATATATCAGCAATATACATGTCTAACAAAGCGTTCTTAGCTTTGATAAATGTATAATGACGGGAAATTTTTCATCGTCTAAAATGGTTGTAACATTGCTTCTTTTGTAAATGTGATGTGCCTTGTTTGTGAAGAATCTATTACATTTAGCGATTTGTTTTTTTTCACGCACGACAATATAGAAGATCGTCAATGGACTCCACAAATCGTGGTCATACTTCCATTTTAATGCCTGACTGATGCTGTATATTTTTTATCATCTGGTCAGTTGTTCTTGATGTAGATCTCAACAGAATTTCTGATAACCAAGTTCTTCAATCGGTATCGTAGAGCATGGTGCTTTCATCATAATCGACTTCAATTTTTGATCCAGTATCGGAGAGCGCGCCCGCACTCTCAGTAATGTGGCTGCTTGAAGGTATGTCACGAGAAGAGGAGCAGAAGTCAGTTTCGCACGACCGACTTCTCTTTTTCAAGGATTCACGTCGGAGAGATGAAGCCAGTCCTGACGCTCCTTCATCATCAGACGAACTTTCTTGGGAGAAAGGAGCAGCAAGGCTATCCACAGACGCGGGAGAGCTAGCTGTTGGGGAGTTCACGGGGGCTCCTGCACTGGCCGAGACTGAACAGGTTGAGGGCGCTCCAGACGCCGTGGCAGAGGTCTGAGAGGTGTTTGAGGAACTGCTCGCTACGTTTCCTCCATTTATGTCGGTTGCCCAAGGCTGTAAGTTCTGAAGAGCATTCAGCGAAGCATTATGTGCACACAAAGGGTCCGGTGGAGGTGGGTCTTGCATGTTCTTCATCATCATTTCATGTTGGAGGGAGAACATAAAACGAGCTGCTGCTTGTCTTTCAGCTTCACGCTCCTCTGCTGTTTGTCGCCTGTAGAGTTTTAAAGAGAGAGATAGAAAAGAAAAGTGATAAATTCTATATTCTTGTCAATCCTTCATACGTATTCCTTCAAAGAGGACTTAAAGCCGTCGCTGCCCTGGTTACAAGCATGCACATGCTTCCTCAGCAGTCAAACAATCATCAAACCATCATATTGCAAGCAAGCAGTATGGGATGTAAGCTTATAGATACGAGTAAACATATTTTAGCTCAAACCTGTAATACATGTACGAATGCCTAATACGAGACTGGTGACAAATCTATTCTCAGACTATTTTCTTTTGTGTCAGTTTATGAAGCTCTGTCCTTAATTCCAATGGAATCCATTAATTAAACTTTAATTGACTGATCCGAAGCACGGTTATACCTCTTTACCCTTGTTTGATAAATATCCTAGAGGCTAACTGTCCTCAGGGATATACTCAGGGGTAGGGGTTTTTGAAAAAATATTTTGACAGAAGTGATCTGGGGATAAATGCCCAGGAAGTATGCCTCACTCATCTGGAGACAGTTTGCTCAGTTCTCGGTGGAAAATTGCTACATTTGATGATAGCAGCCATGCCTTGTTGCATGCTGTCCACAAAGTGTTCCATTTTCTTTCCTCACAGCATCCCATTCATGTTGCAAAAATTTTTCATGTTTCATAAAGTTATTTTTCTAATACCTTTAATTTATATGTCACACACAATGGTCTCAGTAGAATAATGAGCAGGTAATTGTGCTCAGACCAAGAGAAGTAACACTCTCAGACATTTATAGTCTATTAGATCGTCCGAAACTCTCTCTCATAGGGAAGTCCCTTTTCTTATGTTAAAGCAGGTTAAGTTTCAATGTACATGATCCGTACTATGTGGATTAGTGGGTAGGCATAATGTGTGTATCGACCAGATGTTAAAGAAATAAAACTTATATACAGTGCTTCCCAGAAAAAAGTTAACAGTTGGATAAATTCTCCCCAAATAAATGTTTAAAAATATGTTTAGGAAATTTTTATTCCTTTGGATAGCTTAGGGTCTCTTGTATCAAATGACACAAAAATATCTCACAATATTTTACGCTTGAATGAGCAAATGCCAATTTTGTGAAAGGGTGCAAAATCCAGTCTTGACAAGAACTGATATTGGCTCATAGCTGGTATCAGCCTAGCTGAGAGTCATGTAAAGGCTTAGAAATCTCCCTATTCTGATAAATAAAAGACAATTTATGAAATAACAGGCTATGTTCTCTGTATATCCTTACACATCCCATCAACATCTTATGCTTCAGTGAGCAATTAACTGCTTTGCTGAGTTTTTGAAAATGTTACTTTTGGTGAGTGTTTTAATTTCATCTGGCTTGCTCTCTCAACCTTAAAGTTTTGAAAGAAAATATCAGGACGTACATTGAACAAAGTCTCTTCTTTCGTAAATCGTCTTTTAATGATAAGAGGACTCTCAACTCAACAAAAACAAACATTTGTCCAGAATGGATTTTGCACCGTTTCACCAAAATGACTTTTACTCACTCAAGCGTAAAATATTATGAGATATTTTGGTACCATTTGATCGAAAAGACCCAAAGCTAACCACAGGTATGAAATTCTTCTGAAAATATTTTGAAATATTTTATTGGGGAGACTTTTTTCAAGTGACAATATTAAACGGTTCCCAACTTTGTTGATACCAGCCACAACAAATATCAATTCTTGTCAAGTCTGAATTTTGCACCTTTTCACAAAAGTGGGTTTAGATCAATCAAGCCTAATAAAAAGTCAGATTATTTGGGTGTTATTGCATAGGAGGGACACTAAGCTAACCACAAGAATTAAAATTTATTGAAAATATGCAGAATATTTATTTGGGGAGACTTTTTTTCCAACTTACAGTTAACTTTTTTGGGGACGCACTGTAGTGCGATATGACGGTAGTGTGATATTACGGTTTACACGTAACAAACAGCAAAGTCAAAGGTTTTACATTACAATTACCATGGTTTATTAATTTCATATATAAATACTATTTGTCTGAAATTGTTTTGTTTTGTTTTCGGTTTTGGATTTAAATAAAAATCACCAACTGTAAATACTTTCAAATCAAAACTAAAAGCTAATCCTTTTTTTAAATTACGCATCATAGTTATGAGCACACCAGGAGCTATTGCAGCGCAGTAGAATATATATACAGTAATATAATTTCTGCGCTTTATAAATTATTACTTTTTTAAAATTATTATAAGGAAATTGCTGGCTGATGTATGACTCCTAACATTTTGATAGGCCCTTTAAATTCAGAGATCAGTTTTGGGAAATGTAAAACAGGGCACTACAAAATAGAGTACAAGATTAAGGATACTATCCAACATTTCCACATGCCATTCTTTATTCTTTCATCTTATTCAGGTTTTCCCATTTCAGAAAGATGATTCTGTGTTGGAAAAAATAGTGTAGCAGAAAAAAAATTGTGTGTAGATATTTCCGTCGATACGGATTATATAATTTGCTGATGTTTGCACTTAATTGAATCTAGAATAATATCTTCGTAATCATTACAACCCTTGTCTCTTTATTTCAGTGATAATAATAATAATAATCTGGATTTATATAGCACCTAAGTCTTTAAGCATTTTACAGACATATTATTACTTTGTAAGAAAGTGTTAAGGGATTCTGTTTCTATAAAAGCTGGTAGCTCTTTAAAATACCGCATAATAAATCAAGCACGTCGTTTAAAAGAAAAAAGAAAATCATGCTGATATCAAAATAATAAAAGTGCTCAATATATCAATTCAGAGCCTACACAGAGGAAAATTCGATCTCTTTCGGAAATCTATCTGCATAATGAAATACTTTATTTCGCGTCTTAGCGTCTTTGATCACCGAGTGTAATTGATTAATGAAATCTCAATCTCCTTAGCTCTTCACGAACTGATTCGAGTTAAACATCGCAATGAAATTACGTAAATCAGTAATCTAACAAAATTACATTATGTTTTGTTTTCTTTCTCACGTTTTGTTTTCTTTGTGGCGAACCCTAGACATAGGACATTTTTTGTATGATTTTTTTTAATACTTCTCTGCCTACTCGACTTAGAGTTGACGGATAAGTCGGTTAAGTCTTTTGTTCCATTTGTGGAAAAATTAAGTATTCGCTAACGCAGGCTTTGAAATATTTCGCCCTCCCCATTATGACAGTCCTGGATCCATCTCTGTTAGCGAAACGAATGGGAAAAGTCTTTATTACGGGGAAAAGACAGAGAGAGAGAGATACGGAGACAGGGAGAGAGAGAGGGGGAGAGACTGAAAGAAAGATGTTTCTAAAAAACGATAGAGGAGGGGAAGGAGAGGGCGGGGAGAAAAAAAAAATAAGCCAGTGACAGGTAGAGAAATAAAGAGGGAGAGACAAACAAACATGCATAGAGAGAGAGAGAGAGAGAGAGAGATGACATACAGACAGACAGACATAGAGAGAGATGCGTCTTTCGAGTCTACTCAACAAGACTGGGTGGCCCACGTTTCATTCTTATCACCGTCGAACGTCTATTTGACAAAGTACCCATCACCCTAACGATGACTTCATTCAAAAGAAACAACTAGGGCACCCTCTTCATCTTTATCCCTATGGTGAAAATGACGTCTGTGATTATACTTTGAAAGATAATAGAGCTATCTTCCGAACACCAACGAGCGTAGCCTGATGGGGGTCAATGCGATCTATGACCTTTGACTTTCTGAAGGAGACGATACTAAGGTGAAATCACCTGTCCTACCACACAGGATGATATCTAGGCTGTCTTCAGGATGCAACTTTTTGTAAGCCTCATTTACAATGACTCAACAATGTATTTAATGAATGACATCAAAATGTATGTAATTTCTAATTTGTTTTGGTTTACTGTAGGTACACGTCTTTACCTTGCTGGGCGTCTTGGGCATCGCTTGAAATGGAAATATTCACATTATTGTTTATATTTCAAGCAACTTGACATTATAAATCTGAGTGATGATAACAGTAATGATGATAATAATTGCAATATTGATATTAACGATAACATTATGAATGATGTTGACATCATCATTAAATCTGATAGTATATAAATTATATTAATAACATTCTTCAATGTGTTTTATGATATTTCTAACCGTAATGATAATGACTGGAGTTCCTCCAAGAGCTTTACAGTGTGTAATTCTACACCAAAAATATTAAACAACGAAAGAAAAGCTTTAACTTTTTATTAAAACCTCGACGTGATATGAGTTCAGGGAATTCAGCCCCTCCCTACCCCGTAGCTACATACTTCCTCCATTTGGATGGAGTGTGGTAAATATATAATAATAACAGTAATAACAACAACAATAATAATAATAAAAATTAAACAATTATGATTATAATAATGGCTTCTTGTATGCATGCATGGTGCTCGGGATGTTCTAATATTACCCTGATTTTAGCTAGGCTACCGATTTTGGTGCGAGTAATTAAGGAATTCACTGCAGGTACCCATTTACTTCACCTGGGTTGCCAGTGGCAATTGTAGATAAATGTCTTTACAAAGGACATAAGTGACGTGCTGGGGCTCGATCACCTCAGGCTGAGCATTGCATTCCCGATCACTTGTTCAAACTATCCGATTTGAATCAGTTGAAAACAATCCAGGTGCCTTTTGGTCTAAATTTCAAAGGGGGCACATTAAAAAACAACCCTTCAGATATGCCACACTGGTGACAAATGGGGGGGGGGGGGGGGCGGGTCTGTTGTACTCTTCCCTTGGATCCGCCAGTGACTTATCGTACAGGATTATCAAGTAAAAACCAGTGACCTACTTCACCTGTCACGGGAATTACACTATAGAGGAGTGTGCTTCGGTATCGGTGCGCGGGCGCGTATGTGTGTGTGTGTTTCCCACAACTATCACCATCACTATAATATATTTGGTAAGACATTTAAATATATTTGCCACTCTCCACACAAGTAAAGCATTAAACACGATGCCTCTATATGCACGAAATATTGAATCCGTCTTTGTGTATCTCAAAAGCTAACAGCTTAGATGTTGAAATCTAAATACCGTCATGCGTTTATGAAAAATTGTAACATTAAATGGAAAATAATAAAATTGCAAAAAGGATTCCCTGTGGAGACTGGCAAAAGGAAAAACTAACATAATGTAATTTTTGTATCATACTGGCTAGGATATGAAGCAAAATAACTTACATTCCATGGATATTATTATATAAAGCTTTATAACATTTAAGCAGGGTGGATCAATGACTATCAGGAAGGGGAATATGATTTTAGGATTTTTGTCAAATGTTTGATTGAAATTCACATTTATTTCCTTACAAACAGTTGTGTTTGACAATAGAAATTTACCTTTCCAAAAAAGAAGGTGAAACTCGCAAAGCAAAAGTTGGTGTTGGGAATGCTAAGAACATGTAAGAACATCATTATTAATTTTCTTTTTTTTTCAATTGCATATTCAGAGAAAGGAAAGTAGCAAAAAAAAAAAAAGAGAAACATTTGCGACGTAAGCAAGTTTCGTAACTTGTAAAGTATTCGTTAACTCCATAATACCCCGACCTTCCTCATGTTGGGGGTTTCTCAGTGTTCGTGGGGGGGGGGGGATAAGGAAACTGATCAATCTCAATTTAAAAAGGTTACCGATTATATCTTACTTTCCTCTGTAAATTAAATTGTTTGAGTGAATGATATTCATTACGAATTGATTTCAATCGCCTTTAGGTTAATAGTAAAAACGTAAGAATAAACCATCTTATTTCATTGCTTCAAAATCATTATATGGATCTTGGTTAATTCACTTAAATAGAATTTGTATATCAATCTTAATTGTATTCTTAAAAATATATTTGTCTATATTGTATTATGTATACATACTCTGTATATGAATGTAAAGCGATAGAGTTCAAAATCCAGAAACTTATAACCTGGAAAATAACATTTTCTTTAATTTAGACAATATCTTATGATGTATTTTGGGTCAACCCGTAATGAAGATCGATTAAGTTTAAGTTACGTGGTTTTTAGAACTAGAAATTCTTTAGATATGTTTAGAAATAAATCTTTAGAATTCTGTTTGTAAGGTATAGCATTAAAACCCAAATTAATGCGCTGTTTTTCCGTTTATGTGTACAGTGTTGAACATACATTTTCATAACGAGATTACGCAGTAAATTTATCGCTATATTACTAATTATCTCAAATGTGTATTTTCCGATTGCAGTTTCAATCATTATGAATCATCCCATAATAATAAAATCTAATTTCCATATCCTATTGCCAAAATCCAGATTAACATAGTTCCATGTTCATATTCAATGCAGAGAAATACCATCCTGACTTCCTCCCATAAAAATAAATCGAATTTCCCTGTCCTATTTCCAAACTCAAAATTAACAAAGTACCATGTTCATCTTCAATACAGAGAAATACCATCCTGGCCTCCTACAGTGCCATTCAGTATGATTTGTGTTATAAAGCTATTCATATCTCAATCATTGACGGTTGATATAACCTCCAGACAAGTGCCGCATTAACTATGAACTGAATCCCAGGTTCAGGAACTCGAAGAACATTTTTCGCTAGCACTGCGTTAAACTTTATAGTTTGTTAATACATTTTCGTTAAAGTGTGTGTTCTCTTTAGAAATAGAATATACATGTATATATATATATATATATATATATATATATATATATATATATAGTGTGTGAGAGATGTCTCCTGACTTGATCGTAGTCGGTGTCTCATGATGTGTATAACATAAGCGTGAGAGATATAAATGAGACGGGACGTAGCTCTCGGTTAACCTCGATTTTAATTCAAAGCTTTTGGCCTCATTTGGCCTTCTTCAGGGTCTATATACCAAGACAAATCAAAATTAAATGAAAACAAAATGAATATATATATATATATATATATATATATATATATACAAAAGTCATTGATGAATAAGACAACCGTTAAGAGATGAAAGAATTCAAATTTTCGCCCATAGGGCTTCATCAGGAATGATGACTTTATTAAAAAAAAATATATATATATTTCAATATCAGTGATTTGACTGAAATACCACGAGAAGTCCACAGCATCATTTCATATTTCTAATGCTGGCTCATGATAAAATGAAGATGTAAACTCTTGTAATCTACTATATCATCGAATTCTGAATTGCTTATTTTATCAATAACTATCATTTTTAATCAACAAAACGACGTTGCATTATACTAATTCTTTGACTTTGCATACCTACTTAATTTTTTTCTCATGTCCTAATAAGGGTAAAAATAAAAATTCGTTGTCAATGACGTTGTAAAGGAAGAGAAAACTATATGCGTCTAGGTAAATGAAGTCGGAGAAAGGTGATTCTATATACAAAGTTGGACGTTATAGCGTGCCAAAGAGACGCATTTATTCATTATATTTAAATAAACCTGTAATTCTCAAAAATACAGTAAAATTAAATAAATAATAAAACACAAGTACCTCCTCCCCATCTTTAAGACAATTTAAAGAAAAGAGAGGTAATGGGCGTAAAACCAAGTTCGTTATTGTAGTTAATATAGGTGTTTACTCGCTTCTACTTTGTGATGATCAATTTTTGATCATTTACATGTACGTCACACCTTAGCAAATGTGTATTATTTAGAAGAGCTTCTACAATCACTTGTACCAATTAACTCCTTTTGATACTTTCTAGTCACAAACTTGCAAAAAAAATCTCTTTTCTCCTCTTCAAAGTAATTAAGTGTTACGACAATACTTTTATTTATGCTTTTCTTGCCAAACGTACTATCTACATACATAGTTAAATGAAATTTTTGTGTAAAATATAATATAATTCTTTTAATCTTATGCCGGAGCTAGCATTAAATTCCTGTTTTTCTTTGTGCGTGGGTAATAAATTCAAACTGGATATTTAGCAAAGGATAGAGCATACGATCAGCCTTCCGAAAAACGACATGTTACCATTTCTTACCAATATTTTTCGAACAGGAGTCGCATGCTGGCTCTATCCGGTAACATTTCGAATTCCAAAGCTTCGTTACTCCGAAGGTTCATTAACTCTGAAGGTTCGTTATCCGAAGGCTCATAATTCCGAACGTTAGTAATTCCGAAAATGAAATGAACCCTATTTCAATTAAGGAATTATGAATCTTTGGATAAACGTACATTCGGAATACGAACCATATAGGAATTACGAACCTTCAGAGTAATGCTACAAATGTTCGGAATTATGAACCCTGTTTTATTTTTGGAATCATGCTTCTAGTCAGTTCCTTGTTTTTGTGAAGACTGTTGAAAAGGTATCTTTGCAGCATTGATAATTACCTATACAAATCAGGGATCTGCAGCTATATATAATAAAAATGATAACAAAACAAGAAATACCTTTTCCACTCCAATTTTTTACTAGTTGCGAATGATTAGAAGATATTCTTTTGTTGTTCGATGATTATTTTTGTTGAATTCCAAGAAAATACCAACATTGCATTAACTATGCATTCCAATATTGCATGAAACAGACTCTTGTACATATTTGATTTCTCCAACCCACTCTGTATGAAAACAAAATAAAATGATAAATACATATTTTAAGTTTTAGATGTTTCACAAAGAAGATATAGAACTTATTCCCATTTTCCTGCTATATTCGTAGTTTTGCATTACATACGTTAATAAATATAATTATTGTCATACATATCTCTGTGTGTGGGGGAGGGGCTTGCATGTGTGCGTGTGTGTATACAGAGAGAGAGAGAGAAGATGGTGACAAATTCGACACTTTGTTGTGGTCTAATTGGTGCTTTTGGTAAGCCTGCATAACCTTATTTACGTGGTTCATGGTATGTCTCATACGCCTCCTCCCCCCCCCCCCCCCCAATAAAGAGAGAGAGTGTGTGTATCGAGAGATTAAGTCGAGGTCGAAGTTTGTCTCAAGTTAAAACAGAATGGTATATATTAAAACTGATCTACATTAAAGAAAAGATTTTGCATGCTTAAATTAGCTGGCTCATGTTATTTTACACAAGAAGTAATTTGAGCAAGATGCCAATTTTGACGGGCCACAATAAGCAAATGTATGGTTCAGCAGAAACCAGACACAAGCAGATACAATTAGTTGTTGATTACAACTACCCCCACCCCCTCCCCCCAAAAAAAAAGATGATTCAGATGATTATTCAACAAACATTCCTCTTTAAACTATTTATCATTGGCGTTACATCAACGTTCAAATCAAGACACTTTAAATTTAACTCAAAACCGTTGCCATATTTTGCACATTTTATCAAAATAATATTTCTTCTTAGCTGACTATCAAATCTTATTTCCAAATATCTATCAATATCTAATAATGTATATACTTTTAAGTTAGTATTAAACGTATATACAATTGTTTAGTGTTAATGTAGTAAAATATGCAAATAATGTGAGATCCACTGATTTTATAGTTCTCGATCATGTCAATGGAACATAATAATATTTTTGTTCATCACGAATATCTGTATAATGAAGTTCGAACGGCTTCATTCATGACACTACAGCAGATTACATAGCGTTGTAAATTGATATAATGTCCTTATAAAAACGTTCCGAGTCATATTCTTATGTGGCAGGAGAAGAATCTAAATGTTAATATTCTGTAATTACTTGTCACATTTGCATTTTACAATTTCTCATTAAATGTTAAAGTAGTATTCTACTGGCCTGAATCGTTATCAGGTGTGTTTGAGAAATTCCCTCTCCGTGTTCTTCGCTAAAAGCATGAAGATTCGCCAACCCTGAGATAAAAAATCATTTCTGGCAAATGAGACAGATTTCCGTAAGCGTATACTGTAAATGTGATCAACCACTAAAGAGGCTATAGAATAGGCAATGACATAAAAGCCTATATTTACTCATTGTTTTGTCTGCGTTGATGATAAGTACATCATCATATCTGTTAATGACAATACCCAATGTATTCAGGCGTCTTCCTCACCATCGTGATCACAACCATGTTCAATTCCTTAAAATAAGTTCCATTTTTTAAAAATCTCCATGTACATTTATTGATTGTTATGCTCTTTTCGTCTGCAACGAACATGTATAACTTTTACCTAATGCTAAATCATATTCATTACGATTTAAGTTTATGGTATTGCAACATCTGGAAGCAAGCACAAATGAGTTGATGTCTTTGAGTTTTATTCACACAGCATTTTATTAGTATAACAATCTTCGTTTTTGTAAATGAGTACTGTAAAATGTGAAATATAAACAAAAGTGAACGTGAATACTTCATGTGGACTGCTCAGAGCAGTGGTTATAATGTTAATACTCCATTTCGCCAAACGCTACCTCTCTTAAATCCCAAAGGGAGTATGTATTCCGCGAGGACACCCTGTCTACTTTCACTCTATCAAGTATTCATGCATTTAATCAAGATTTTCATCGTCAAAAATCTATAACACCAGATACGTAAAAAATTCCTCACGCAAGCAACATTTTTATCGTATTGTTGCCCGGATGACCAGTGGGATTAAGAGTTGATAAAGGAGATTGGGCAGATTGACAATGTTGGGTCTTAAATCTCTAAACATTTTTCTCTAAAAGTTATTAATGTGTTAGAAAATCATTATAAAGTGACATCAAGTAATCATTACAGCCTGTTTTGATGATTTTTTTACAAGAAGAATGAACAAGTATCCAGTATATGTAAAATTGTGCAATGAGAACGGTGAGTGAGTTGATTCTTAATGAACCACCCGTTGATTGCGGTTTGAAAAGAAATGATTTGAACAAAGAGGTTTAAACGCTTGAATGAAGATGCTAATATTTTGGGTTTGAGTCGCAGCACCGTACTAATTTCTTTTGGCAAGATATTATGTCACTCCCATCCAAGAAAGGAAATGGAAACAATAGGTAGGATGACGAAAGCTATAGTGATTCCATGTTCCATGCATACAAGTAGCCATTGACCATTGAAGTAGGAATATTTCCCGATGAGTGGAGATGGTGCATATATTACGCATGTGAAGGAATCCTATGACCGATATTATGTTAGTGCTTAGACGTATAACATATTTAGCGCTATGCAAAAATAAATATCCAGATTACTGCAATAATTGACATATTAACACTATTTTTTTCTGTCCGTGTACCGCGCTCTAAATACAATAATTAGACTTTGCCGAACTTTGTCGTCGGCTATCAAAAAACAACATTAAAATCTTAGATTATTCTCATTCAATAGTGTTGTTTTCTAGAGTTCATGATATTGTTTGTTATAATAGTTTATAAAGCTTTTTAAATCTAAGATAATCTATATAACATATTTTCTATTTCAGAATTTGTTATTTATATAATTCCAAACATCACTTTTCTCTAACAATATCATACATTTGAAATGTACAATTAATCAAACAAATCATCTAGATTATCAAATGAAATTTCATGGTATCTTGTAATAATGAAACTGAATATTGTTCGTTGATTGTTACATGTTATTTTGGTAAATGCTGATTACCATTTTTGTATGTAATGTTTTGACCCTTGTAAATTCTTGGCAATTCGGCTTCGCCGTAATGATGTTTGTTTTTAAATAATAAACAATTTATCTACCTATCTATCTACATATAGAGTACATTAATGAAAAGGACGACATTGTGTACTGCTCGATGTTTATTCATTTAATCATACTGTTGATTAATTTTTGATGCCGATATCATATTGGACTGTCAAAGACTTGACATTGATGTACTATTTGTAAAATTATAAACCGTAAGTGTAGAGGCTGCCTTATGTGTTAACTTTGATGGATGTTAAAATTATACTATGCCCAGCATTTTGATAACGGGGATTTCTTTTAACGTTGCCTTAAATAACTTTAAAAAACTACCCAAAGTACTGTCTTTATCGAAAGAGAGTGATGTATTTTATTTTATCCGTTTAGGCACAGCACAGTGAAAATGACATTTTGATAGATTGATGATATAAAGATTATAATACGAGGTATAAGCAAGAATATTCATGATTTAAATCTCCAAGAACAACAAAATGCCGCAAAAAAGATAAATCATGATCATATGACATCTGGTCATTAATTTGCAAAATATATTTTTAGGGATCCTATGTCCAAGCACCCGCTTATAGACAAAAACCACCACTAATTGAGTTTTCTTCTTGGGAGAAAGAACATTCTTATAAAAAGGACATCAAATGCATCCTTCTACCAAACGTAGGAATGAAGAAAGAAATAGAAAATAAAGGAGACTGCCAGTCTATACAATATTAACTTGCTTTATCTTTCAGCCTTAATTTTGAAAATGATTTAAGATATAATGCTGCAATAAAAACAACGAACATATCGTTTCGAGTTGACATTTTGCAAATGGTGCTATGAAAATATTGATGCCTTTTCAATCGGGTTTTGATGTAGGAACAGCAGTATTCAATTACAAAATCGTGGTATAATAAATTTCTATGTGTTATAATCAAGCAAATCTCCATCCCACGTTTGAAATGTAAATTCACATTTGAAGCACACCCATAAATAATTTATTTAAAACATTTCACCCGACATTCTGAAGGCTAATTTTTCCAGTTCTGCCTATACACTTACTCTCTCTTTCTCTCTTTCATTCTCACCACATTTTTAAGTATCTTATTCTTTACATCTTTGTAATCTTTTCATACCTCCATTTCGTTCGTCTGTTTTGAAACCACGTCTTTACTTGAGCATCCGTCATCTTGAGGGAGAGAGCGAGGCTGGCTCGCTCGGCCGAGGCAAGGTACTTCTGCCGATGGAATCGTTTCTCCAGCTCGCAGATTTGAAGTCGGGTGAACGACGTACGTGGCTTCTTGCGTTTTGGCGGGGTACGATTCTGGTAGGGATGCCCGATCCGACGCGGGACAACTATAGTGGTGGAGGTGAGGAAGCGAAAAAAAGACGTGTTCAAAGAAAGAGAATCCACATGATACAGAGATGCATGTCAAAATACACGCTTCGCAATTATCACACGTTAAAAAGGCTAGGGGAATTAATAACATGAAGTTTGCTATTTATAGTGTTTGAATGTTTATATCTAATTGAACTTGCAGGCAGATCAGAAGCTGGTCAACTTGAAAAATACAATGAAAATAAAATTGTAGTATGGTCATGTTTAGTTGGCGTGAAATATCAAACCTGTATTCTCTCGCTTGAGAATGTTGTTAGTTTGTCAATTTGACATAAAATTGTAAGTAATATATTCAAATTTATAGGACTTTGTATTGAATATAGATTTTGAGGACAATTTGAGCAAATTCGAACTGATCATTGAAGGTTTACACATTTTTATTCCTGGCTATAAACAAGAAATTTAAACTCAACAGCACATGTGCATTAGGAAAGCGAAAATCACCTCACTTCTGAAAAAATAATTCCAAAAATTAGGTAAAATAAGCTTATCTGTATAATTGCCACCAAGTAGTATCTATAAAGCCAAATCAAAAAGAAAGGGAAAACCTTTAGATCATTAAATCTAATAGAAACTGATATCTTATGACTTATCATATTATATTAAAGAAGACTTTTTAATGTAGATGGAAATATTTTTCAACGTGTAAAATTCCTGCCTATTCATATAGTGGTGTTATTAATTAAAAAAGTCATCATAATCAATATAAAATATATCATAAAATCAATCAGTTACCTTTCCTTCTCTATAATAATTATTGTAACTTTAATCACTGTTCATTTGACATTGTAAAGGAACTTACACCCTGAAAATGGTCAAGTAAAAATTTTACCCAATACTGCACAAAAATTTAACCAAACATGCATGCTATCTTTTCACCTAGTACTGGTTAAATTTTACCCAACTTGTTTAGAGTGTAGGTAAGCAAAATATTACAAAATACTTTTGAAAACGGATTATAATTTCTTGATGAATAAATCTCAACTGCGATTAATCATGAACTAAAAACATTACTTTAGCGCACGATACTAATGTAAATTATCAAGAAAAAAAAACCCGTTTAGCATTTATGATTACATTTATATGATTACATTACATGATTACATGTATAGTAATACAAATTTAAAGAAAATATAGCCCTTTATTACAAAAATAATAACAAAATGTAGAGGTGAGGAAGAATGTGAGAGCACTAGAGGGAATAGCCTATACTGCATTAAAGAAATGAGTTCTTAGCCTGGTTATTGTCATTCCCACCGTTCACTGAAAGCTTTAACCTATGACACAGGAAGTGATAGATGGCATTGTAACTGCCTTACGAAATATGTAATATTTTTGTAATATCTTAAAGCTTTGCGTACAATAGGAAAGTTTTTTGTGTATCGTGAGCAAATGGAAATATACCAAATTCCAAATGACTTCAAATTTGAAAAGTTTTTCAGGGGCTATAAATAGCAACTGATCATTCTACTTATTCTATTTACTTACACTCCACTCTAGCTCTCTGTATAAAATCTTTCATGTCTCTTTTTTAGCAAATTATTAGGTTTATTACCTGCATTGTATTGTTCAGGAAATGTATATCATATAATTAAAAAATTTACGTGAAATGTAGCAAATTAAAATCATTTCTTTTGGTTGTTTTTCACAGTGGAAAATACAGATAATCTACCTCCACCACTGCTACTGATGATTTTACTACATGTACTGCTTCGATTCTATAACTGCTACTACCAATACTACATAACTCCTACTTCTATATACTACTACTATATTATTACTACTACTGCTATTATTTTATTATTCTTCGCCGATAACGGCTGATATTGTAGTTCCTGGTTATACAACTCATGAGATAACTTCTATATTATTTCAGGTGCTGGTCTTACTACACTGTAATATTTTTTTACCATCATAAGGGTAATTACATGTCCGACCAACTATTTGACAACTTTATGCCCAACTTTGGTAACTTTTTGCCTAATCACAATCACCTTATCGTACAAATTGAGCAAGAGTTACTCAAGCTGGGCATATAATTTTTCAGAAGCTGGTCAGACACATAATAACCATCATGTTGTGCATTTTTTACCTAACACTTCTTACTGTGTACTACTAACACCACCTCTAATTTTACATCTGCATCAAATACTACTACTACTACTACTACTACTTTTACTACGATTACTACTGCTGCTGCTGCTGCTGCTACTACTACTACTGCTACTACCGCAACTACTACTACTAAATGTTACACTACTACTTTTCATCCTCTTTCTTTTTTTTTTCTTCTTCATTTTCTTATCATAATCGCTGTTGCAATGTAATAATGCTAATAATAATTTATGTATAATGAATATGATTTCTTGCTCATTGAAGGCTCAAACATTTAAATAATTTCGATTAATGGAATATCCATGAATTTTGTTTATCTCGGGTTTAACTACCAACAGTATAATGTTGAAATGTCCGGATTTTTTGTTGTTGTAATGTTTAAATGCATGCCCCATTGTTGTTAACGACAGATGCTTCTACTGTTTCTTCCTCTATAGATATTATCACTTGCGCAGCTACTATTACTATTAATTTACTACTACTACCTCTATGACCTCATTGGAATATCACTGCAACACTTTCTTCTAATAAAGTAAGTAACTATACTGCCATTACTGTAAATTACCATTACATGATCATTCATTTTCTACTCTCTGTGATAATATTTAGAAAGAAATTTAGAAAAAGTATGATGTTCTAAACATTAGTAATACATAATATTCTTCTTATAATGCTACTTTATCTCTCCTAATCTGTGTCAGGGTATTTAAAAATATGATGTTCTAAACCTAAAAGCAATATTCTTTTAATCTTGGATATTCATAGGTATACAGAAAATCATGTAACTGCCTGATCACGCAACTTGCAATCGAATAACTTAAAGGAATAGTATTAACACGTTAATATCTCTGACATTTCATGAAGGAAATTGTACTGCTTGTTGCAATAAAAAAAGATGAAGTATATAATTATGTTGCCACCCACCCGTTGCGTTTTGTGAGTTGGGAAAAATGACTAGTGGTAAATGGAGATAGAATATGTAGCAATAAGCGCCGTCGCTCCTTATATTTTGTGGAAGTTGAAATAATACTGGTTAGTGGTAACTAATTGTGGGGATGAAATATTTATATTCATTCTGTCTTCATATCTGACAGCAAAGAGGAGGGTTTTAAGAAAGATAGTAACTAGTTTTGTGATCAAAATACCTCATTTGATTCTGGGACAGCGAGTAGAATGTCTAAACTGCATTTTTCATATAACATAATGAAATAACCATCATGGGTGAACGCATGCTTAACATTATTTTACTTTATGTTTAACGTACCTGATATTCGATCTCGGGGAAATCTCCGTGTTTCCATCCAAGGGAAAAATGTTCTTGGAGTTAGAGGGATTGGACGATGAGCTGGTACTCGAATCAAGGTTCCTGAAGAATGACTTCCACCACCACCACCACTATTTATTCCCGCGGATTCCAGGATCATGGAGGATGACATTACCGATGTAGTCGAAAGGGGAAACGCTCCCGCTGCCCTGCTCCCGCTACTACTGGTGGTAGCACCCGGGATGGTTTCCGGCGATGACTGGACAGCATTCTCAGCAGTGGTTCCGATACGTAAAGATGAATAGTTCCGATGAAAAGGATTGTTGGTCTGGAACGTATAACCAGGGAGGCCAAGTATCCGATCAATGCTGAAGGCCAGAGGTCTCTCTACCCTTGGATTAGGAGGAGGACCAGGCATTTCTTCACCCATCTCTCGGCCATCAACATCCCTCATCACTTCATTCTTTTCTCTCTCGGCAGCCCCTCCGCTCACAACCTCATGATGAGCTGCATCATCCTGCTCCGTCATCTTGCAAATATCCATCTCAAGGCTGGAAAGCAACATTTATTCTGACCGGTTGTTATATTTAGAACAAAAACAATAAAAACGACTTTTTCCGTGTCTGAATCTCTCTCTTCGACTCCCTCTCTTTACACCCCTGACTCTCTTTCCCCCTATTCTCTATCTTTTTTTTCTAGACTTTCTGATTCCCTCTGTTTCCTCCTATGTCTGTATTACCGTATTAATCCAATTGATGATGTTTAAACACTTTCAACTGGAGTTGGATAAAGGATGACGTGAACGTATACCGAACGCGCCGTTATGAATGGCAGTCATAAACTCGTGTCTATGAAGTCACGTTGTGTTTTGCCCACTTGTTCTGGATGCGTTGCTTAGCCTTGTCTGCGAGTCGTGCAGCGTGAATCGTTCTCACGAGGTATAGATCGTTCTTACTGGCTGGCAATGATCACGCCTCCACATTAAGAGCCTCAGATCAGGGATAAGAAATAGATACCTTTCTAAGGGATGAATGAACGCTGCATCCATCCATGACGTATGCCCTGTTAGATTTCGGCGCGTAGTATTGTTTTTTAAGAAATGTACGTTAGTAAATTGTGATGTAACAGAATAGTGGACGGGGGGGGGGGGGGGGGGGGGTAGAGAATCTGAGAACTACTTGAGGGTTAAAAATAATTGATGCAAAGTTCAATGACAAATATCGTCACTTATTCGAAACTGTCGAACTTTTGCATTTATTTTATTTGCATGCTTTTTGTTCATTCTTTTATATCATGGGCTTCTATCATCCATTTTCTTTGCTAGATTTCCAAGAAATGAAAGATCTTATTGGTAGAACTATTTTTAGGTGGTATCTCTTTAAATAGAATAGAATTTAGAATTCTAATCTAGTAATAGCCCGTTTTGTACGAATGAGCAGTCGGGGGGAAAGGAGTACTTCAATGATATAATTATCAATTACCTTATTTAATTGCAGACCTGTTTTATCATCTGAATTACTTTTAAAATTATTTTCGGTAAGCATTTTTATTTTGGATTTTTCGAGATTATCAGATTGATGTCATTATTTGTCTCGTACAAAATCATCAAACGGAGTAAAACTAGATAATTATTTTGCTTACAAGAGCATGGTCATTTCCTAAATCTGTCGTAACACGTTGTAATATGACGTGATTACAATATAATTATGTATTTGTACAGAATAACCGACATGGTTTATTCTGCATTTTTCTATCTAACATTTTCGTTGGGGTAGCGATGGGAGGAAAGGATTTAATGAATAAGATTTATTGTATCAATTTTTTTTCAATTTTATTCAAAGTATTTTTCGAAAATCACACGACATAGACAATTCGCATCTTCTCTCTGAAGTATTCGTTCAGTTTGTGAAAAGAGAGCATGATGTTTTCAACAGTGATATTACATCAGAGGTATTTTTTGTGATAAATATCAATGTGCTTATTTTCAATCAAAAAAGGATAATAGTATTGACATAATTACTGCACGTGCGCAGACCAAAGAAATTCATTACTTCAATTTCAAAAGTTAAATTTAAATTTAAAGCACTGTGAACTATTAATATTACATTATACGAATACAGATTATCATGAGTATAATTCAAAAGCATTGTGTTGAAATACACGAAAGAAGGCGCAATTTCTCCTGAAGCAAGAGATTTTTGCTAGGTAGGCCTGAAAAATTATATAATTCAAGCAATTGTTGAAAAATTGATAGAGGTACAGGGGTAGTAGAGAGAGAGAAACACGGGTGGGAGAGAGACTGGAAAAGAAGGGGAAATGCAGGATAATTGAGAAAGGAATAAAAGTTAAGGATAACACGAGTACGACAATGATTACGAAGTTACGATTTCCTAATCAATATTGCGTTTGCTCATTATGTTTTATGAAGACTCCCAAATAATATGTATTCATAATTAGACCAATGTTCAGTACATGGTACAGTGCGTTTAAAATGGTCAGCTCTTTTAACAGTATTTCTCCATGTTGATTTATCATTTAGAATCAAATTTTTTTGTAGTATTTTGCCCATTACACCTATATAATTGACTGTATCAACATGATTTTCATGTAATTTGGGGTGGGGTTAAGGGGTTAAGTATCAGTACCAGTATGCTACAAACTATTTTTAAAGATTGTAATTTTCAAAGCAATGACTCTGGATGCCATTACTATTGCATAATATTATTAATAATTTTTCTTCATTTCTTATTTTTTCCTAAGCAGGGAGTAGCATAATAATTTAAGTAATACATAATTTACTATGTAGCATAATTTGTCTCTGTAATCAACACCGAGTTTTCATTTTATTTCATTATTAATCAAATTAATGTCCTGTCCGAATGGTTTTATTAATGATATGTAACTTTTATTAGCTTGTCTTTTGACCTTTTTTTAAACTGTACAATATTCTCATATATCAGTATATGAGTTATTAATACAAGTTCCACATTTATATGTTATATAAATATACAAATGTTGATATTTTAGTGTAAATATGACAGCATTAGTCTTTTGACTTTTGTCTTGTGATTTATTGCCAATAAAACCGAAATTGAATTGAATCGAATTGAATTTATATGGCTTGTATTGCGAAACCGGCCTGGTATTTATGCAAACTGTGTATGCTAAACACTTAAAGATAGAATGGTTTTTAAAAGAAGCAGCAACATAAAAGAGACAGATCAATGAAAGTTTGAAATCCCATAAGAAATAAGAAAGTTACGAATTTGTTTTCAAACACAAATTGGCAACTCCGTGACGTATCTTGCGAGGTCCTCTCCCATTTGCCCTGTACTAAAAGCAAATAAACTTCCATATTTTCGAAAGAAAAATATTTAATCATACATGCACCATAGATATAATCATTGCACTCATGTTTTACACAAAACCTGTACAAACAAATCTATCCTTCATCAACAACTAAGAAAATGAAAATTTATGACATTTCCTGTACAGAGCAAATGGGAGAGGACCTCCCAAGATGTTTTGTTCAAAACTTTCACTAATCTGTTTTTCTCATTTTCTGCTTTTATTAAAATAGACTAAATGCCAGGGAGGGCTTCCCCTTAATAACAGTGAGCGTATATTCAGGGTTAAGAAACGTATGATTTACAAGCCCTTAAATGTCCTTATGTAACTTTATTCTTGGAAAAGATATAATAATTTCTCGCTAAAAATATAAATCTACTACACCATGTACATTCCATCTAACATTCTACATGGAAATCATTTAAACGCGATAATGAAAAGCAATCATATGGCCACATTAGTGTCACCTCCATATTTACTTGGAATGAAGTGGTGTTTGGCTGATGAAAAATGTTTCATAATAGTGTATTGTATTATAAGGAATGCAATTCATGGAACCAATTTGTTCCCCGATGTCCCGAGATCGAAACCAAGTTAATGCATTGGTTCTCGTTGATAAGGCATTACTAAACATTTACAAAGTCTCTCGGATAGGACTTAAGGCATAATCCTACCTGTCCGATAGGGGTCGGGCTCGGATAATGGAAGTGGGAGGGGAACTTTTGTTTGGCGGACAAAAGGTGTCCATCGCCTTCCATTGTCAAAACCCGAAGTTCCGATGTCTCTGCTCACCTATGATTCTGGTTTATATGAAGAAATGTCCATTAAATTGTTCGGAAAATTAAGGGTACAATAATATAAAAAAAAATCATTATAATCGCTTCATTTTCTTTAAATGACCCGACTATGAACATGATTATGATTATGGAAGCATAATTAGGCAAGACTGCATCAATCGGACTCCCGTTATCATTAAAGGCAAAGTTTCCGCCTGCCCATAAGTAAACAAGTCAAATTATTAGTTATGACCAGTCGTCAATTAATATGAAAATAAAGCGTACAATGGTGGGTGATTTTCTTTGCAGTTTCTAACATAATTTGTGAATATATGTATAAACAAAAAAGACATAGAGATCGAAAAAGAAAGTGGACTGTTCGTGCTGCACTGCGGTACAGATAACACACTATGGAGAATCTAGACTGAAACAGAACAACACCAATATTTAATTATGTATACCTATATATAGAGAGAGAGACACACACACACGGAATAAATTACTCCGTTAGACACAAAATGTTCAATATTTCGCCAATAAGGCTTCTTCAGGAAATTATACCAAGTAAAAACTAGATGAATCTCGGAATTTATGCCTCCGCCATCACCAAATTGGAAATGTATGGCATACATGTACACTCTAAAAAGGATTGGTCCAACAAAATTACCAATCTTTTCACTTAAAAAGCACAGGAGACAGAAATTTATTTCCATCCCGTACAAATAAAAAACTTACCATTCATGACTTACAATCATCAAATACACCAAGGAAAAAGGTTAATCCTCCCTCACATAATTATGCATAGGCTACATGGGCCAAGTTAGAAGCTGATCTGTCAAACAGTTCTTCAGTTATCAAGAGAACTAACCATTTTTATGTACATAATTACCTCTGTGACCTTTGACTTTTGACCTTGAGACCCCAAAATCTAATCAGTTCATCGTCCCTCACATATTCCTACATGGGCCAAGTTAGAAGCTGATCCGTCAAACATTTCTGAAGTTAGTAAACGAAGAAGCTTGATGGGAGGAATTTTTTAAATTTGTAAACAAATTTTTAGGCATTTTCCTCCAAGTGTTAAAGATCGTGTGATCGATCTGTAATGAAAAAACGTTTGAATATTAATGAGTCAGAAAGAAGAGGATCTTGGGTATTTGATTCCAGTTCATCGTGACTTGGCCGTGAACCAGAATAGCCTGGTGGTTAAGTCGCTGCCCGGCAAGCAGTAGATGACAGGTTCGAATCCCGCTGGTTCCAATTTTTTCTGACTTGTGTTTTTCATTATAGATCGAGCACACGATCTTTAACACTGGGAGTAAAATGCCTAAAAGTTCTGAAGTTATTGCGAGAACGAACCATTTTTATGTATATAATGACCTCTATGACCTTTGAACTTTGACCTTAAGACCCTAAAATCTAATCAGTTCATCGTCCATCACATATGCATACATGGGCCAAGTTAGAAGCTAATCCGTCAAACAGTTCTGAAGTTATTACGAGAACGAACCATTTTTATGTACATAATGACCTCTGTGACCTTTCACCTTTGACCTTGAGACCCCAAAATCTAATCAGTTCATCGTCCCTCCCATATGCATACATGGGCCAAGTTACAAACTGATCAAAAAAACTGTTTTGAAGTCATCGCGAGAACGAAAAGGGGACGGACGGACGGACGGACGGACGACCCGAAAACATAATGCCTCCGGCACCACCTACGGTGGGCGGAGGCATAAAAATGCACCAAGGATGTAGTGCACAGCGCGTAATTATTGTCAAAACAACAAGCGTAAATAAACAACAGAGTCAAGCGCGAGATAGAGAGCGGGAGAGAGAGAGAGAGAGAGAGAGAGGAAATGAGAAAGAGAGAGCGAGAGACACGCACACACACACACACACAGTGATGAAGAAAGATAAAGAAAGCAAAGGATGGGAAGAGAGAGAAAAGAGAGAGAGAGAGAGAGAGGGGGAAGTAAAGGAGGGAGAGAAAAATAAGGAGAGAGACAGGAAAAAAAGTTGGGAAGAAAGAGGATAGAGGGTTAGAAAACAGAAAAGGAATTAGACAAAAAAAGATTTAAAAAAAAAGAAGAAGAAAAAATAATAAAAAAATAAGAATAAGAAGAAAAGAAGAAAGAAATAAGAAAAAGAAAATAGAAAAAGAAAAAAAATAGAGAGAGAGAGAAAGAAAAAAGGAAACGAAGAAAGGGAGCAAAAGCAAAGTACAAAAAGGAAGGAGAAAGAAAGAAGCAGGACAAAATTACGAAGAAGGAAATGAACGGAAACTGGCATTGATACCATGAGGTTGGGGCGTGCCAAGCTGAAAGACGATTCTTTCCTCCTGGATCTTCCTTTCCTCATCTGTACCCAGCACTGCTTAAACAAACTTTCAGATCGTTGATCGTGTGATTAGCAAGATTGAAGTGTTGGGCAACAGGAAGACCACTAGTGTTGAGGCAAATTGAACGAAGATGCTCCGTCACTCAGCCAGTCTCCGTTTCGTCTTCCCTACGTACAACTTTCGGCAAGAAATGCAGATTATGCAAGATAATGTTTGTAGAAGTGCTGGGGAAAGTTTTGGTCACATTCCATGATCCCTTTAGGTCCAGTGATGGTGGTGGCATCTGTTACCTGAGAACAGGTCTTGCATCTAGGTCGACGACAGGGAACTGTTCCAAGGGGTGATCGCGTATCCGTATCAACTTGTTCCCGAGCAGGCTGTAGAGTAGATTTCACAAGAATTCTTCTTAGACTAGAATCCTTCCTATATGCCATTAAAGGCACATCTCTGAAGATATCCACAGTTTGGGGATGGTCGCTGAGCATCTTGAAGTTCTTCCTCATGACATGGGCGACTGGAGCAATTCAGGCGTGATATGTGAAGTCCATAGGTACTCGGGCAGCATTTTCCTTCTCTTTGGGCTGTAGCAAGGCTTCGTGCTGGGTCTGGGAGACAATCTTCTACTTTGCTTCTTCGATAACTTCAGTAGGGTATCCCCGTCTGTTAAAGAAACCATCCATCTTGTTGATACGGCATTTGTAGTCCACGTCAGTGCTACATAGTCTACGAAGCCGCGCGAACTGGGATCTGGGGATAGATCGCTTACACGAAGGTGGATGAGACGAGCTGTAGTTGAGGAAACAGTGGGCATCAGTTGGTTTGTAGTGAGCCCCAGTTATAATGCTGGTCCCATCAACAGTGAGTTCTACGTCCAAGAAAGTTATGGAAGTGGAAGAAATGGCGTGAGTGAATTTGAGGGATGGATCGATGAAAGCAGCACTTCTCTCGAGCAACTGGCGATGACTAGATAGTCATCTAAGTAACGTAAGAGAAGGAGGGGCTTGGTTCCGCTGAAGGTAGATAAGATCTTACTCTCCATATAGCCCATAAATAGACAGGAATACGAAGGGCCCATGTTAGTTCCCATAGCGACTCCCTGTCTTTGCAGATAGCATCTTCCGTCAAACTGGAAAGATGACAAGTTGAGAACCAGTTCGGTTAGGCGTAGCACGGCCCTGTCATCGGGCCCCTCCTTCTCTTACGTTACATAGATGACTATCTAGTCATCGCCACTTGCTCGAGTCATCGTGATTTTGTTTCCACCTGTCTACGCAAGAGTTTCATCCCAGTTGGATTTCGTATTTCCACACCTCCTTGCCTCGGAAGAATCAGGAAGGATACGATTGAACAGAATCTTCACTAATGTTTCCGTCGTCTGATGCGTTTATCTCTGGAATCGTATCATCGAGAAGTTAATCACCACAGCTCGGATATAACACAGCGCCTGAATCTCCTTGATAGTCTATGTAACTGACCACAGTAAGATTCTATCAGATCGTTCATCCATGACCTGAACAGTGAGTACCATGAAAGCCCCCTATACTCTAAACTCAGGAATCTGTCTTCATTGCTACCTAAAAGACATTCTATCTCAGTAGATAAGGACGTATCTCGTAACCTTGTTGTGACCATTCCGGGAGATCTTCCTATCACTGACAGTGAACGTTCTCTCTTAGCTGAGGGTCTCTCTTTCGTTCCTAGTCGCAAACATAGTGATGAATCCAAGTGCGTTGTGATTTTGAGAACTTTGCCCAATTAAAGCGTACTTTGCTTCCTTAGATACCACTCAGCCTGCAGATGGAACCAGCCTTGACACCAACCACGACGATATCAATGTCCCCTCTCAGCAAGTTGAGTCTGTGCCCATTGCCTTTGAGAAGCTTCAACGTCGACCCTGAAAAGCCAGTTTCCAAACCTAGAACTATTCATTCAAAAGTTTAGATCAGATATCAGACGCCCTTGATTTGGAAGCGGGAAAAGCTTCTAATATCACCCCTCAAGAAAGGGGTGCAGTGAAGTTGCTTCAGAGCAACGATGAATACATTATCAAACCAGCTGATAAAGGAGGCGCCGTCGTTGTCTGGAAACGTGACCTGTACTTAGCCGAAGCCTATCGACAACTCCACAACTCTGAATATTATGAACATATTGCGCAAGAACCGACTCCATCTCATCAGCAGACTGTCAAGGATACCATTAGTGATCTCATTGATATCGATCTCTTATCCCCTTCTGCTGTCAATCTTATTCAGAAGTTCCCGAAGTCGCCCACTTTATATTTACTCCCGATAAGCAATTATCTTGACAGCATTTTTGCGCCAATGGTCTCATCGCCTCCCACTTACATCAAGGATTCTTCTGAGGCTCTCCGTTTGCTTAATAGCACCACCCTACCTGAAAAGGAGAAAGCACTTCTCTTCACGATGGACGTGTCCGCTCTCTACACCAACATTCCTAACCATGAAGGCCTGCAAGCCAGTCCATCGGCGAATAGACCAGCTGACGACACCACGTTCGTCTAACGGAGCTGGTCCTGAACCTTTCATCCTTCCAGTTTGATGGGAATTTCTATAATCAGAGAAAATGTGTTACCATGGAGACCAAGATGGGACCTTCATATGCTTGCCTTTTCATGGGTTTCATGGAGTCCCAAATGCTGACATCTTACGAGGGCCCCCGCTCCATCCTCATCAAGAGATACATCAATGATTTCTTCGGCATCGCGAACTGTTCACGAGATGAACTGAACTCTTTCATACAGCATTTCGATTCATTCCACCCTTCTCACCGCTTCACCCACACCATCTCCGACAACTCTCACCCTTTCCTGTACATGGAGATTTCTGTCAACGGAGGTCGCCGGATCGATACAAGCATCCACTACCAACCCACCGACGCCCACAGCTATCTCACCTTCAAATCTTCCCATCCACCTGCGTGCAAGAAGGCTATTCACCAGTCCCAATTCACCCGTCTCAGGAGGCTATGCAGTAAGGAGGACGATCTCCAGGCCCGTTCCGCCGAAATGTCGTCGTTCTTCATCGACCGGGGGTATCCTGTCATCATATGGTTGAGAGCTGCCGCCAAGAAATCTGCAAGAGTTACTCGGATAGAGGCTCTGAGATGAAGTGAGAAGAAGCAAGGCATCATCCCGCGTTCCTCTGGTGTTAACGTATAATGAGCCGAATGCAAGACTCGCGTCCACCATCAAGAACAATTTCAAGTTGCTGAGTGACAACCCCTCAACTTCACACATTTTCAGCGAACCCCCTCTGACAGCGTTCAGGAAGGACAAGAGCCTGACATCAACCTTGGTCCATTCAAGCCACACCAGAGTCCAACCTGCTGACAGAGACCTAGATTCCCGTCCTTGCCTCCGCCCACAATGTAAGACATGCTCCCGTCTTTGGACAGAACGTAACATCAGTGGCCCCAAGGGTAGTTTCACCATCCATGATAATTTCACCTGCACGACGGAGAATGTTCTCTACGTGATTTGTTGCAAGGCCTGCAATCTGCTGTATGTGGGGGAAACCAAACGAAGTCTAGCGGACCAGGTTACTGAACATCTACGTTCCACACGTCTGAACACCAGTGGCTCTCTTCTTCCCCTCCCCCTCTCTTTTTTAATCCCTTCTCCCTTTTTCTTCTTTCACCTGCCCTTGGTTTCTTTATGACGTTTTACTACGTCATCCTCTCTCCCTTTCCTTCCTTCTTCTTTTTTCTTTCTTTACTCCTTGGTTACGCTAGTATCCTTCGATTTCTGAACGT
Source organism: Heliocidaris erythrogramma (assembly GCA_025617745.1). Taxonomy (NCBI): domain Eukaryota; kingdom Metazoa; phylum Echinodermata; class Echinoidea; order Camarodonta; family Echinometridae; genus Heliocidaris; species Heliocidaris erythrogramma. The sequence goes on along the minus strand of CM046868.1, from coordinate 18,160,513 downwards.
TCTGCGCTTCTCGCTTTTTTATTTTCTTTTGTTTCCCTTTGTTTCTTTGTGACGTGTTTTACGGCATTCTCTCTCTCTCCTCCTTAAGCTTTCTTTACCATGATTACGCGAGTTTCCATGGAGCTCCCTTTTTTTTGCTTCTCCTCTTTTGTTTTCTTTTTCTGATAACATAGTTTTCAGAATACCACCCATCGCTACCATGGTTGCGCTGGTATCCATGGAGCTTTTGGGTTGTTTTTTGCGCTTCACGCTCTTTTGTGTACCTATCTAATAAATTTCATCATTTCCTGATGAAGGCCTGTGGCCGAAAATTCGAATATTTTCGTCGTATACGGACTTTTCATTCCTATTTTGTTTTATTCCGAGTCCATGTAGGGAGTACCCTCAGTAAGGTTACTGCTTTTCAAGTATGCCTGTTGTGCACGTATAATGAATAACACAAAATACATGAAATACAAAAAAATACGTGAAAAGAGGCAAAATATGCAGTATGTGATTGATACTAACATAGTAGGATGATTATACAGACTACAAGACGTGCATTTGAAACAAAAATAAGCGTCCAAAAACATATATACTCGTAAATTAAAAGAGAGAGAGGGGGAGAGAGAGAGACAGAGAGAACGGGGTACAAAAGTTAAAAAGGAAAGTGGGAGTAAGACACATTGGGAGTGACAAAGTATTTTATAACAATGAAGAAGAGCAGTGCAATCGTCATTTAGAATGCTGGAAATAAAAACCCATGGTAAGAGAGAATAAAAGCAAAGTGCGGAGAAACTGAACCAGGTTGGGATTAGCGCCAGGTTCACTCCGATTGACTGTGAACTCGAAGCAAGATAGAATCTTTGATTTGTTTGGCATCCGGTGATTGTATTTTGCAGCCTATTTAAATTTGCAGCAATCCTTTACCCCCATGACATTTTGTCGAAAGGTATGGCGACATATATTTGACGGGAATGCTAGCGCTCAATTATTATAGAAGTTTAAATTTATACGAGGGTAAAATATATACATGTATATTGATATGAATAACATTGAAAATATAAAAAACAACTTTGTTTTAAGCGTTGTCCAAATCAAACCACAGTAAATGCTTGATGACGTATGATTTCATTCTACCATCCACGTTGCTTATCTTAGGTGAGATGGGATGATCTGGGGCTGTAGCTCCCCTGAGAATTTTCAAATTACTAACAATCGGGTAACTGTCACTTCTCCTTTGGGCATCAATGTCTGCACAATTTTCCTAATATATATTTCAAACACAAAGTTTATTAATGGATACACGTGAGGCGAATCGCCTATAACAGTTTTAAAATGTTTGCTTGCTCGTTTTGCTAAAGAAACGGGAAAGTTGATATTCGGCAAAGGATGTACAGCCCCCCCCCCCCCTCTCTCTCCCAGTGATATTCGCCCATGTTAACCGTATCATATAGTCATTAGCGTGAATGAATCAATTTCCTTTACCTTTGGTATTGTGAGAAATGTGTATCATAAACATGAAATTTCAAATTTTTCAGTTTTATATTTACAGTTTTATTCCAAAAGAAATACATGTATATTTACTGGAATTTGAATGCTAGGGAAAGGGATATCATAAAATAATAAGAAATGAAGAAAGTGGGTATTGAAAGAGAGGCTAAGAGAAAAGAGGTATAATTTAGAGAGAATGAAAAGAAGGAGAATGAGTGATAGCAAGAGAGTAGAGGAGAGAATTACTAGGAGAAAAATGAGTAGATATGAAGAAGATAGAGAGACAATTGAGAGAAGGAGAACATTAATTATCAACAATATTTTATTACAGAATTATCTTTCAACAGATCGACCAATTTCAATTTCAATTCTTCCCTTCTTGATATGTAAAAAAGGAATTGAAATATGAAATTCACGATTTCGTAGCTATTACGGAACAGTCGTGCTTGAGAATAATTCTATAATTAAATATTGTTGATAAATTATATTCTTAGAAAATCTAGACCTTTTTTATATGAAAAATCACTGACAAAAACCCAGATACCTAATTCATAACGTTCGGAGGACGAAAAAAAAACACTTCAAGGTTCGTACACCATTCTAATTCACCCCTTCCAAATTAATGCAAAGATCTTTCAAACAATCACCAGGAAGAATATGTAATGGCGGGAAAAATGGACAAAAATAAGAAAGAAAAAAAAAACAACGCCAGGTTGACGATCACGATTCAAGTCTAAACTCACATGCACACAGTTATCACGTGGTTGTGTCTCACTTGACGATATTGTCATCGGTTTAGTTTTGTATCACCTTCAACAACCAAGGTCATCCAGAATCGGGTTAAGCTTTGTCGATGCCTTGGGATTTAAGAATTAGGATTTATTTTAAATGGAAACTTCTATTTTCTCCTCTTTTTTGAACCTCCCTTTTTCCTGATATATCTATGAGATACTTGTGGGGAAGCTATCTTTGTTTTGCTTTGTTATATTTCTGAAGCATTTAATTTTATCCTTGTCGTCCATGAAAAGAAAATGTTGACATAAGTTTTCAACTGCGCTATATCAAGGTCAGTTCCTATTAAACTAAAATAATATCACCGACCCACTGACTCTCAACACATTACCTCACCATGAGAAGATGATAAATCAAATACCTAATGTTGAATTGATTATTCCAAATTGTTAAAGGGCAATCCAACCTTACGCATGGTAAAGAAGATGATTTGTTTGAAAGCAGTAAAAGTAAGAAAAACAGGATGGTGACAGTTTGAAAGAAATCGGACAAAGTTATGGGTGTTTGAAAAAAATGCTAAATATATGCAAGTTTCAAATTAGCATTTGGGTTAGTCAATTGTGACATGACTATTGGCGGTCAACTCTCCCGTTTGTAGTACATTAAAATATCATTAATTTTGCGGTTTTCTCCTAAGGGCCTTTTCCCTCGGGGCAATACTCAAAACATACAATATTGTAGAGATCGCATATTTTCATAGGTCCTCATAAAAGTGAAGAATGAAAGGTAGTTCATTATGAAAGTGAGGACTGAGGAAAACATTTTGTCAAAATAAGATATTTACTAAATTTGTTGTTGTTGGAGCAAATAGGGGAGTTGTCCGCCACTAAATAACAGTGACATTACTGTTTCGACCAATTTGAAATTCATATATGTATGGTACAGTGTATACAACAACTAACATAAATTCATAACTTTATTATAGTTGGTCACATTTCGTTCAAACTTCCACCGATGATGTGCTTCTCTGATGTTCCCTATTTCTTTCAGAACAACTTGCCATTACGGTTGGATTACCTGTTAATCAACAGAGTATTCAGTCCTTTTGTATATTTACGATGTTAATTGGCGAATTCTTTATTGCAAACCTGGACCAAACATCATACGTGACCCTAACCCTAAACTTTACCTAAAACCCCATTGCAACCTTTATTTCTGATGAAATATAGCCTGAACAACTGTCACCGGATTACTTGTCGGATTACCAGAATATCAACTTTCCACCTTCTGAATTAGCAAGAGAGCAAAGCGAGCGAGGCGAACAAAAATTAAGAGACGTTTTACTGATGACAGCAAATAGTTATGCATTATACAAATTTGCCAGGTTAAAAAAAAAAGCTGTAGACACTTTTGATCATTAATTACTCAAAGTTATACTTCGTATCATACTGAGGATTTTACATTGGAAAGTTGAAGGATGTAACATTTATTGGGAGCAAGTTTTATGACATATCTCTGAATATCTAACTAGATTTGTCACTTTTTGAAAGATTAAGGCCACAAAATCAGTGTGTATCAGCAATTAATTCAGAACACAACAATTGCTATTGTGTGTTGCATCTGAAATTCCAGAACACTTTTTAACCCAGATCATAAATCAGTAATGACACTGGACAGCAAAAGTTTGGCAGAAATGACAGGTGCAACACACAATGGCAGTTGTTGTCTCCTGAATTAATTACTGATACATTTGTGGTCTTGGTTTAAAAAAATGATAAACCTAATTTAATATCCAAATTTAAAATAAAGTATTAAGAGAAATATCATAAAACTTGCACACGATAAATTTTAAATCCTTCAACTTTACAATGTCAAAACTTCAGTTTGATTCGAGGTATAATTTTTGAGTTATTACCTATCAAAATTTCAACGGTTTTTTTTTTAACACCTAGTATTTTAGACTAAATTGATTATTGAAGCATATTGTGCAAGCTGAAAACCATTATTAACTCGCTGCCTGATCGATATGAGGTCATGAAAATATGGTAGTTTCAACATTTTCAGTGTGTTATAAATGATAGCTTCCTTTCGATGATCCTTTTCCTTTTTGGGATATACATTTTTTTTTGGAAAAGCTGATATCGTAAAACCAGGTCAGATTTAACATGATATAAAAGGGAACAAAACATTAATGTGTGTGTCTGTGTGTATGTGTGTGGGTGTGAAAGAGAGAGAGAGGGAATTGTAAAGGGAGGCAAAGAGTAAGGCGGCGCTCCGGGGGGGGGGGGCACAGTGCCCCCTTTTCAAGTGCCCCTTTTTATTTCTGAAAAAATGTCCCCTTTTTCTCTGATAAGTGCCCATTTTACTACTAAAAGTGCCCCTTTTCCTTTCTAATAAGTGCACTTTCCCTTTCTGATAAGTGCCCTGTTCTCCTAATAAGAACCCCTGTTCAAATCTGATAATTGTCCCTTTTCTCTCTCTAATAAGTGCCCTTTGCAGGCGCCCCTTTTGCTGGCGCCCCCACTTTGAAAGATACTCCGCCTCCCCGTAATGAGAGGCTTGAGGGAAGAATTTGAATTTGAATTAAAATTTTCAGCAACCAAACTAATTAATCAAATAAAATTCAATAAATTAAACAGCCTAAGTCTGTCCTATGGGTTTTAGAAAAGTATGCGCATAACATGTGTGTTTAGTAACGTTAATCCTGTTATGGAATTGCATGTCCACAGTGGTTCCATGACAATTGCTCCTGCGACAATTGCTCCGGTCTAACTTTGCCATGTCAATCCTAAACCTAAACCTAACCCTAACCCTAACCCTAACCCTAACCCTAACCCTAATCCTAATCTTCACAGTGTTCTTAACAAAAAATCAAATGATGACCTTGACCTTAACCTTTGACCTTTCGAGATATGAACGGAGGAGCAAATGTCGCAGGAGCAAATGTCGCGTCACCGTCCACAGTAGCTAGCAGGAATTAATTAAAAATTGCTGTAAAAATTGTTTATGATGCTCTAGAAAGTTTGTTTGGACCAGTAAAACATAATCAAAGTAAAATTAATAAGAGTTAGAAATAATCTTCACTGAAAGGACAAAATCTCACTTGCACATTATAACACCACGTGTTATGCACGTGCTGGGACTACAAGGTGGGATTTAATATCTTTGTGGAAGATCTGTGGAAGATATCGTAGTCGAGTTGTTTGTTCACTTGACCGGGAATGCAAAGCTCATGGGTTCGAGTCCCGGCACGGCACTTATCATGTCCTTGAACAAGGCATATTGCTACTCTTCACCCACTAAAGTTAAATGTTTAATTCGAGCCCCGTACTTTGGGGTCCGTAGTGTGGGGACTAATCCACTAGGCCTGTCACCTCTACGATATTTAGCTTTAAAGAATTCACAGATTGAATTCAAGACTATCATTACATTTCATATTTTCAAGGATAACGAAAAAGGGCAAAATGATCGCTATATTTCCAAACGTGACAAGATTTTATACACAGGAATTTATTTGAGACGTTGTAAAGTTCACATGAACATGATACCAGTGATAGAGTGCTAAACCATACTTTCTTTGTCTATTTACTACCTTCAATATTTGTCGTAATTTGGACAGGAGGGCGTATATCATGACCACCAGAGAAAGGAGAGCTGGTAGCGCGGGGACCTGTCGGTGTGGGACGTCCCTGATGCTGCATAGGCCCATAGCTGCTGACTATGTGAGATTAAAACCAGCCGAGCGTGTGTTTTATGTAGCTCAATGTTAAAAGGTAAGAGAAAACGGAGCAACATTACTGTTCTTTAAAAAAGTACTTGGTTCATAATGTTCTGTCATGCAAAACCTAATACGCATGTACATACTGTTTTGATAATTGGGAATTTAAGTTTGATCCGCTTATGTAAATGTAAAGGTAATAAGACCACACTGCGTGGAAAGGGGTTTTACGGTACTTTTTGAAATATTCTATATTGAATAGATTAGATCATCACAAAGAGGAACCAATTCCTGATACTCACATCTTCTACCATATTGTTTCCGCTTAACATGCTTGTTGTTCTGTGAAATGATGTTTGTGTATGTGTTTGTATAAGAAAGTGTGTATGTGTGTGCATGAATACAAATTGTTTTATTATTTCAAGAGGTTGTTTCATGATATTGATCACGACTCATCGAAGGATCTTTCGGTAGATCTAGGACATTGAAAACGGAAATTTGCGATAGGCCTGCTTCGAAATAGAAATTTTTTGTTTGATACTTTTAGCAATGTAATATTGAAAGAAGTCGATGTTGGCGATCACGTGTGCGTTGATGTGTGTGTGTGTGTGTGTGTGGGGGGGGGGGGGTGGGTGCGCGCGTGCGTGCGTGTGGGGACGATGTGACGCCTGTATGGAGTGTTATACCTAGACCAACTCCCGAACGTACCTTAGAGTATTCGCCAATCATCTGTCACCTGCCCGTTAGCTTACGGAGTCATTGGCGCGATGACATTGTCATTAAATCGTTCACGAATTACACTAAGAAACGTCTGAGGCATTAAATCATTATCTCTGCTAATCTCTTGGAAAAGACCCCAAAGTCGCTGGCTCCCTTCCCCTATCCCAGTTGACAGAGATTTTAATGACTAAAACTCGTCAGTGACGAGAGGTTGCACGGGTAAATGGCAATGATTTCTACCCTAGCAGAGAAACCAATTGCCGATGAGCTAATATGATGAGAATTAATTTCGGTTTAAGATTTCATCCCTTTCTAGCGCACACACATCACGATGTCCGCGGGGACCGTTCCCGTTTCGAGTGTTAACCCCTCCAACTCGGTCGTTATAAGTAAATCATCCTTTGTTGATTAGTCTAGTTTGGCGTGTCCTATGTCCTACATTGAGTATGATTTGAAGATAAGAAAATGAATCTCAGACATTTCAATGCCATAGAAATGGACTTGGAATAGATGATATAAAGTGATAGTGTTATACATATTTAAGCATCTGGATTGTAGATGGAGGTCATTTAGAACAGATTTTGTTCACTTAATGATTCACAGTCGAAACCTGTCACCTCTCCACCCAGATAAAGTAAGTGGGTACCGGTAGGAATTTATTCCTTAAAGCTTCAGCCCCTTCATCAGGGCTGCTATAACTGAGCCGGGATAATTATCCAAAGCTCTTTGTAAGCCCATGGCGCATAGACACATAGATAAATTATGTGAAATCGCTATACAAAAACTGAGTATTATTTACATCACTGTTGCTTTCTAATAAAATGCTTATATATCTTAATAATGTGTATTGCTGTATTTTGTTTAAATATAAATTTTAGACAATTTGAACATATATTTGTTTTTTTTTGTTACATACAATGATATAAAGAAAAATACTTGATGATCTATTCTCCATTGCCCCTGTACTATAATAAAAATGAGGTCCATGAAGTATAACGAGAAAAAAAATTGGTTGACGAGAAATAACAGAGATAAGAGAAACACCGACATGACGGAGCAAAAGAGTACGATTGAGTACGGTTCATATATATATATATATACGTCTTAAAACTTTGATTACATTTACATTTACACTAGATAATATAAACCTCATGAACTATTTAACTTAAATAGGGATTGAATATATCATAAAGTAAGTAAATGTGAGAAAATTACAATGCCCCGACCGGGATGAAATAGGGATATTCTGGGATATAGTATAAGGAAGATCGTCTTCACGTCACCGAGAGTGCCATAGTTTAACCAGAGATTCGAATGTAAGCAGAGTATATTTGGTTGATATGCGTCATCTTGATCAAGAAGCTTCCATCTAATCATCTACTTTATGATCATCTTCACCTTTGGCCTATGTTAGACCGTACAGTAGGTACACAAATAGTTTTGAAGAAGGGATGAATATGCTTATGATCATCTTCACCGTAGGCCTATGTTAGACCGTACAGTAGGTACACAAATAGTTTTGAAGAAGGGATAAATATGCTTATGATCATCTTCACCGTAGGCCTATGTTAGACCGCACAGTACGTACACAAACAGTTTTGAAGAAGGGATGAATATGCGCGGATATCAAACGCGTACTGATGACATCGTCACGCGTCTGTGCCTAAAACAATAGATACGTGCAAGTGAATGTCGTCACAATATTGTATGCATTTTCGTGTGTGATGTCATACGCCGTAATAGTATACATGAATAGTATTACTATACGCGGATCATGATGTCAGATGTTACCCTCCCTGGAAATTTGCTCATTTGCATGAGGCTAGTGTGAAATGTATTTTGTCACATGACGCGCAGTGGACCAATCAATTGCACAGATTCTTTTCATGACGGATATGAAACAATATATAGAGATGATCCCCAGTTTTTTTATCCCCACAAATACGGACAAAGTCCCTCCAAGATCATAAATTTATAATCTAATAAATGGAAGGACATGAGGATTACTTAGTTCCTATTTCATTATCATTTTATTTGACATTACTTGTGCCTGGGAGGGAAATATCTGACTTTATAAAACGGGTTCAAGAATGTAGTCATCGTGATTGGTCGAATAACACCACGTGACCGTGCAGAAAAAGTGATAACGCACGGCAAAAAAGGCTCTAAAGCACGGCTGAGCTGCGCGTACGCGTACCTCTGATTAGTCTACTGCCTGATCGGTCTGACGATAATAGCCGATGAAGCTACATTATATGACATCAGCCGATAGAGGGCCGATATTGTACACGATAATTGGAGTTGTCAAACCGTCCAGTCGATTTGTTAGATCTCCTCCGTATTTTGAGACCTCCGTAATTAGCATAAGTAAACAAACATGTCATAAATGATCCTGATTGGTGGTTTGAATTCATGACGCAATTTTGATTTAATTACCTTTGAATAATTACTAGCCTACTTCGAGTCCATCTCGTATATTTTTTAGCAATTATTTTGTATTAAGATGATATTACAAAAAATATATGTGAATTTAAGCAAAGAAAAATACTCATATTGATTTAATATTTGCTTAAAATTTGTTGAAATATTTTTTGTTCCTTTGAGAAAATAAAATTATTCACAACATTTTAAAATGTTACGCAACACAAAGACTATCTTAAACAGATGTACGCGTTCGTTCATTTCACAGTACACACAAAAGGGATCCATCAACAGGCAGCCACCACGGGATGAGCAAGTGAGAGGTACGTGCATTGGACTATGCACAGAGTAAAATTGGTTTTGAACTGCATTCACAGCAACGTTCTTCACTGGATTCTTTTGTCAAATGTTAATGTCTCGTGGAGCCCAGAAAAAGTTAGCTGGAATCGAACTAATATTATACATGTATTGATCGGCATTTTCGCTATCTTCTCTATCTTCTCAAGAAATAAAAATAAAAATTAGGAAGTCTCATTTCTTTCTGACTCTGATTTCGACAAATGCAAGTAAAAAAAATGTGAGTTGAATTCGGGACAGAATACTGGACGACAAGAAACATGTAATAAATACTGGTACACATGGATACAAGTCATGTTTTAAAGACTGAAATTTGTCCTACTTTTGACAATATTTCCAAGTTTTTTCATGAATCTTTTACACACATGACACATGCATTATTCTATGGGAGATATTTTGTGCAACATCAAAGTCAGGTACCGGGGTAGCATTTCATGAACATGTCAGACGAAAAAAAGCTTACAGATCTGACAAATACGTCATCATCTATAACAACTTGTCATATCTGACATAAATACCGTTTCACAAAGCCGCCATTTGGTCATATTTTGGTAGACGTGTCCTAATTTGTCAGTAGGCTTGTCCATTAGGATTCAGAGGTCAGACGGCTTTGTGAAACGGTATTATTGTCAGATCTGCCAAGTTGTCAGATCTGACAACTTTTTACGTCTGAAATGTTTATGAAATGGAGCCAGTTTAATAAGTATGGTCATTTGTAGTGCTATTTTTTACCCTGTTCGATCAACCGACATTACTACTGTATGTAACCCTTGAATCTGCAATGTTTCTATAAATTCTTCAATCACTACATGAATTACATCTCATTAATAAAATGCATCTTCTTTTCTATGAAAGATTTTAGAGGTCAGATTTTCATTTCAATTTTTATCGTTTTTTTTTCTGTTTTGCATCATCGGATGTGCACTGAACTACTGAACGAGACATTATACAATATCCCATAATGTCACAAAAAGTTTGAGTAAAAACCATAAGATAATATGGTGTAAACATGACCAAAAAAAAAGATAAACACTGATCGCAAAATACCCTCACTGAATGTGCATGCATACATGTTATATTAACATTAATGTTAATTAATATAAGATTGATGGTCACACATTTCTGACATATGTTCATTTCTTGAAGGGTAATGGCATCATGAAAGGGTCCACAAATGTCCACAATCTTTTTCTTCAGTTCAGTTCTCACTATCTTAGCAGAATTCAGTCTTATAATGACAGGTAGTAACTAACTCAACATTGCAAATCATACACGATCTCAACTGAAATTTGCTTGCCATCCTTTATGCACATAATCCAATACACTTTTTGAAATGATCTATCCCAACGTTTCCATAATAAAATAAAAAGGAAACTTCACTATTCAAAACTGATTTAACTAATTCACAGATTAGGTACAAAAAACATCCAATTACAGTTTGTTGAACTGTTCAAATGTTGTGCAATACTGTACGGTACAATTTGAAAACAATTTTCGGACGGCAAAAAAGTTCCAAAACTTTCGCTGACAAGATTATCAAATCCTATCAATAACACACAACGTTGACGAAGACATTCTACAATACAGTACACCGTTATCTCATGTTGCTAAACCATTTCACCCATGTGTGCGAATAGAATAGCTGATCAGATTGCCGAACTTTCGTCTTGAATATTAATTAGCTTGAAGGTTCAACGAAAGTTCAAAGTACGATGTTTACGTGAAAAGTTCACGCCCACTTTTCCACGCAAAACGTCTAGACCCTTTTTTCCTCGGGGTTGCGCGATTCACCAGGCGGTCGTGATCACTGGGGCCGCTACGCTAGTGGGGCGGGGCAGCGGTCGGGGGGGGGGGGGGTAATAAAAAAAAGGTCTAGAATCTAGACTAACCTCTGATGCGTGGAAACTTAAAACGCAATGAAATCGCGTAGTTTAATTGTCATTTTCACGCAGGGATTACATGCGCGCACTGAAACGCGCATGACTGCGCTTCTGTGATGTCATCCAGGAAAGCTAATGGCAGCCTCCATGACTTTGCGACTCTTGGCGTTTCTATGGGGTTCGTAACCATTTTTATAGACTTCATAATCATATTGCCGACACGTTTTATGAAACTATTAATACATGGTTGTGAGTTCGTGCGTTAGTTAGGTTTTTATCGTGGTGTCAAACACACTCGGCCTCGTGCGCCTCGTGCGTATAGTACACCACGATAAAAGCATTTGTGTTGCCAGATCGCACCACGCACTCCCAACCATGTATCAATAGTATAATAACCCACAGGTCTCTTCTCGTTTATATATTGTGTTATTTAGAGACTATGGCCCGAAATCACGAAAGAGGTGAATCCTTGTGTCGCGCGCACGGGCATGCACGGTTTTTTTTCAAGCACATAGGAGCAAGCGGGACACGCAATGAAGCTGTTTGACATGTCCAACAATCTCTCCATGTGGCTACGTTTTCTGATGAACGCACGTGACACGCGCATCCATCATACGTGCTTCTTGCGACCATCGCACGGACTCATTCAGAAGGTCTCACGAAGCCCATGGTTCCATACGGAGCCGTGACATGCCGCGCGTCCGCTGCACAGTACCAGGGCTGTACAGTACCAGGGCTGTACGTTTGCCTCAAGAGTTCTTGCAGGTAAGAGGGGTATGTTAATGAGGAGGGTGCAGGACGCCCAAGCAGAGATGTAGAGAGGTGCACGACTGGTAGTGACCATGCCGTACGAATCGCAGGAGTCGACCCACAGCCGATCGCAGCTGCGGACACGCACGATCAATTGTGACCATAGCATAAGCGCTTTACTGTCCGCCCATTGGGGAAGAGGACATGCGCGTACTGGTTTAAACCATGGTTTAAAATAAACCTATTTCGTGAATTCTGTAAAGTAGGATAGTTTTCTCCGTATACTTTGCATTCATTGTATGATTAACTGGTACATGGACATTATTATAGTAATAGGAATTATATGCATGTATGACATATTACAGTTGCCAAGGGTTCTTCCTTTGAAATTTCATTCCGGGAAGGCTGTTAAACTTGTGTAACGAATTGTGATGCAATGTGCCAGAGTTGTAAGCTAGGTTTACATATACATTTACATCTTTACAAAACTTCACGGGATCGTGCTCTCTTGTTTTTAATTTCCTTTAATCACTAAAAGATATTATTCAGGCAATTACATATATCTTTTAAAGTCTTCAACCACTAAAGGATATTTTTATTTCCTTGAATAATAACTTTTAGTGGTTGGAGACTTAACTACTTTATTTCTGCAGAAAAACAAACAAACCGTTAAATGCTGTATGTCGAAATGAAAAAGCGTTTAAAACAATCCCCCCCCCCCCCCAAAAATATATTGTTGTACCGGTAACCAACAATTCCCTTGAGAAAAGCTAATGATGCATGGTCATGCGTAACATCCTAATGTAACGTCTTATGTTTTTGTTTTCTCCTATTGAAAGAGTTATGACGTACTTGTTTGTATGATGAGACGTTCATGTATTATTCTTCCATATTCTGCATGGGTTGATTCTCGATTTGTATCATTACTGTTTTTCATGTACATGTATGTCAATCCTAAAGATCAATGATATTTTGAGAAAAATAAATATGATGTAAGTCATATCCTAGTTAGTAGTTTTTTCAAGAAATATATTGAAACATCAAAGCCCGGCTATGACCGGGGTAATAATGTTGGAGCGCCATGAGCGTCACAGCGTGACGGGCCTGAGCGCTATACAAGAAGCCACCATTATTATTATCATTATTATTATCATTATTAATATTACTATCTTGCTTGACTATTCTAATGAAACTTTTTGAAAGTGTATTCATATTTTTTTATTGGAATTTCTTTTTTTAATTCTTGGGTATGCGCTAGCTAGTAATACTAAAACTACTGACTTCCGGTTCAGGTTGAAATCTGTTTCAAATTTCGTAAATAGAGAAAACTTAGAAATTTTAATAAAGTTAAAAAAAAAATTAGGAACAAATGTGTGGAATAGGGCGTAGAATAGTTCCTAAGGACCTCTTGCATGCTGAGCTTTACGTAATTATTGTGATATAACGTTCTATCATTTTGTATTTAGATTGAATGAGCTATTACTATGTACTTAAGGGTGCCGTTCACAGACGTGATAGTGGAGTAAACATAATAGTTCATCTATTTCCCCTTGGTTGGTCTTTGTAACGAAAATCTTGCTATTTTCCATCCCATTTCTTGGTACAAAAAGGTTTCGTAAATAAAGAAATCGTATTCAAAATTCAAGGTTACAAAGTTTTAATCTTTGTTATTTCTCAAATTAGATACGTAGTTTAGCCGGGTTTTTTTCAAGTCCCTTATTATTTTAAGAGTTTTCGTTAGAGTTGTTGAATAAAAATCAAGTGAAATAAAAGACCCTTTGATTATAAAAAGTACTCTTTTCAGGTAATCATATTCCGTAAGAAAATTATTATTCGTTTGGAAAATATTAGATAATTTCACTTACAATAAAGTTTTTTCCCTATGTTTCAAAATAAAAAAGAAAGATTTTCGCAAACGAACTTCTTTATGTTTGTCCCATTTTCCAAGTTCAGATTTTCCATTATGTCTAAAAATTCGAAATTCAGTAAGTTCCTCTGCTCATTCAGTTTCTCCCGATTTTCGGGAGGTGGAGGAACTTATTCTTCATTTTATTTCGATAGCTTTTATAACTGCTTTATTACCTTTCACAAAAAAAAAGAATTCAGAAAGAAGAGTCATTTCATGTTGCTATATGTTCATTCTTTTTACTCTCGATATGTATATACATGTACGTTATGTTCAAGCATAAATATTTTTTTATATGATGTATTTTATGATGAACAATCAAGAGTAATTGACACATAAGTGTAACCTAGTAGAAAAAAAAAATCCCTGATTATTTTGTATTTTATTGAAGCATATGTTGGATAGCTTTCAAAAGAGTATAAAACTATTACAAAGCAATGCTTTTTCTCTACTTTCAAGAAGACAACATTAATAAAACCCGACATTTAAATGAAATTATGATTATTAATCTACACTGGGTTGATACGGGATTCTCATCTCACACTTGAAATGAGTTGACACAAAGGCTAGGAAACATTTCTTCCTCCATTTGGTATCATCACCATAGAGGCTGCATTGTTACCTTTTGATATTAAATGAGCACTCATCTATTTTCAACCTTAGAAACAGATACCAGTCATAGAGTATTTTGTGGAGAGTCTTGACAGCTCTATATACCATAGGGATTTTATCCCAAACGATGAAATATTTATTGCTGGTATCTAGACGAAGACTTGAACATGATGAATTACTAGTCAGCGATTGAGTCGTTAAACCTCCCAAACTAAAACAGACCACGGGTGATGGTTTTCGTCAAATTGAGTATGTTTGTAATTTCTTGAGAACCGTTTAGACTAAAGTGCGTTGCCAATATCAATCTTATTTAGGCTTCTAAAATCAAATTTGGTTTGCCCACACACGAGCACGTAGTTTTTTTTTAAAGATAACAAAAGTAGCTCAGGTTTATAAAACATGAAAAGAAATTGATACGGGGTGATAATCAGTTGATTTACGTTAAGAAGACGTGGGTAACGATATTTATTGTATTAAATCACTTTATCTTCCTCTCTTTCCTTCCTCCCTAATTGAATCTCTCCAAAACATATAAACAAAAAGTATGCAAACGAAATACATTCGGAAAAATATAAAAGTCATATCAAAAAGATTTACACAAAAGCACATCCGGTTCTTAATATCTTTAAAACTTATGTTTTTAAATGCTATCAGTTTTACGATTTATCTGCTCAACAAACTTTTCTTTAATTTATATTTCACAATTTGCGACTCACAAATAATAGTAACCTTGTAGATTATTTATGAATATACCACAATATATTATTTGCCTGCGTTACGTTTGTATAGCAGGTAAATGTTGTTTGTCTCGTTAATGTATGCATATTTATGCTTGGTAAGGGTTGTTGTCCAAGAGTAAGAAGTGATTATGCAAGAATGTTTTCCGCAGGTGGTGTGGGGCACGAGCATTAGGGTGTGGTAGAAGATGTTTGAGGAGTCATTCTAGCTTGCTCTTTCATCACGACAAATATTAAATTTGTTTTTATTGTGAAAATTTGTGAAATTTTTATTGTGCAAAAGTGGATCCGAAGGTTTTCCAGAGTTTTTTCTTCTTGAGTTTTATCTCTGGTTTTTTACCCTGGGCCTACTTGTCGCAGAATAGCTGTTAGGGCCTATTCATTTGTGGTTATAACATTTGTGTAAAATTATGTACAGAACTATTTCGAATGCGCATTTCGCAATCGTATCGAAATCGAATTAAACGAGCGGCTCTTAGTCGTTGGGCAAGGCTATCCCATTAATATTAATATATTAATATAAAAGCGTGTTTAATGTGTTGTGTCATGTACGTATAAGGAGTTCAGGTACGAGGATTAGGAAGGTTGAATTGAGAAGTTATTTTGCAGGAATTATAGAAAAGACCCACAGTTATCTACTTTGCATTTATTGTTATATAGTTCAGAGTGTTATTCTATGATGGCATGAAACCGAATGGAATATTTTTCAAATGTAAATTTTACAGTAGCTACTGTTTTTTTAAAGCTTGAGCATTTTTTTTTCTTAAAAAAAAGAAAAATGTATGATACTCACATTATCTGATGAAGATGAATAAAACTCAAAGCAGGGGAAATGCCTATGCCATATATTTGAACAAAGAAGGCTATACGATTATTTTTTATTCAAAGCGTATATCAACTATAAAAGTGGCTGTAAACAAATTGTTAAAAATGCTTGCAAATTCTTAAGCTGTGACACATGAAATAATTGTAGTAACCTTTCTCTTATAACGTTTAACGACCGATAATGTTTTCTACATGAAATGTCTTCAAAATTATGCCTCATTATGGGTGCATGCACCCATCGTCGAAGACGGTCTCCAAGCTGACTTTGCAACAAGAAACAAATTTTACTTCCTCGCTTCTAAATTTCGGCGGAGTGTCAAAACAGCGTTAACCAGGGTGTTTTTATGAGTTTCAAGATCAGAAAGGTTACAATAACTGCATATTGTTGTTTCGATGCAATGTCATCCCTCTAAACGGTGCTATTTAGATATTTACGGCAAAAAGGGCGAAGTGCGACCGATTTCAAGTCAAGGATAGGAGCAGTCGCGAGTCGGAAATACAATATTTCCACATTCTCGTGAAGACACTCCAAGGATACTATCTAAAATACCCACTAAAACTTTATTTGTAACGAATGAATATATCTGATGTATGAATCAGGAGATAATAAATTACTGATAGATACAAACATCATAACAAAGTTGGTATTTTTTCACCCGTCATAATAGCTACAAGTTGATAAATGAGGGCGCTTTATTGTTGAAAACGCATAAACAAAATGGTATGTTCCTGCTTTTTAACAGATAAGGTTATTAAAATTATGACTTTCCTCGGTATTTTCTTTAGTAGTTTACTCAGTAATTTCCTCAGTAACTGACTCACATGATGATAATAATGAAATTGTTTCATGATACCTTTTATCCCATTTTTGTAAGTTTTTAAAAAGAAAAGATACGATGGGAAGCTTTAATATAATTATCCAACTAGTATATACAAAATTTTAATGTATCGAGGGTCATGTTGCATTCAGTTTTTTTTTATTCTTGTCTGTTCTTTGAAATCTTACAAATCCTTTCTTTTCCCCTTTTCGTCTCATGAACTTGCCTCAGTTCCTCAATGAATTCGATGCTTACCAATTTCATGTATGATTTAAACATCAAAATATCTTCAAATTCAAACGTCAACAGAATGTCATAATGTCAGTTATGTCATACAGCTACAGTATTTTATAAAAGAATGTCCATTGTTTACTTGTTTTTCTTACCTCGTGTGGAAATTATGTACACTCCTTAACCGTTATATTGATAATTATATAAGGCAAACTAATGGTATACGACCGAATTTGTATTTGCTCTTTTTTATTAAACAAATGAATTATGTTAATTCATCATAAATCATTAAATCAAAATCTAAAGATGAATGTATACGTGTATATAAATTGTAGTTGCTATACTTGAAAGTAGAATTCATACAATTATATTTCTTTGTTTTATCTATCCATGAAATATTCTAGAATGCCGATCATGTAAGATTGCATCTGTAACATGTTGGACTGATTATGGTATGTTTACCTTGTATATTGTATTCTACTTTCTTGAATAAAGAAATGGAAAAATTTGAATTGAACCAGTCCTGATATCAACCGAACCCACCCTATCTAAATTTTTATTGATCTATTCTACTCCTTAATTTATTGTGTTTTGTTATGTGTCTTTCATTTTATGTTTTAGTCCTAAACATTGCTCAGTAACCTAGACTTACCTTGTATTTCCCTTTGTCATGTTTGTTTTCTGATGAATAAAAGTGATGTCGTAAAAAAACAACATATATGTACATGTATATTATGCTTCTGAGTTCTGACGTTGATGTTACAAACCGGCTTGATGATGTAAATTGAAAAAGCCAAGACGAAGGACATATTATTTTTCGAATGTTCATATTATTAGTGCAAAATGATCACAATTCGCTGGAATATATAGGCTGGTTGGAAACAAAGTTATTACTTTAATACATTGAATAAATAATCATAAATCTCCTTATGTAGTACGGGCGCTTTCATTGTCGTTCAATATCGCCTCCAATTAAATAAAATGGTTAGAACATGGCCATGACAGTGTATAGGCCTGCTCTGAGAAAAAGAAATTGAGACTGCCAAAAATATTTGATTGCGACTCGATTTTTAAATAAATTTCAATCTAATTGAATAATTCAGTTCAGTTCAAATTTATTGATCATGCATAAAAATAAAAGTGCATTTGGCATAAAAATAATTTACCGGTTGTTTCTGCAAAACATTAATTTAACACAATATAAATTCCCAGTACCCCAATCCTGTCTTACCGACGCCCCCGCAACCTCAAGGATCTCATCGTTCGTGCTGAAGTCCCCCCTCTCTCTCGCCATTCTTCTCCCATTCAGCACGGCACCTTCAAATGTACAGCCAACAAATGCACCGTATGTGCTATACACATCCACGAGGGTGACACTTTCACCAGCAACTCTACCGACCTCCCTCACCAAACGAAGGGCAATAATCACTTGCACTACCACTAATGTTGTATATCTCATCACTTGCAGAGTCTGCAGGACCCAGTACGTAGGGGAAACCAAGACCACACTCAAGAGACGCTTCTATGGGCACAGATCCACTGTCAACACAGCCAAGCTTGACACTCCAGTGGGCCACCATTTTAACCTTCCTAACCATTCCATCACCGATATGATTCTACAGGGCATTGAATCTTTAGGTACCCGTCCCGACACAGTCCGAACCAGCAGGGAGAAGTACTGGATGAGACGACTTCGCACCATCCAACCTCATGGCCTCAACATCCAGGAGGGAAATGATTAATACATCTTTTTACTCCC